>CM052806.1:71848176-71896002 GCA_028533885.1 Nasua narica | reverse complement strand
CCCCCGGGTCTGGATGTCCGAGGAAAAGGCGGCACACAGCCAGGCTTCGATCTGGCTCCAAGCATTACCAGCTCTTCTTCGGCGCCCACAGCAAGCTCAACAAAACCACACTTGGAAGACCTCTTACAGTGCTAAGGAAATTCACATTCTGGCCTACTTAAAATTAAACTAGAAGCATTATACCAGATACACAGGCTAGAGCATGAGAGAAAATAAGAAAGGTCCCGATAATGACTCAGTATCTTAGAAATCCCTCAGAAGGACAGGAGACAGAGTCTCTGAAGGAGTTGGAAGCCCCACCGTAGGTTTAGAACACCCATCAGGCCAAGTAATGCAGCGAGGCAGGGGAGAAATACTGCAATAAAACGAAAACTGAAAATGTTGGGAAGTCTATATGGGGATGAAAAATTAGGGTGGTGCAGAAAACACCTGATGTGTTAGACTCCCAACGAAGCCCACACGAGGCCCCTAAAAGGGGCAACCGAGTTCAGGAGTGACAACACAAAGTGTGGGTCAGCTGCATGTGAGGTCTTTTTTACTAAAAACACAATGTACTGGAACTCTCAGACGCCTGGGACAGAATCAAGGCCTTTCAATGGAACCCACAAGACAAGCAAGGTGTGAGTACCAGCAAAAATGCCAAAACCTTATCTTGCCGGGACACAAGGTAATGAGGGAGGAGGCAGCTGATGACAGACAACTGAACTGGAAAGGAAGGAGCCCACTGGGAATTAGGGCTTTATTTATCCTTTCAATAAAAAAAGATGTGCTTTCCTCTAAATATGCCAGCTGCTAGAGGTATGAAGAAGGTTTCCCAAAAGCAGGGAGGCACGTGAATGAAGGGGCCTTGAAGGGTCAGCCGGCTCAACAGAGCTGCCCGGGTGGTCGCAGCTTGCTTCTTCCAGCAGGCAGGTGATACGCTCGAAAGTAGCAGGCGAACTTCAAGCTGGGACTCTTCCTCCCCGTCTCTCCTGGCTTCCCAATGAGCATCACCCCTGGAGCTCCGATCCCATGGTCTGAGGAAGTGCGCCAGAACACAGCCCCCTGTGGGGGAAGCGGCAGCCGCCGAGCCCTGAGAAAGCTCATCAACTCCTGGGCAGGCAGCTGCACTGACCCGCGAAGTCGGCTGCGTTAACAGGCTGCCCTTTCCCCAAAGCTTACGATGCTGCTCTGAAAGGATTAATGGTCAAGCAGTGCTGTGGAAAGCAAAGTCAATGGAAGAGCACTGTGCACCAATGCTGGTATCGCTAGTGATAACCAGAGGGAGAAACCGCAGGAATCTCGAGGTCAGGGACGAAGGGAGCTGTAGGAATCAACAGTCCTACGGGGAAGGGCTGAAGAAAGTACGGCCTCGGCCTCGCTACGTTACCTTCACCCACGTATTATTTACCTAACGAGTTCCAGGATGAAAGACTGATATGAATATAGCAGATGTTATTAATTTGGCCTTTGCTAAAGCATTAGATACAGCACCTCAAGAAATTGTACTTGGGAAATTAATTCAAATTGGCTTGGTTCAGCACACAATCACCAAAGATTAAAAAGTAGCTGAAGGATGATAATCAAAAGACAGTCAAGTGACAGTCCATGCAGTGAGAGACTTGGGGTCAACACCAAAGCCATTCTTGTTTAGGGGTTCTATTCAGGGCCTGGGAAAGGAGTAAACAACTCGCTAATGAGATCTGCAGAGGACACTAAGCTGGGAGGTGGAGGAACCGTACCGACAGGGGCATAAAATTACAAGGCAGAGTTCAACTGGAAAAAATAGCTGATCTATCTAGGGGAAAACAACCCTAAACTCGAATAATTCAGCAGACAGGCTGGATAAGGGGCAGGAGAAGCATGTAAAAAGAGCTCTGACATGCTGTAATGCGACAGAACCAAGTAAGAATGCTAAGGGAACATGAGGAGTGTGTCATGGGGGAATGGAGGGCTTCAAAGTGAAAGCAAACTAAAAGCAGATTGCCAGCAAATAATAGGTGGGCTTCGAGCGAGATCAACTCTACCACTGAAATGGGGGGAGACTACACTCTGAACTGAAAACATTTTTTAACAGCTACAGAACCACCACTCCCATCTGGCGGGCGTTCCAGTCTTTCTCGGATCCTCACTCACCTTGCTGGGGGATGGATCTAGAAGAGATTACCGGGCTGCCATTCTGGGGCTAACACTACCGTCTAAGGAAGACTCAAAGGTCATGCTGGCCATTTCTCTTACTTCTTTACGAGGTCTGTACTGCCTTATGGCAATGTCTCACAGGCTTGGCGAAGTGGTTAATTCCTCTGTTTCCTCAACCCACAACAGTGCAAAACCCTGAAGCCAGTTTTTCCACCACCAGTCTGAAAGCAATGGCTCAACACAATTATCTCTAGGCTGCCCACAGCTTGAACAGACAGGCATGTTGTTACATTGATTCTGCTTACAATGAGTACTAAAGAGGTCATTTTCTTCCTAAAACCTCAAGGTTAAAAATTTCACTATCCTCAACACCCAGAAAACAAATAATCTAATTAAAAAAATGGGCAGAGACAAAGAACATTTTTTCCCAAAGAAGACATCTACACGGCCAACAGACATAAAAGATGCTCAACGTCACCGATCATCAGGGAAGTGTAAATCAAAACTATAGTGAGATATCACCTTGCACCTGTTAGAACGGCTAAAATCAACACAAGAAACAACAGGTGTTGGTGAGGATGTGGAAAAAGGGGCACCCTCTTGCACTGCTGGTGGGAACACAAACTGGTACAATACTCAGGAAAACAGCACGGAGGGACCCCTGCTGGGTGGCTCAGTCGGTTAAGCATCTGCCTTTAGCTCAGGTCATGATCCCAGGGTCCTGGAATCGAGTGCAGCATCGGGCTCCTTGCTCAGCAGGGAGCCTGCATCTCCCTCTGCCTGCTGCTCCCCCTGCCTGTGCTCTTGCATGTGCGCTCTCTCTCTCTCTCTCTCCACACACACACACACACACACACACACACACACACACACACACACGCAGGAATATTACTCAGTCACAAAAAAAGAACGAAATCCTGCAATTTGCAACAACATGGATGGAGCTAGAGAGTACAATGCTAAGTGAAACGAGTCAGTCAGAGAAAGACACATGCCATATGCTTTCACTCATACGTGGAATTTAAGAAACAAACAAGCCAAGGGGGGGAGAGAGGCAAACCAAGAAACAGACTCTTAACTACAGAGAACAAGCTGATGGTCTCCGAGGGGAGGCAGACAGGGACACAGGCGATGGGGATAAAGGAGTGTGCTTGTTGTTGTGACGAGCACCGAGTGCTGTGTGGAAGTGCTGAACCACTACCTTGCACACCGTAAACTAATACTACACTGTACGTTCCCTGGAACTGAAATAAAAACTTACAATATATTTAGAACATAATCCATAGAAAACCTTTCACCATCTACGCATACTCACTAAACACAGCACACACAGCCACTTCCAACAGCATCAGAAGAAAGCTTGTTGGGGTGGCTTAGTCACCTGAGTGACTGAGTTTTCCTGGCTTAGTCGGTAGAGCATGGGACTCCTGATCTCAGAGTCGTGAGTTCAAGCCTTCCACACTGGGTGCATAGCTTACTTTAAAAAATATTAAAAGATTAAAAAAAAAAAAGAAGAAGAAAGTTTGTTTTGGCCTGACTTTCCAGAGCAGCTATGCACATTATTTTCATGTCTGTCTGTCGGTCACAAGTATTCACTAGCGGCAGAGTGACACTGGGTCAAAAATAGGAGTCTAGATCCCATTGTATTGCTTAGTGCTCCTGCAACGCTGGGAACCTGTAACCTGTTTTTCAAGTCACCACCAGGTCACACTGAGCCCACCCACAGGCCGAGCACAGACTCACCCTCCGAATCCCACTGAAGTGCGGTCTAATCACTCCATTTCCTGGAGCAGCTAGAATGTCAGATAGTACTTAGTGATGTGAAGCTGCATTTCCCAATAAGGGTTCTTTCAGCCAGGCTGCCTTCGTGATAATATAGGCAGGGAGAGAAGGAAGAAGTGAGGAAGGATTGAGAGAAACACCAATTATGGATTATACATTATTTTATGCTGGCCATTAAAGAGCCTTAAACAACCGAAGATATTGGTGTTTTCACTGAACTCTCTGTGTTCCTGAGTTAGGTTTGAGACAGGGCCTATTGGGAAAAACCCACAAGAAAGAATCCAAAAAGCCACAACAGTCTGACAGCCTGATTTCTCAGCTGACATTCTCTGTGACATTCTCTAGATGCTCTATCCATCACGATGTGACACGGTGTTAGAGGTAAATGTCACATATCAGGGCATTGTTCTGGGCCAAAGAGCAAAAGAAGTGATCTCAATGACAAAGTCTGAAGTATAGACAACATGTGCCCAAACTCATTCCTCCTCAAACCACAGAGCATAACCTGGCAACTGGCGATCTTCTAGAACTAAACAAGTGGCGGGGGGCAGCGTGCGCTTCTTTCAAACAGTGGCTATGTTTTGGTTGAGACCAAGCAGTCCGCTGAACTACTCTAGTCAGTTCACCAATTGCTCATCTTTTGTTCTTTCCTGGGAAGTCTGGGAATCACTAAACTACCAGCATCAGCCAGTGACAGAAGTCTCTGTGAGTAAGAGCCCGCAAGGAATGTCACTGGTAAGAAAGAACACCGAGGAGTACGCACGTCCTTGGGGCAACCAGCCACAGGGATGAAGGACAGGATTAAAATGTCACAGGGCTTCTCAAATGCTCTCCTGCCAGCTGTCAGAAGTGTGAAACAAAAAATCATTTCCTAATAAATGTTTTCATTTCCTTTGTACACGACAAAAGGTCGAGAGGTGATAAATGGGAGGAGCCGGGGAGCAGAGGGCTCTGCAGGTAAGAACCTGAGGCAGGTGTCCCCCACACATAAGCCGAACTTCACAGTGAGGCCCAGGGAACGAGAGCACGGTGGTGGTAAAAATATCTTGTACTCTCCCCTACAACTCATTTGACATCTACATGAGATCATATCTAATATATGTCTATTTTGCAGATTTAAACACATGGAGGCCCAAGTGTACTTTGATCAAGGTTACACAGCTCATTTAAAGTGTGTCCTTTTTCTTCTGATAGGGGAAGAACTGGGATAAAAGCGTACTACAAGCTTTCTCAGCAGTTTGCTTTCCATCGCGTTCGGCTCCGGGATAGGCAGGATGGCGGGCAAGAAAAAAAGCAAGGTCGTTGGTCTCAAGGTGTTCACTAGGTTCTTCATCTCACCTGGCCTCCGCGGCGAGCAGCTCATCATAGTGAGAGGACCGCTGGTCGTCATCCTGCCGGTATCTGATCACCGTGGCAAGCCCTTTGCTGACAAGGGCCTCAGCAATGTTGCTGCAACAGAGAAGATAGGTCAGTGAGCACTAGAGGTGCATATGGGGCTCAGTCAACAGAAATAATAACAGTTAGCACCTGGAGGTCTTAACGCATCCTGACACGGGGAGGGCGAAGCCGAGGATTTCGAGACCAGTGAGCCGCTCAGCTAGGGTTCCAAACAAGAGGTAGAATAACCAAGTTCCCTAGCTCAGCATCTTTCTGGCTACTATAGTCAGATGCGGCGTCCATCCATACACAAAACCCAGCAGAAAATATCTGTAAAAAGCCCACATTAGGCAGGGCTATTTACAGAATGTTATAAACAAGCCACTACCCTCAAGAAAAGTCTTCTCTGTCAGGTACACAGATAAAAAACAAAACACATAAAAGCATGCCCTAAATTTCTTCAAATCTCCTTTCCAGCCTATCCGGTAACTAGAAAAATGCCTTGCTCCAGCTTGGCAAGGTTACAGAGGTGAGTTTAACATAAGGATGGCCCACTGCTTCTCTCCTCCTCAGAGCTCGTGACAGGGGCTCTTCCTCCTAAAGTGGCTTCTAGAAGGTAAGGCTGTGAATCAATTTGGTGGCAGGCGGGGGTGCGGTGGGGCGGTAGTGGTGTTTCTATGGTGGAAGGAAAATTCTTTATGAAGAAATGGCATGAGATGGGGGAAGAATTAGGTTAAAAGTATAAAATCAGAGATGGCCAGCTTTGGAGCAATGCTCCAAATAGAGAGTCCTTTTAGGACTACAGAAATTTTCAGATTTAAAACCCTGCTTAAGGCAATTCTCACATGTGTCGAATCTTCTTTTCTTCACCAGAATAAGAGGTGCCACTGTAAGTGGCCTCCATATACTCTAACTAGAGAAGAGTACATTGGAAAGGACTCTCAGGCAACAAGTAAAACCCGTTTGCATGATTCCTCCCCATGCTGGAAAGGCACCTTTGATGTGAAGCAAAATAAGCTGCAAACTGCAAACACAAATTTTTCAAAAATTGCCGGTAGCAAGCACTGGAGGACAAGTGGCATGATGCTATTGGGGGAGAGTGATGGTTAGGGCTTTCTTTGCGCCTGCCATGGCTACACCAAAGGCCCCCCTCAAACCATCTGCTTCGCTGCCCTTCAGGGAGGAGGTAGGATAAGCAATAGGCTACCGTACCATATGCTATGATTTAGTGTTTAGAAATGCAGTTAACCCTTAGCGCACTCGTGCTCTTAGAACCTCAGACTCCGGGGACGCCGGAAGCTGGACCAACTACTGTACGGGCACGTTCAAGCCACCGAAGGGTTCTCTTCCTCAAAACCCAGGAATTTACTTTTTTAAAAGAAGAAGAAAAAAATATGTGCGGGTGAAGAGGAAAAGACGCTATGGCTGACTCTCTCATTATGCGCCCCTCTGCTGCCTGTTTATCTACTGCCAGCACGGTATTAATATCTCCAAACTGCCACGGAATTAGCACTTCTCAAAATCCACTCCCACAAAGAGGCTGCTTTGCTGGCCTCCCCGTCTCCTGAGTCACCGCAGAAGCGTGCTGGCAAGCGCGGTCATGATCACAGAGCTGGGTTTGGCAGCGTGGAGAATGCCGACAGCCCCGACCCGGCAGCTGTGGGTACTGAGAGGTGGTGCGAATTTAACTGAGGGCGTCGCCAAGAAGCCCCAGGAGGGCAGGAGAGCACACCCACCACCGGGTTGAGAGGGGGCTGGGGGGCAGCTCCCCCCCGTGGCAGGGTGATTGGGAATGCCCAAAGAACAAAGACGTACTCGCCACCGCATTTTGAACTTCTGCGCGCTGACATTTTACAGTCAAAACAGGGGGGTTGGAGGAGAGAGCTGGGATGACTGAGCAGGCAAGAAGAGACTCACAAATAAGTCTCGACATGAAAAGATAGAGAAAGCAAAGCAAAACAGCACAAACGTTTAATGATCCACGCCTGTTAATGCCGCTCAAATCAATTCCCAGAACTGAACTGAGTACCTACCAGGCCAGCAGAGAACCAAGGGCACAATCCCTCCCTTCTGTGTCCTGTCAGCTAACAGACATTATCAGACGAAGCAGATGAGGCCTCACGTTCGCACTCCACAACCTGCCCACTACCAGCCGCTCCCTTCTCTCCACTGCTTGGAGCGCAAGCCATGTTCTCCTCACTTCTTACCCCTAATTACAGATTTCTCCTGGAGGCACAGTGGTGCTGGTGCTTAGTGAGCAGTGAGCAGAGTAAAACCACACAAAATAATAACAGCTGTCATTACTGGGTGTTTACTACAAGCCAGGCATGTGAAAATAACATCACATGTATTTTCTTCTTGTGTATATTCCCCGGTGAGGATTCGTCACACCATCTTAAAATTATTAATTGACTGTCTAGCTTCCTTTCTAAATTATGACGTCCGAGAGGGCCAGGGCTGCGCCCTTCTGCACTGCAGGGCCTCGCTCAATAGCTGACATGAAGTAGGCAGTACATGCTTTCTGAATGAACTTAGTTTATTTAGGATAATTTTTAAATGTGGCAAAATCACGGTACGTACATCCCTTTAATTTTGTTTTACTACATCCTGAAAATTTTGAGATACTCTTTGGAGTATCGGAAAAACACCCAATCATTTTGGAAACATAGCCCTGGAACATTATTATCCTAAGCAACCGTTAACCAAGCCTGCCCGGCACAGAATCAAGGACAAAAGCTTTCTCCGTGCCTAAACAGCTTTTGTCTTTCCTCTCATCAGTTATCTAAAATTTGAATTTAAAGAGAATGAAAGGGAGAGAGACGAAAATGGAATTAGTCTAGATCCACATCCTTGACTCTCTCATTCATTTCTTTTGGCCACTAGTGAAAGGTCAGGAGATTTTCCCCTTGGCCAAAGATGGCTCCGAACCCGACATGGGTGTATTGATCAGTTGCCCAGTGAAAAAAAGAGAACATTAAATTATGTGCCATGGCATTAGGCTGCTTTAGACAAATTTATAAGTTCTGCTTTCTTGAGTGTATCAGTAATTCTACTCCAATTACACATGTCTGGCTCAAATGGGTAATTCACAATCAGCATACAAAAAACGACCTAACGGCCTTGGAAGTCTAACAGGAAATCATCTCTCTGTATCAGCGAGAAACACAAAGAATTAGTGCGGGGCTTGAAATGGTTCTCCAAACTCAAAGAGAAATTTAGGTTCTGGTAAAAGTGAACTGTTGCCATCAGGCACGATCAGGTGTTCCTGATACAAACACTAACAACTTGGGCCTCACATACAGGCACTTCTCAAAAGATCTTCACGTAGTTGACATGCTCGCTGCCCACTTGTTTCCCTAGCGAGCAGGTTGCAAAGAACTCCTACTTTCCCACTGTAAGACACCTTTGCAATCATGGGGTAGTACACTCTGCCAACACATGGTTCCATGCTCGTACATGAGAAGAGTCTTAAAAAGTAGGTTTGAGTTACAGTAGTTTATAATTGGTCACATTTTCGCCTGCCTTCCCCGCCCTTAACCCCAACCCAAGACTGGAACAGCAGCACACTGATAGGTCAGAGAACTAAGATTACCTTATTACTTCACTGGTGTATATGGGTGTAATTTTGAAACAAACTTACAGAAAGGTGGACATACTGTATGTAACACAGAACACGCTGTCCTGCTTTGAGCCATCTTCGAGGGAGTACCCCACCTATTATACCCTCCCCCCAAAACCCTGAGTCTACATTTCCTATAAACCAGGATATTCTCCTACAGAATCAAAAAATAATGAGTAGAACCAGGATACCAATAAGGACATGTCACTACCATCTAATCCACAGACTTACTGGTTATATTTTGCCAATTATCCAACAGCATACTTAGGGGCAAAAAGGACCCAGGTCTCCTTAGCCTAGAACAGTTCCACTGAGTCTTTCTCAGGCTACCCCACGGCCTTGATGCTTCTGAGGAGTACAGGCCGGTTATTTCGGTTTGTCTCGTGTTCCTTTGTGATCAGATGCAAGTTATGCTTCTTTGGCAGGAATACCAGAGAAGTGATGGAGGTATTGTTCACTCCGATCACTTCATTAGGGGAGTGTCTATCAGGCGTCTCCGCTGTAAAGTTACTCTTTTCCTCTTTATGACTGACAGGTATTTTCTGAGGAGACCCTTTGAGTTACATGATTTTCACTGCTCAAATTCCCAAGTTATTCATTTATTTAATTATAGCAATATAATGTCATTTTATTTAAAGTCATAATCCATGATAATCACTATTTGTTGTGATACTGAAAGTGTTCCCAATTTGGCCAGTGGGTGCCATGTCAAGCTGGTTTCCCTTTTCGGTGGACATGCCCCCACCCCCACCCCCCTGAGCACTTCCTTGCTTTCTGGTATAACAACACGCTCCACGCTTGTCTTGCACGGTTTTCTGCAGCTCTGAAATTAGCTATTTATCTGAATAGCTCACATTTACATCTTTATTTCTATACGTTTATTTCTATATCAATCTATAACTGCTGAAAACCATGTGCGGCAGTCATGAAAATGTGCCTCTCGGATCTCTGACTGCAGGAAGTGTAATTGACTGACAGTCTCAGCGGCTGTGCTCTGAAATCCATCACTGTTGCAGCCAAGGCGATGCTTCCCGCCAGCTGCTCCTTGCCAGAGCACGGCAGATACTAAGGCAGGCCGATGGCTGAGAGATGTGGGACTCCTCTGATGGCAACTTTGGCTTGAGGACTCCTTGTTGGCTTTGCGGTAATTCTCTTATAACTTGGGCAGCCGAGACTTCTCCAATTCAACCTTCCTTCCCTCCCACCCTTTGCCACAGAGATGAGGACTGCACTGCAGTCTGACGGCACTCCCAGCCTCTTGCAGCTCTCTTCCCATTTTCCCACCCAAGGTTTTTCCCCAATTAATCTCTTTCATGTCTAATTCTGTCCTGGCATCAGCTTTTTAGAGAACCTGAATCAACATACCATGAGTTCACGAAGATACCCACAATCCCACTCCAACACTACAGGATTCGTTTTCATTTTCTTCCTTTCCATATTTGTACCTCCCTTCTGACAGAAACCTGGCTTCCATTATCCTTAATAGTTTCACTTATAGGAAAACCTTTACTATATACACACATACACTCACTCACTCACTCACTCACACATTTTGTGACTTCCATGATTTGGTCCTGACAGTAGAGCTCACTTCAAGAGGATGTTTAACTTAATAAAAATAGAACCTGGGTTACATGGACAAGTGTTTCAAGAGTGGGCACAGAGAGCAATTCCATAGCTCACACAACTTGTGCACATGTCTGCACACCCCCTTTCATTCTCCATCTGACTGGGATAATAGATAACTCAATGGCTCTGGCTCACAGATCTTCATCTAGCTGCTTAACATTTTCCACTTAGAAAACGTCTACATTTTATCAGTCACTGAAGTGTCCATGGAGACTGCAAAAGCAGAATATTTTCCTCAAGGCAAACATACACATGGACACACTCGGAATAATGTAAGCCTATAAAGAGATTCCTCTACACTATAGTCCAGTTGAGGCAAAAGAAAGGGTTGAAAGATAATTAACAGCTCAATTCACTCACAAAAGTCACACCGTCTGGATCAGAGGTTCATCTCTCACACGTGTGCATGCATCCACACACATACATTTTCCATACAATGTCTCTACAATAACTTCAAAGCCCTGTAGTCAAATTTCATAAACCAAGCACGAATGCACCCCCCACCCCATGGTGAGAACATGGCTGCGACAAGACATCAGGCAGGTAGTCGGGCCCTCTGTCACCCATGACCCTCAAAGACTCCAATGTCTTAAAGCCAGAAAACTGCCTTGACATCCTTTTCACATTGGCTGTACCTCTGCCATAAAGACAGGCTTCCTCACAAGTGCTGGCACGGAGATCCCCAGCTGACAGGGCTCCAATATTGATTTCTAACATACCAGATGGCTCATCTCACTCTTCCTCGGCTATATGGGGATGTTCTACTGTGGGGCTGAACCAGAGAAGCCACAGGGTCCTGATGGCTTTCTTTGCAAATAGCTAAGAGAAATAGAAGGAGAGAAAGGTCACCATAGGATTTGATAAGAAGGTAGAAAGCAGCAAGGACTAGAAAGCTATTTTCTTTCGAATATTAGGTCCACCTAAACTCGGATGGTTGGCTCTCCACTCTAAAAGATAGGGCAGAAGTGGCAAAAATGATAAAGGGCTAACAGACCCAAAAGCTAGGCTCCCTTTAGATCTTTACAAGTTCACACTAAGAACTCTGATATCTATGCCCTTTGAGACAGGAACGTGACAATTTCAGGCTTGAGACAGACTTAGTTTTTATAGGCTGACAAAATAGGCTATAAAGGGTGAGACTGAAATTCTAGATGAGAGGCATCTACAGACAGTGGGCAATGAATAGGTCTCTTTTATGACGTTATTGTTTTTCAACTAGGCCTCACACCAGGACAAAGTCCTACAGAGCAACGGGTGGCTTCCAAAACCCAGCAGGAAGATGACTCAAGGGGTAACACACTGTCCCTCCCACCCAGTGTCTTTTATCCTCCAATCTCCACTGGCTGAGGTCCCATGAATCCGGAATAATGCCCCCTCCCCACTTTTTTCTTAAAACCCATCCAAGAGGCACTTCCCACATAACCGAGCGGCCTATGTGGACAGGAGATTGTTTCAGAAGCATCGGTAGTTAGCAACATCTGAGGTGGCCCACAACGTCCATTTATAGATTTACCAAATCTCTCTCCTACCATACGCATCCCCTATTTTTCACTCCCCCTTTGAAATAATGTAATTCTAAAAATAACTAAATGGATTTTTAAAATCTTTTAACCTTTAAAGGCTCCTTTTTTCATTTAATGAGTCCTATCACCAGGATGACCACCAATGGATCTGAGCAGTGGCTAGAGACTTTCCCAGAATTCATGACACAAACTGAAAATACAGAGGAAGATTCAAATGCCTAGACAGGCTTAGCCAGACACTAGGGTGAAATGAGGGAGAAAAGCAATGGTTACTAAGGGCTGTATTAAGGCACCTGGAATCTTTGGAGAGGACATCTTTGCTCCTTACACAGCGACCCACCAACCTAGCTGTAGCTACGTGGAACACAAGACACAGCGTGACCCACAGAGAAGCATGACCCAGAACAAGCAAGACTCAAGAACAGGCAAGTATGGAATGAGACTGATCTGAACACCCTTAGAAGCAACCAAACCAAACCAAACCAAACCAAACCAAACCAAGAAATCCCACTCTTCAGAACAAAACTCTCCTTTAAGTTTTAGTTCACATTTAATGAGCATTCAGAAGATGTACAGGTTCTAAACACAACTGTTCTGTCAATGAGAGCATTTTCTAGAGACTGGAGTGGAGATAGGAAAGTCAGGAACTCTTGGAACAAGGACTCTATCTTCTCTTTGTAATTTAATGGATCCTAATCATTCTTCCTCAGCAGGAGGGGGATATGCAAGGGAAGAATGAAGACTGATGGAGACTGACTTCAATCTGAAGAACTCAGAAGGTTACACAATTCTAAAGAAATCAACGGAGACCCATAAACTGGCAGACTGGCAGAAATGAAGAAAAGAAGAAAAGGAAGAAAGGAGGGAGGGAGAGAGGGAGGGGGGAAGGAGAAAGGGAAGCTGGAGGGGCAAGAAAAAGAAAAAAAAATCATTCAATGAATAAATTACTGCTTTGTAGACAGATGATCCTCGAATCCCCACAGCACACATCTATCAAAACTTCATTACTGATAACAGGCTTACTCCTGAGCACTGACAAAAGCCTCTCTAGCTTCAGAGGCCACATCCCACAGAGCAACCAACGGTACTCTTCAGTTTAGGAAGAGAAGAAATAAAAGCAAAGATATCTAGAGACCAGGGTTTCAAAAGTGGGTGATAAAGAGATGTCACTTCGTATTCAACCTGTCCAGAATAGCTAATTTTCTACTCTGAGGTGTCTCAGAGTCGTATCATACTCATTACCTTATTTCCACTCACGCGCCACAGGAGGTCATACCTACTCTTGATCTGAAAGAACAACTAACCGAGAGGAAAATAAGATGGAAATATACTTGGAAGCAGCAGAATTAAACATCTAACCCGCTATAAAACTCTGGCTACTGGAGAGAATAGGGCTGAAAAATATGGGTCAAAGTGATTTAGAAAAGGAGGGGGAAGAAGCATAACATCAAATAGTTATATAAAATAGTTATGCTTACTAAAGAGACGATTTTATTCTGCCCCCGGGATTTCTGCGGTGCTGTAATCTTATTGCCACCTCTTACACGATAGTTGCACTTATTGGGCGATGTCACGGTTCCGGCTTTCTAAGACAAGGAAATCTGCGGCATTACGCTCTACGAGGCCAGCCCCTGAGTCTCGCTGCACTCACCGGTCCTGTCTGCAATGGTCAGGACGACGAAGACCGCTGGATGGGAGTAGGAGGGGCCTATGAAATACAAGTGGCAATAAAACGATGTCCACCTTCAAATTCCTAAAATTTTCCCCAATCTCCAACCCGCAAAATAATACAAAAGAGAAACAGTGAAGGAGAAGAATGTCTGTTTCACAGACAGAAACTGCATGGACATTCCCAAGTCCCCCTTCCACTACAGGACAGGACGTAGGGTGTGCACCCACAGTGACACCCCCCTTTCGGACAAGCGTGCTTCCTTCCCAGGACACAAACAGATCCTTCAGAAACCACTGAGCAATTAAATACTGGATCCAGCTTGAAGAAAGTAAACTGTCTGACAAATAGGTACTCCCAACCCAGCCAAGTTGGTCCGCTCAATGCTAAATACGCCATGCAGTTACATTTCCAACTATTTGCAGGACATGTGAATTCGTATGATTCATCACCATATAAGACTCAGCATTTCAAAAATAAAACTCCCTTCCCCAGATTAAGAGTTTTTAAAACCTACTAAATCAGCTCATTCTCCTAACCTCTCTAACTCTTAACTGTAGGGCCATCATACTCCCAGTCACCCAGGCCCAATGTCTCTTATTTCCACATAAAATTAGTTGTCAAAACTTTTTGAACTCAAATTTCCAATGTTTCTCTCATGAATGCTTTCTTTTCTTTCTCCCAGTTGTGGTTCTCACTGCCTCTCACCTGACTACTTACGACAGCCTCCCCCTCCCCGGTTTCCTTGCAGTGCTCACCAGTTCTAAACACGGTCAGTTGAGGCCCCTTAAAGCCGAGGTCTCGAGAGGGATCCTCATTCTCAAACCCACCACAATCACAGAGACCTCTCCCAATATGGAGGAAATACTAAGTTATCATATATGGAAATGATGATGGAGGGGAAGGAGAGGAGTAGGGAGTGGAGGGGGAAAGGGGGGCTTTGGGGGAGAGAGAGAGAAGGGAGGAGGAGGAGAGGATTAGGAGAAAGAAAACGGTTAGAGGGAAGGAGGGAGGATTGACCTTCTAAAGTACTATTCTACATGCTTTACACCTTTATTAAATCCACTTAATGGTCACAAAATTCTGAGGAATCAGGAACTCTTATCATCCCTATTTTACAGATGAGCAACGTGAGGCACTGAAAGTTTCTAAAGGTCACGAGTGATAGTTAGAACCAAGAAAGGCTACACGGAGACTTGACATTTCAGTGATGAAAAGGATCTTGCTAATCACCTTACCCAAGCCTCATGCTGTAAACATCAGGTGACAGAACAATTTCTTTGATTTTCACTCGCAAGATAATTTCAGATTGAATGATCGTCTGTTGCGAGTTTACTACAGGACAGGCATTTGACACAGTAACCTACTCCTGCCTGCACTGCACGCAGCGGTGGTGCGTACAAACAGGAAACAACTTGGACTTACCACAAGCAATCCTGGGTCTACGTGGCAGAGCCATGATTAGAAGCCTGATTTTTTATTCCAATTTCAGTTTTCCTTTGGCTAAGCGGTGCCACAAATTACAGGCTAACAGACTACGAAAGGTGTTCTTCGACAGAGCCTCAGATGTCTCTCTAAACCTAGGCCATTAATCTCCTCTCAATTTTCTGCTCTATCTCAGCCCATTTCACTACGAGCAAGTGCCTTGCACTCTCCTGCTCTCTATACTGTTGGCTGTGCTACTCCATTTGCACTCATCTTTGCGCTGCTGTATCTTATTATCTCTCTTTGTATATATATCTTGTCTAAGTGCCAAACACTTAGTAGGCACTCAATAAATATTTATTGGCTAGCTGACTGATTTCACTCGAGTTCCCAGGAGGTTCTGTGGGCGTTGGATGAAAACAAAGTAATAACTGAGTCATAGAATTCTTGAGCAAAAAATGCCCAAAGAGATAAAGCAAGCCAATAATAACCTCCATATAGATGAAGACAGACCCAGAGAGAAACTGAACATTTTTAAATGGGTTGTCTAAAGAAACACAGAGAGTGACATCACCACAGTGGGCATCTAAGATCCTTCAGATTCTCAGCCTCTTCCTTTTTATGGTACTGCTGTCCTTTAAAAATTTTATAACATAGGGGGTACCTGGATGGCTCAGTTGGTTGAGCATCTGACTCTTGATTTCAGCTCACATCATGATCTCAGGATGCTGAGATCGAGCTCTGTGTTGGGCTCCATGCTGGGTGTGGAGCCTGTTTAAGATATAATTGTGTCTTAATATAAGGATAACATAGTAAAACAAATGAATAGAATAAAAAAGAAATGTTAAGAATAAATGTTGATCAATTCTCCTTCATCCGACAAGAGAGAAATTACACAGAGCATTTATATTTATTCTTCAATAGTGAAAGCCACTTAATGTTTCCCACTTCCTCCAGGCTTTTGTGGCCATAGAGAGCAATTATGAGCTTGTTTCATAAAGAACTCATGGCACAGAGCAGTGATTCAGGGTAGAGACTCTCAGTTCTTACCCCAGCTCTCTGGCGGTTTAAACTCCTGTAAAGGAGCTAAGCCTGTATCAGTTTCTGTATCTACAAAATAAGGAAGTAGATCTAAATGTTCTACAAAATAGATTAGAATATATGAGCTAGAACATGATTTAAAAATGAACTAGCAATTACTGATCAATAGTCATACATATTTGATAATAGTTTCATCTTTCTGCCAGGATTTTTATATAGCACTAGCTGATAACATTCAAGGCAAAGTAGATCATGTATCATTTCAGTAAGCATATAAACACTAAGGTATGTTTATATACATTTCTGGTTATGGTTTGTAGAATACTTTGACAGCAGGGGCAATTTCTTCCAATCCTTCTACTAGGGACTCTAAGAGCCCTATTCTTTCTGTGCATACAAAAAATGGTGGAAAAGGGTGGGAGGCCAGGCTGCTTGACAAATTTATTTATTCTCGACAAATATTTACTTATTCTTGACAGATATTTATTCAACTGTTTAATGTCCACTATTTCTTTAAGATATAACGCATTACCCAAATATTCTGGAGTATTAAAAAAGAGGACAGAGGGATGAGCGAATAAAAGTATATACGTATATGGTATATTTTCTACCAAGGAAACTAAAGACCAATTCTGGATTCTTCACTGGCCAGTTCCTTATACTTTGGCTAAGTATTTTTTCCAATGGCAAGAAACTGCCTTTACTCACCAGTAGAAATGTGTTCAAAGAACTGATTTAAGAGTAAAATTGACGTTTAACGGGAATTTATTAGACTTCTTGAACCTCTGAGGCTCACTAGATTAGGTAGAGTAGGAGGTTTACTTCTGATCTTAATCACTGAATACAGTGAAAAAAAACCCAAAGACTCACCTTTACATTTACAGTTTGCCAAGTACTATTTTGGTCTGTCAAGCTTACACTTGAGTAATAGAAGTAGCAGCAACAGGTCAATAAAACAATTATGAGCTGTTTCTTGAGTGGTCCTTCTGAGACTAAAGATTACTGCACAGTAAATATTAACGAGAGAGGTAGACTTCATTACTATAGACTCTAAGGAAATATCAGAAATACTTCATTCATTATACCCAGAGAGTTTAGAGCTGAAAGGGTCTTAGTGTTCTAATCCAGTTCTCTCATCTCACCAACTGTAATGTTTCTGAATCTCAGATTAGCAAACTATTTAGTGACTGACCTGGACTAGAATTCAGATCTCAGGTCATAAAACAACCATCTTTCCACCATGATGACCTGCCTCCAGTTTCATATAAAGACTGGAAAAATTATTGCTACACACAACTCAGATGGATCTCAAAGGCATTATGCTAAATGAAAAAGGTCAACCTCAATGGATCACACACTGCAGGATTCCATTTATATAATGTTCTTGAGATGACAAAATTACAGAGATGGGAAATGGATTAATGGTTGTCACGGGTGTTGGGAAGAGAAAGGCGTGGTAGTAGCACAAGGGACATCCTTTTGATGACTGAATAGCTTTCTGTCGTGGTTATGACGGGGGCACAGGAATCTACATGCGTGATAAAATGGCAGACGCACACACTGCACCAACACCACATTCCTGACTTCGATATTTTACTATAATTATATTAAGTTACAATCATTGGGGGGAACTGGCTAAAGGGTACATGGGATGGACCGCTGTACACTATTGCAACTTCTATAACTCTACAATGACGTCAAAATAAAAGTTAAGAAAGAAAAAGTCAACAAAACTTGAGCTTACTAAAAAGAAAACAAAAGCACCAAAGATTCTAAGCTCCATTCTCAGTCAGAATAATCCTCATCCAGAATAATTCTTTGAACATTAAAGTCAACAAAACTTGCCATTACGCCTCTGCTCAAAACTCCACAATGGCTCCTATCTCACTCAATGTAAAAGCCAAAGACTTAGAGCGGCTTACCAGAACCTCTCCGGTCAGCTAGCCCCCTTCCTGGTCTTCCTGACCTCATCTCTCACTGCCCCCATCTTCGCTTCCCCTGCTCCAGCCACAACACATTCGTTCTATCCAGGCACACCTGCACCACAAGACCTTTGTCCCTGCTGTTCTCTTTGCTTTCGTACCACTTGCTCCTTCACTTCATTCAGGTCTTTGCGCCTATTACCTCATCAGTGAGGCCTGAGTACATACTGAAAATGTGTCTCCTTCTGACCCTGGAATACCTCCTCTAGCCTTCCTTAGCTTTATTTTCTCTATAGCACTTGACCATCTACATAGTTCTACATATTTTGTTTATTTGTTTGCCACCATTGGAATATAAGTTCCTGCCCAAAAGACAGATTTCTCTCTACAGTATTCATTACTTTATGCCCAGTGCCAAGAGTACCTGGCACATCATGCACTAAAGAATTAACCTGCTGAAGAGACCAGAAAGAAAAAGGAAAAAAGAAAAAGAAAAAAAAAAAAAAACATAAACCAAAGTAGAAAAGTAAAACAAACACGTTATGTTCATGTGGCCTAAGGAAAAGGTGCAACTTAGGTATTACATATGATTGAAGCTGCATTTCATTCAGATTTGCGATCATGAGACCAATTCTGGTTTTAATTAGAAGAAACCTGAAAAAAGTCATTTACCTTTTAAGTCCCATTTTTCTGTGCTATCATACCAAGGGGCCTAAAGTGAAGAACCTCTCGGGTCCCAGACAAAGCTAAAATTCTCAGTGGGTCTATGCGAGGCCGAGAGGCATTTCAGGTATAGGCCAGGAGAGTCTGGAAAGGTGAGTCTGGAAGATATATGAGCACTGGTTCTCTCAAAAGACCCTGTATGTGGCAAAAACTGTAGTATGCACTGGGAGTAAAGCAAGAGAGACTCGTGAGCCAATGCTGGAAGCGCCGCGAAACCTTACGGTAAGTGCAGGGTGCTGACGAAGCCCAGACACAGATGCCCAGTTAGACAGGGTTTGGGCAGGGTTCCTAAGGTAAAGCCTCCCTACGATGTGAAATGCTGACAGATGAGTAGGAGCTATCGGGGAGCAATGTATGTTCCAGACAGAGAGAGCAGAATGACTCCAAGAATAGTGAGTTTAAGCTGTTTTTGTTTTTTACAGAAATGATGGATGAGAGCCAGGGAATGTTAAATATAAACATGGAGAGGTAAGCAAGGGCCAGATCACGGGTTTGTATTAATCCTAGAGGCTGTGGATGATTAATGAAGACTTTTAAGCAGGACAATAACAAACAGATTTGTGTATCAGAAAGCCAATTGCGGCACTAGTGTGAAAAACGGATCAGAAGGGAGTTGTAAGACCAGTAAGGAGACGGCATAAACCAGGGAGTGAGGAGAAAAAGGCCAGAACGAACTTGATATACACCAGCAGATAATCAGGTGTCGAGAGTGAGAGAGGAGGAGATGAAGATGACACTTTGATTAGTGGAACAGAAGACTGACTAAAGGGTGGCACTATCAGTCAAGATGGGGGATCATTCAGGAGAAGGAAAAGCTTTTTAAAGGGGAGAACATAAGCTCAGTTTTAGCCATATTGAGTTCTGGTATCTAAGAAGTGAGATGTAGTAAGTACTTGGATATACTGGTGGGGAGAGCCTGACAGAAAGAATTGGGTTAAAGACCTCGGCTTGGGAATCAGCAACATCTACCTGAAAATTGAAGCGATGGGATGAATGAGATCACCCACGGAGACTGAGGTGGGGCAAGAAGGCTGACGATGGAAGCCTAGGAAGCACACACATTTGCGGAGCGCTCAAAAGCAGACTAAAGAGAAGGAAGCAGAGTTGTAGAAGGAAATCCAGTCAAATAGGCCACACTAAAAGAAAAGAGAAAAAAATTCAAAAAAGATGGTGGGAAGTTCTAAATCCTACAGAAACGAAGTCTAAGCAAGGATTGAAAAGTGTCCTTAAGGGAAGCACTGGTGTGTTAGGTAAACGCAGCTTCGGTGACGTGGAGAGGTCAAAGCAGATGGTAAAGGAATGAAGAGCAAATGGAGACGGAAGCAAAATTTCTTCTAACTCTTTTAATTAACTTGGCTGTGAAGAGAAGGCAAGAAGAAGAAGAGTAGCTACAATAAAGAGAGAAGACTGAAGGATAATTTGCAAAAGTAAGTTAAAAAGCAAAGGGATAACTGATGGCACAAAATCCCTAAGAGACCAAAAGAGAGAATCCAGAGCATGCACGCAGAAAAATTAGTTTGGAAAGGAAGAGGTTGAAACCTTCCATGGAGATGGGAAGGCAGGAGATAAGAAAAGCGAGCAGGGGAAAGGCAAGCGTGGAGCTTCGAGAACCAGGTTAAGGCGTTTTCTGGAGAAGCCCGTATTTTTTCCATAAAGCAGGAGATGACGCTGTCTGCTGAGAATGAGGGGAGAGAAGGAGACAGTAGGGGGCTTCGCTGAAGATGGTTGCGAAAACCTGAAATAGCTCTTGTGGTAAACTAACCCGAAAACAGCACTTACGGGGAATGAAGCGGCAGCGGTACGGAGGAGGAACTAGAGACGGGCCCGCCTGCAGTGAGGAAAGGCTCGTGGAGAAGGCTACTGAATTCACTGAGGTCTGAGCTCTGGAGTACATGGAGTGGAACGAGGGCAAAGGTAACAGTGAAGAACCCGTGAGGGAATCTGTTAACAAATCAGCAAGCCCACCACCCCTTCCTAATCAAACTGCTTCTCCCAAGACCTCCAGAGTCACTATGGCGGATCACACATCCTCCGTTATTTCAGCTCCTGGTGGCAACGAAAGCTATGGATGGCTTGTCCCTGCCTTGCCCCCGACTTTTGGGTGTTCCAGTCCAAAATGTTTGCTCTGTTTCTTGAATGATGGTGCATAATCCAATTTACTGACCCATTAAACCTCAACGACCATGCCTATTTAAAGCCCATCTGGAACTGTACTCTGTGTGAACAGTGATCAATTCTGACAGCTATCTGATCAACCTGGACAATCCTCCAAAATGATCCTAGTCTAGAATCTTGGCTTCTCTCCAAGCTCACTACGTCACAGACCGATATGAAAGGAATAAAGTCAGTTAGTGAGCACTTACAAAACTGGGGTCCACACCACTGCCCAGGGTGCCTTTGAATAAGCTACACAGGCGATTCCAGGGCACACAAGTTTGAAAGCCACCACTTTAAATCAATGTTAGTGTTAAATGTATTAGCTTTTAGATGAGCGAAGGATGCACAAATGGTAATGGAAAGCAGGTATGTGTAAGTTAGGAGGGATAAGCAAAAAAAAAAATAGAGTTGATAATCATCACCATTCAGGGGATAGGTGAAGCTCTGCATTAATAAAATACTGATGGGAAGCCATTCACAGAGAAAAAAATACCAGGATCAAGATTGACCCTTTGAGAATATGAAGCCAAAGAACTTAATTATATCTCTTAAATACATATATATCAAAGGCAAGGTATATCACTTAGAAAGAGCATAGCCATTTTCTGGCTTCTCATTTCACCTCTGAAGTTCATTTCTAAAGACTGATAATTAATAATGTTTTCAATAGCTGTATGGCATCTTTTCTCTTGAAGAAATATGCAATATGCTACTGCTTTGAGCCACATTTACCTAACCTACTTCTAATCTTGATCTTCCTAAATTAACCAAATGGAGGGAAACCACCTCCAATTCTTTATAGATAGGAGCAAAGAGGTCTGGTAACTTGGAAAGGGCAATGGGTGAGAATAAACTCTAGAGAAATTCAAGAAAGCCAGCACATGTGCGGATGTCCTTAGAGGGACACACTAATGTAATCACCAGTACTGTGTCTCTCTCTCTCTCTCAGTGGAATTCCTGCCTGACTGCGGATCTGGGTGCAAGCTAATTTCCCCCACGGTGAATACTGCTGTTGAGATGCAGAACTCTCCACCATCTGCTACCCAGAATTAGCATAATGACAGATTATCTAATCCCTTACATTTAATTGATACGAATGGCACTCTTACACCACCAGTTCAGTCATATCCTCGTTCATGTGGTCTTATCTCCACCCCATAAAAACTGGTCCTCCCACCCTGTTGGTGATAGATCTGGTCTGGAGTTTACTCCCAATCTTGCTAAAAGTCCAGGTGCTTTACCATGAGACACTTTCCTAAAATATTTTATTCAGGAGTGGGAATACAGCTGTTACTCCAGATGCATCTGAAAAGGGGCATACTGAACAAAAAGAAAATCTGTCTCTAGGAGACTGGCAAAACTACTGTGCAGGGCAGTGCCTCCTTGAATTAGATCAGGTTGAAAATTTCAAAAGGGGAGACAAAAGGTTAGGTCAGGGCTGATCTGAGGATAGTGACAAAGGGAGAAAAGCAAAAAGAAAGAAATTGGAAAATTAAATGGGTAGCAATACAATACTAATAGGAAAGACTCTGCTGTTTTACAGATTCAGGTATTCTAGACAGACCCAGGGTAGCATTTAACAAAAATGGGAATCAGACACCTAGAAAATCAAGGACATATTCATAAGGCCAAATACCTAGAAGACTACGATCACTAACAAGTAGCACGGACAGCTGCCTGTGGCACCAAATAGAAGTGACCTGTCCTATCACCAGTGACCAGTAGAGAGAGAGAGTTCAATTAGAAGGAAGTGAAAAGCCATCAGAATGTATTGAAAATAATTTCCAAAACCAGCATTTCCTCAGAAAGTGACCTTCCAGGGTCAAGAGAAAATATAACAAGAAATGTACTTGCACATAAAGGAATACCAGGTTTCTGAGGGGCGGGGGTGTAGGAAGATTTTCTTGTTCATTTTGAACATAACTCTTTGGATATAAGTGAAATTATTAAATATTTATTAAAACATTTATTAGTCTAGTTTAAAACACATTTCGGAAAACAGCTGTCCTCAAGCTACACCCTGTACAAGTGTACACAACATACAACGTATGCCACCATCACAGCCACTTTCCAAGACCGTTTTCTTTCAACTTCTTCCAAAATTTTTACGCTTATAACTCTTTTGAAATCTACATATAATGTTGTTATCAGAAATAGTTTCCTTAAGTCACAAGTATCCATTTTCCTAACATTTGGATGGCTGGTTTTATCACCTGTTCTATAAGTCTCTATTCATTCCCCCATTGTGTGAGTCCCTAGAACTGGGCTTGTAGACTCATACTCTGTTTCTCATGGAAGTTTTATTGGGGGGCGCCTGGGTGGCTCAGTGGGTTAAAGCCTCTGCCTTCAGCTCAGGTCATGATCTGAGTCCTGGAATAGAGCCCCGCATCCGGCTCTCTGCTCTGTGGGGAGCCTGCCTCTCTGTCTACTTGTTTTCTGTCAAATAAATAAATAAAATCTTAAAAAAAAAAAAAGTTTTATTGGAACATAGCCACGCCTATTTGTTTGGATAGTGTCTATGGCTACAAAAGGCAGAGCGAAATAGTTGCAATAAGACCATATGGCTTTCAAAGCTGAAATATTTACTATCTGGTCTTTTACCGAAAAGGTTTGTCCAGTCCTGCCTTCGAGTACTGCTTTTTCAGGAGAACTTTAATAGGTCACTTCCTGGGGCACCTGGCTGGCTCGGTCATAGAGCATGCAATTCTTATCTCAGGGTTATGAGTTCTAGCCCCACATTGGACATGGAGATTGCTTAAAAATAAAATGAAATAAAATAAAATAAAATAAAGGCCACTTCCTATGACTCCCAGCACTTGTAGTCAGGCAGACACACTCACCAGAAAAAGTGTTATATTGTGCCAAAAAATTTAGCTCATTTTTAATGATTCCACAATGTGATCTTCATGTAGCATTGACTGAGATCTTAAAAAGCTCACTGATGTGTTCAAAATAAAGTAACTGGGGTGCCTGGGTGGCACAGTCGATTGAACAGCTGACCCTTGGTTTCGGCTTCGGTCGTGACCTCAAGGTTGTGAGATCAAGTCCTGTGTCAGGCTCCACACTCAGCCTAGAGTCTGCTTAAGTCTCCTTCTCCCCATCACCACCCACCCAGCCACGTAGGCACACGCTCGCTCACACACTCTAATACAATCAGTCTTAAAAAATAAATTAAAAAATAATGAACTGAGGAAGCACTCAGTACCATGTGAGCGTCTGTGGAGACTCCTGTCTCCCGAGCGCTGGTGGGCAGGAGAGACCTGTGCCTGGCATTTACTTAGGGTACACGCTCTAGCCGCAAGACCCCATAGTCCATAAATGAGCCCCTCTCTTCCAAGAACACTCACAATGCTACCATTAAGAGTAAGGAAAGCCACCAGCACTGTCATTTCTGCGGTGGCAGCAGGTGGGCAGTACAGAGAAAAGTCACATGGAAAACTGGCCTTGCAGAGGATGAATGTTACCTCATGAAGCTGTCGTGAGCAAGAAACAAAACACTAATCTTACATTGTGCCTGGCAGATAGGAAGCGTTGTGTGTTTGTGATCACTCTTCTTGGTTTGCACTATCATTGACACTGCCCTAGTTGCATCACTCCTCCTGGACTCAGCCCTTGTCCATAAAATGAGGGAGGTGGGCTAGATAGCCTTAAACAGGTTTCCCTACCATAAAATCTATTTTGCTAGAACGAAAAAAAAACGTTCTATGCGCAGCATGAAGATACATGTTCTCAACGCAAGCATTTTTCAGGAACTAGCTGAAAAGGTGAGCCTGACTTCACGAGATCTGTCCGGGAGATGAAGCCATCAGAGCAGACTCCTACTTCGAATCCAGCGGGCCTGGGAAGAGGTCACCCTGAGCTGATAAAGACATCGTGTTCACCCTTCGGCGGCGGCGCGCAGCCTGGGAGGGCAGCCATCCATCCGAGGCGCTCTCAGTTATACACGCCACTGCGGAGGCGAGATTCACGGCTCCTGCGGCAACAGGCCAGTGCTGTCCAATATGCATGAAATCAAAGTTTTCATCATTTCCAGTGGTCAAAGGCCAGTGAGTGATAAATCCCAGAATACGAGGATTAATGAAGGAGTCATTAAAACCCAGCATTAAATCACCGCTGTAGCCAATGCTGAGAGTGATGTCTGTAATACATTACAAGGCTGATTAGAAAGAAACAAGTTAAAAAAAAAAAAAAAAGAAACAAGTTCCAATTTAGAAATGAATTACCTGATTTCTTAAAAAATTGACTGGATGGCTATCACAGCAATTTTGTTATTACAGGAGAAAGACAGAGTGGGTAACATACAAGTTATGTCATGGATAGGAAATTATCATCTCAAAATCACAGGGAACAGAATTTGGGAGTAAATAACTTCCTAAAGACAGTAAGATGGAAAAGGGAGTCCTGACACTGGCCAGATTTTACGACTTCTGCTTAAATTCTGAGTGTGTGTGTGTGTGTGTGTGTTGAAGGGAAGGCCCTGTTAATTCTTTAGGCCCAGGAAACAAGTTTCATCTAGAAAAATTCTAGGATAACCACATTGTGATTACAGTCTGAGAGAGGACAGGAGCTGATACCAACGAACCATCTTCTCATCCACAAGTACTGTCTTATTGTTGAACATAATCCATCAATGTGAAAAACAAAAGCCCTCAACAAATACTCTAAAGATAAAATATGGTGAAAAACATGGGGCTGGCCCAGGTGGGCAAGGCTCTGACCTACCTGTACCTATTCTAGTTTCCACAAGTTTCCTAGGAGAAGCAGCCTCCAGAGGCTTCTGCCTACTTGCTACGGTTCTATTCTGGGGGCAGCGCACTAGCTGGAAAAACAAATGCCACCAAGTAGATGCTCGGGCTGAGAGAATTCTTTCTGGGCAAGGACTTTCAACCGTACCCTCTCGGCGCACAAAGTTCATCAGTATAGGTAAGGTAATGGAAAATAGTTCGGATTCGAACAATCCAAACCAAAATAGGAATACTTCTCCCCCTCTCTGCCAACTACTGTGAGACAAGACTGACATCTCTCCCTGAAAACAAGTCTTGAAGGATTCTCTGAGACCAGGTGATATAATGCAAATTCTTATATGTGTTATCATCGGATAATATTCAAAATATTTACATAAGGCACTGGTTAGAGTTTGTCATATTGTATATACTAGCTGAATATAAGCCTTGTTTATAAAAATAGAAAGGCATGCAAAAAGACAGCCAGGGTCATAAATGTGGTTGTGTCTAGAAGGGTATCAGGATAATATAGCAAATCACTTGAGGATACTAGTTTAGATTAAAGGCTGTCAGATAATTACACCTCAATCATCAAAACATGTATCATTAATTTCAGATGCATCGATCTATACCCAAAAAAAGAAAACAATTAACTCTAGGGCTTCTTAAATATTTAACTATTGACTGGAGTCTTTAATAAACCCTATAACTGGCATTTATTGAGTCCAACAAATAGATCATACTTGAATTTCTTTGGTCCCCAAAAGTATTTTAAAAGATACAGTTTGGGTTAGTCAGCAATGACGTTACCAACAACAAAGACAGTAACGATTCCTTCTACTGCCAAAGACGTCCTCTTAAGGAGAAAAGTAACGACAACAACAACAACACAAACAGTTGCCAACTAGATGAAAATCTATGAACTTGATAAGTACAGAGAAAGGTCAAAGGAATATTAGAGGTCTAAATTCGAAGCTCTTGGGGCACCTGGGTGGCTCAGTGGGTTAAGCATCTGCCTTCATTTCAGGTCATGATCCCAGGGTCTGGGGACCGAACCCCACAATGGGCTCCCTGCTCAGCAGGGAGTCTACTGTTCCCTCTCCTGCTCCCCCTGCTTGTGCCCTTGTGCTGTCAAATAAATAAATAAAATCTTAAAACAAACAAACAAACAAACAAATAAATAAATGCGAAGCTCTTTCCAATGTTTGTACCTTGTTACCTTAGGTAAACAATTTAACTTGAGGTCATGTCAGTGGTGAATGGCAATGAGGTCACTAAGTCAACTGGCAGAGATAACTAAGAGTTAACTACTTGGAATAAAATCTGATTCTGCAAATCCACAGACTTCCAACTAAATCTAGTGTTTATGATCGAAATCCTGGGGAGGGAGGGCTACATGAAAGGAAAAATCCACGGCTACCTCTTTTGCAGACAACACTGAGAGCCCGAGGCATTCCTCAGGACAACTGGCATAAGTGCCACAGACCAGGGGCAAGAGAAAGCCCTACCTCGAGAAGAGGAAATAGGAGCTGGAACACCCCGCTGCCAATACTAAGATTGGCCCCCTCCACATACACACAGCCCGCGTCAGGGGGAGGCAGTAAGAAGTGCCGTGCCTTGAGGCTGGACGTGGGCAACTTCTCCGGGGGCTCTGAGTGTTGAGCCTGCAAAACAAGGAGTACTGATGCCGTCTACAATGCATCCGCCAATGACCTGGTGAAGAACCGCATCATGCTCACGGGTGGCACATCTTACCAACAGTGGGAGGAGCCCCACTATACGCACTGCCCCTGGGCCGCAAGAAGGGGCCAAGCCGACTCCCGAGGAAGAAGAGATTTTAAACAAAAAACAATCGAGGAAAATTAAGAAATATGATCAAAGGAAGAAGAATGACAAAATTAGCAGTCTTCGGGAGGAGCAGTTCCAGCATGGAGAGCTCATTGCACGCATCGCTTCAAGACCAGGCCACTGTGGCTGAGCAGGTGGCTACGAGCTGGAGGGCAAGGAGAGAGAGAGTTCTATCTGAGGAAAATCAAAGCCCGGAAAGGCAAATAAATCTTCCTCCCTTCTATCTTCAGTCACCTAATAAAGGTGTTTATTGTTCTGGGGAAAAAAAAACAACCCATGGCTGGACTTGAAAGCCAATGGGAGAACGTCTGGCTTCATTCAGTGCTACCACTTCTCTTACCTGGGAACACGCCCCTAGTTGAAGTTCTCTTTCTTAAGGATCTGAGAAGAGGTTTAAAGAAACTTCAGATTACTAAAAAGAGATACTAAGAATTAAAGAATATTAGCAATACTGTTTGCTACTTTCTCCTTCAAAAAAGGCCAGATAAGGGCCTTAGGAAAAGAGGGTGGGTGAATGACTTACCAAGGTCATGCTACGTGCTGGAGGCAGAGCTAGAAATATCCCTTTCCCCTTCAGCCCCTTCACTGCTCTGGCATTCTGTACTTACTCTATACAGAGCTCTAAACGACGGAAATTAGTAGAGATGAAATGCTATGCTCTGAGACCAAAACTGATCTGAGAAAAAATACATTTGTAAAGTTCCTTTTATTCTTCCTATTACCTATATCTGTACCTACCTGAGAATAGAGAAGAATGTTGGTTTTGGAACTTCCTGTTTCCTCTAGACTTCTTTTCATCGTGCTTATTAATACTGGCTGGCTGCACATTAGAATCACCATTCAAAATATCAATGCCAGGCCCTATGCCAAGCCAATGAACCCAGAACTTCTAGGGCTGAAGAACAATATTTTGAAAAGAACAAATGGGTGGGGGGTGGGGGGAAGAGCAGCGCCTGGGTGGCTCAGTTCGCCTTCAGCTCAGTTCAGATCTTGGGATGGAGCCCTGCATCAGGCTCCCTGGCTCTGCAGGGAGTCTGTTTCTCCCTCTCCCTCCCCAACCCTACCCATGCTTGCCCCCCTCCCCTGCTTGTTTTCTCAAATAAATAAAATCTTTTAAAAAAAAGATTAAAAAAAAAAAGAACAAATACAGGGCACCATTATTTTTTTAAAGTGCCCCAGGTAGTTCTATCATATAATTTCGAGGAAAAGCACCCAGAAAGAAAACTTCAACTAATATATTCTGTTTTTCCGAATTTCAAGAGCCCGAGAGTAGTCCAATACAACTTAAGGCCCCCAGAATCCTAAATGTATTAAAGAACCTGGCACTCCCCAAAGAACAAGAACCTAAGAATTATGGGTAAGCAAAGACCAACTTTTGGAACTGGTTCAGGAATAGCGAATTCATTCCTATTGGTTCAATTTAGGTCACTGGAAGACAAGTGATAGGTTACGAGAGCAACCAGAGAGAAGATTCTTCAGATTCCTCATCTATGTCTCTTCAGAATGGAACTGCCAGTTGCCATGCGGGATTTTCTAGGCAGCTGTGATGAGCCCCCTCCAACATTAGGCGTCACTTGGGGAGGGGGAAGTCCTCCGCCTCTCAGGGGAGTAAGGGACAAATAAGCAAACTCGTGGCCATTATGACAAAACCAGGCCTACGTACCCAGTTTATTATTAGCCTGACATTAAACACCACTTAAAAACAAAACAAAACCACCCGCCCACACAAACACACACCCCACGACAGAAATTACGTAATGGCATCTGGAATGATCTGCTCTGACAGTGAAAGTAGAACCAGCCAAATCACAGAGGTCTCGTAAAGACCAAAACGGGCATGAGGTAGCCCCAGAGAGTCATTTTCATGTCCCCTATAGTTTATGCAAAAGTTGAGATACATAAACAATGCTTTGTTTAGAGGAAGAAGTTCAAAATAATACTCTAGATTCTAGAAGGTTGTCATCCTGCTCTGAGAAACACCAAGTCACTATTCAGTAGAAGAGTAACTCTATGTTCTTTCAGCAAATCCAATCATTCTAGAGAAGTCCGAAGAAAATTATTTTGGCACAGGTTGCTTCTTGGGTTGGAAGCTCGAGAGAAGTTTTGTCATATGGGCCAGAAAGAAAAAAAGGGCCCGGTAAAGAAGTCCACTACCTGCCCTGTTACAACTGACAGCCAGCGGGCACCGCAGCAGCGGGAGAGTGCATTTTGTACTCCCCAGAACCCAGGAGCAACCGCACCGAGCCCAACGTCACTGTGGCCATGGTGTAGAACATGTAACTGCTTTAGACTTAACTGCTTTCAGAATCTTTGTGAGTAAAAGCTCTAGAAATGAGTTTGCACTTAGAAAACTAAGTCAAAGCCAAATTGTCTTCTGGTGGTCCTCATTTTTCGCTAAGAATTAGAAGACCCGATATTTTTTCACTAGATGATTCGTAGCTCTAACATAAGCAACAAATGATCCCACAAAAAGGCTAAGGATTTTGACATTTCTTCTTCTCTCCTACTCTTTGGGGAGGGCAGGGTTATTCTGGTTCCTGGCTTTGAAACACAATAAACCACGACGGGGCCTATGTGGTCAACCCTCACTCAGTGGTCTGATCTCTCCACAGCCACAGGCTGTGCTAAGTGGTAAGTGAAGGAACAGTTTCAGAGGGAGTTTTTTGAGGAAGTGGTGACAAGAATAAATGCTCTGAAAAAAAAAAAAAGAATAAATGCTCTGTATAGCGGCTTCTTAAAGAAAAAAAAGTGATTTTGCAATCAATGCCAACACGATTGGGGGTGGGGGTTGACAAAGAAGAGATGGTCTAACAATGGTCTAACAAGTACAACAGAATTCCCCTTGCTGTTGACCTTATATGCGATGGCCTAGACATCACAATTTTAACGTAACAGAAGCTCACATTAAGGCAAAAGTCTGTATATCCGTAAGCAGATATATCAGATATATCAGAAATCTTAAAGACTCCATGTAAAACCCACACGGGACTTGGAACACTGAAAAAATAAAATTAATTAAAAAAAAAAAAAAAACCTCACTGGGAACTTGATAGAAGACAGTCCCAAGTTTCCTTTACCTGTTAGGAAGTTCTGCTATTATTAAACATCTCCAAATTCTATCATACACATTGACTCCAAAGGTCCAACTATTTCCAAGTTCTACCTGCTGTAAACACATTTTTACTGATGGCACACAAATTCACAAGGGCATCACAACAGAGAGGGTCATTCAGTAAGCTCCACAAAATACAACGTTCAGTAGAGCTCTTCAGGTGGGGGGCACACAGAATAGCACTTCCTAAAACACGGTTAGGAGCCCTCTGTCTTTTCAATCACATCAGATACGGAGATGAGCAGATCACCAGCTCCAGCACTAGATCCAGACAGGGTGCTTGCTAGCACACCTCTCGATTTGAAAGATTAGATAGACAGACAGACAGACTTACTTACTTATTTATTTTTAAAGCAGGTTCCATGCCTAGTGTGAAGCCCAATATGGGGCTTGACGGCAGGATCCTGAGATGAAGACCTGAGCAGAGATCAAGAGTCGGACGCTTAACTGACTGAGCCACCCAGGCACCCCAAGACGTTCTCAATAAATTACTTTTATTAAGAGATAAACTGTATGTGTGTTAAACTTCTTGAAACATGAAAACTTCCTTATGAACCACTTGTACCTTTATGCAACTCCTTATCAATCATCATTTAAGATTTAGAGGAGGAATGCCCGGATGGCTCATTTGGTTCAGCATCTGCCTTCGGCTCAGGTCATGATCCCAGGGTCCTGGAACGAAGCCCTGCATGGGGCTCTCGCTGCTTAGCGGGGAGCCTGCTTCTCCCTCTCCCTCTGCCTGCCACTCTGCCTACTTGTGCTCTCTCTGTCAGATAAATAAAATCTTAAAATTAAAAAAAAATTTTTTAGAGGAAAAGTGGATATAAGTTAGCTATCATGGTAATTTTTAAAAAGTGAGAAAAGAGATAAATTCAACTGAAGGGCCTGGCATGGAACAATAAAAATGGACTACTAAAGGGGTGCCTGGGGTGGCTCCGTCAGTTGAGTGTCTGACTCTTGATTTCAGCTAAGGTCATGATCTTGGGGTCCTGAGATCGGGCCCCACATCAAGCTCCCTACTCTATGGGGAGTCTGCTTATCTCCCTCTCCCCTCCCCCATCTCTCTTTCTCTCATAAATAAATAAACCTTTTTAAAAAATGGACTAGTACAAAATCTAAGCCATAATCCAATGAGGCATTTTGTTTTGTTTTTTAATTAACCTATGGGCGACTATTACATACCAGGAATTTCCTATATTTTATTAAAGCCAATACTTAGAACATTCTGTGAGGTAGCAGTTTATCAGTGGATTAGCTTAGCCAGGAAGAGTGTGAAGACTAAGAAGAGGATAAAATATAAAAACATTCAAGAAAAATTCCTTAAAAAAAAAAGAAGAAGAAGAAGAAGAAGTTTGAGTGGAAAAAAAAAAAAGCCAGAAGTGTGTGAGAGAGGACAAAGAAAGAAAGGACAAGGAGAGCCTGGTTGGCTCAGTCAGTAGAGCATGTGATTCTTGATCTAGGGGTCATGAGTTCAAGCCCCACGTTGGGTATAGACATTAGTCAAATAAATAATAAATGAACTTTAAAAAGAGAGAGAGAGAAAGGACAGAAGTCACTAAATATGACATTACATCAACGGTGACCAGTCGAGTTCAGAGGCTTAGAGCTGATGTGAGAACTGAACTTTTAGGTCTTAGTAAACACGCTGAACATTTTTAAATGCCTTAGTACATTTAATCCTCACAACCACTCGAGGAGCTGTGAGATTATTATACCTAAAACACATACGAAGAAACTAAGGCTAAGATTGCACAGCTATCTGGGAGCAGGGCTGAGGTTTTACTCCACGTCTGTTCATCTCCAAGGCCGACTTTCATCAGCAGCCAGACATCCAACAACAACTTGCCCTAGACTTCATGTCAACATTAGCTCAAGGAGTCAATTTTCCTGTTCCTAGATTCAAATGTCAAGAAATAACCAGCACTCAAAATACCCCCCACATAAAAGCTATTATATTAGCAATGAGTAAACAATGGATAATTTCCCTTTATTTCCCAAACTTTTGAAAATGTTACAATTTTTTTGTGGTTTTATTTACTTTATTTATTTATTTTTACTATGTTCACTTAGCTAACATATATAGTACATCATTAGTTTTTGATGTAGTGTTCAATGATTCATTAGTTGCATATATAATTTTTTTAATACTTAAAAAAAAAAATCAGTTCACTCAGTATGAACTGGAGCAAATCCCCTGTTAGGCAGCATCACAACTGGGAGATAGCAGAATCTACAAAAACTCCATTCCTATTTACCTTACCGCTTTGTACTGTGCTGGCCACGGGAACAGTAAAGGGAAAGGTGCTGAGAAATGGCATATAAAAGACACAGAATTTTTGCTTATTGGTGACCATGTCAAATGTCCCCTCTCCTTATCACATCAATTGCATCATCCAAAAGAATAAAGAAAGAATGCTCGAGGGAGGTCAGAATGGCAGACTGAGAACTTATGTCCACATGACATCCTTTACAAAGTTCCACTGAAATGACAGAAAAGACAGATATGGACAAGAATAGAACCCTAATGGTGCTAGAAAACAAGAAAGTGTGTTAACGGCATATCAGAAAGTTTGCACAAATCCTGAAAGACAGAAAGCAGATGGGATCTGATTGGTGGAGAACTGGCAATGCCTCAAGGGCCTTTATCGACAAAATACAAAGCACCACAGTGAGGAGGCTTTGGGAACATCATTTGAGCAATTAATCAGAACCCACATTCAAAAGAGCTGGATCAGCCAGCCTCTTTCCTGTCCCTATGATTCCCCACAAAGTTATTAAGAGCAGAGGGCTCTGACCCTTGGCCAATACCCAAGAAATAACCTACCAGCGAGCATACCCATTTCTTCTATCACATACCGTGTGTGTTTCCTGAACAGTTCACACTCTACAAAACTGCCCGAAACCCCCAAACACAGGGCTTGAGAAAAATAACTGGATTATGGGTAGACGAATTATGCAACTTTCTAGCCTAAGTACTAGTAAAAACAACCTTAATAACAACAGGGGCACAGTTAAATCTCTACTGGCAGGGTAGTCATAGATCACAGGGCTCCCATGCTTTCTCCTCCTTCTAGGGGGGCTTAGTTTCTACTAGAGACAATTTTAATCAAAATATAAAATCCGACTCGGGCTGTAGCCTTCTTCATTAATCCACTATTTAAATACTGGAGGAAGTGTCTTCGCAGCTTTTTCAACTACCCTAGCAGGGTGCCACCAAGGTTAACCAAGCAGAAAGCAGAAAGACACTTAAGTAGTCATGACTTACACTAAAGGAAGTCGCTGCGGTAGCTTTCTCAACTTTACAGTCTGAGATTTTTCTTCTTCTAAGTCTCTCTACTGCTAAAACTCTGCCTTTAATTGGGAGAAGGCTTACTTATCGATTCAACATTTTAAAGTATCTGGGACTATCGTTTCTAAACCAACACGACTTCAACATTACGCCAGTGAGATTCCCCAGATTACCAAGGTCATGTATAGGACAATTATAGAACAGAGGGTAGGTGATTTAACCAGGAAAGGACCTTAGAGGGAGTCTGTAGCCTGTGAGAAACACAGAGGCACAGCATTTGAGACTAAGTCAGACCAACATCACATCCCCTTCTCACCCCACCCCAGTGACAGTGACAGCTTTAGTGGGGTCTGAAATTTGCCTGCTTCCTCTGTATTCCAGGTCCAAACACTTTCAGGGACCCCACAAGGAAGGCTGCGTCTGATCCTCCCTGCTCACCTATGCCCCGTCATGACAGAGACATCTTGGGGAAGCAGGCATATACAACTGCGGAGGACACCATGCCGACCCCCACACCTGGTCCTTCCTTCACGCACATAAATCGAGATTCCCCAAATATCTGAGGATTTATGAAAGAAAAGAAACTATATAAACAGAACGTTTAGTCATGGGGGATAATTCAGTGGAAGAGGGTTTTTAAATTTTTAAATACTATTCTCAGAGCAAGTATTATATTTGTGGAATAGGAACAGGATGCTATTAAAACATTTGAACAAAAAAGTATGAGTGCTGAAATAAAAAACAATTAAAATAGGCTAGATTGAGAGAATCATCTCTGTAAATTTCATAGCAGAAGAAATAATTTTGTTTCAGAACTACCAATACATTCGTTATGCTTAACACAGTGCTTAGTACACACCAGGCATTTTGTGACTACTTGATAAATGAACTAAGGAGTAAGTGAATGAATGAGATGAGTGAATAAGAGAGTGAAAATGAATGAAGATGACTCAATATGCATGGCTGGCCGGTGAAGCAAGCTGAAAAATAAAGTTGAAGACAGCTCCTTTATGTAGAACAAAAATGCAAAGGCAGTCTTAAAAAAATGCAAGAAAATTTACAGAGATACGAAGCATAAGATACAATACCGACAGAATTTCTAGAGTCAGAGGCAAAAGAGAAAGAAAATAATTCAAGAAGTAATAGAAAAAAAGAATCTCCGAGTCGAAGACATGAGTGTTCAGCCCATTGAGTATGCAGCAAAAAAGGACACATCTAGAAATATTTTAATAAATTTTCAGAAAACCAAAGATAAACAGAAATTGTAAGATCTTCCAGAGCCAGGAAAAAAAATGTTAAACAGAAACTTAAAGGAACGGAGATCGAATTCTCATAAACATTGGTGAAGCAATAAAACAACAGGCCTTCACAGTTCTTGGGAAAATAATTTTGCAACTAGAATTTTATAGAGACACTAACAATCAAGAATACAGGCAAAATGAAAACACTTTTCAGACATGCAGAAGTTCAGAAGCTTTACCACCCACACATGTAAAATCAAGGTTCTTCACCAAATCTAAAGGAAATACCACAAAAAGACTCAACTGAGATACAAGTGGCAGGTGCATATGAAGAAGTACAAAATGGGGGCACTTGGGTGGCTCAGTTGGTTAAGCATCCAAGTCTTGATCTCAGGGTCATGAGTTCAAGCCCCAAGTTGAGCTCCACACCCAGCGAGGAGCCTACTTAAAAAACAACAACAAAACAGAAACAAAAAAAGAAGTACAAAATGGAGAAAGAGACAGACGTACGCACACACACAAAGAGAAAAACACAACAGAGGGAATTGATTTAACATTTCTCTGGGGATAAAATGACACAGAATTTCTGTTTCTGTAAGTCTTCTCACTGTATCATACTAGGTCCAGCAGTAACTTAGAACTGCTGTGGAGTGGAGGTGGAGGGTAAATTTTGGGGATTAAACTTACAAGCAAAGCTTAGAAGACAGTTACACCAACAGAGGAGTAATGTAATAAATCTTGAAATAGAAGAAAATTTTTTTATTTATTTGACAGAGAGGGGGAGAGAGAGAGAGAGAGAGTGCAGGGGGAGGGAGGTGGGAGGGAGAGGGAGAGAATCTCAAGCTGACTTCCAGCTGAGTGCAGAGCCAGATGGCGGGGCGGGCTCAATCTCATGACCCTGAGATCATGACCCAAGTCGAAATCAAAAGTTGGACACTTAACCAACTGAGCCACCCAGGCGCTCTGGACGAAAAACTTTTAAAAGAAAGGAGGAGTCTGAAAAAGGTAGCATTCTAACTTTCTAATCTTTCAGAGAGGTAAATACTCTAAAGTTAATCAGAAATAGTCACTGAACTTTGTAAAGTTCACTAATGGTAAAACTTAATGTAACAAAATTAGGCGTTAAAAGAAGGAAGGAATAGTGAAAATATTCGAAAATACACGTCTTTCATATAAGGAAGCAAACAGATACAGGTCAGAGTTAAACATTTTTAAATTAGTAGTGTTAATTTCTAAAGCTATAAGGATAACTGTCCAAAAAATTAAAAAGCAGATACGGCTGAGAAGTTAGCATCCACGCTTCCATGGGAGCATCTGTGGGAGGCAGTGGCCCAGTCAGTGACATTAATAATGTCTCCATACTTCCCCGGATGCTAAAAGAGCAACTTCAGGATGCTGTAGGCAGCTCTAAGTAAGAACACTAGCTCCAGAAAATTGGGTTTCAAGAGGCTCCTTTCTTCCCATGGTTAGCTTGAAAGTGAGATACTAGTATGTTTTAAAATTTGAAACTCGAGACAGAGGAGGCTTGGCCTGATTGTGAAAGCCTTAAAGCTACAGAAAAACACTCAAGCCTGAAAAACTGGGGATTGTAGGACACTTATTCCTACTGTGGCTGAGAAAAACCAAACGAGGATTCCAAAAGGATTATTCTAGATGGACCAGATCTGACTTCAAGCTTCAGTCACTTTCAGAAGACTTCGGGAAAGAAGTAGTCCTGCAAACTGGAAGCAAAGAAAAAGAAAAAACAAGCAGAAGTCTCATTCCTTGCAAGTGTGAATGTCTGGTTTACATAAATATAATAAAAGACAAGCTCCATCTATGAAGAATCCAAAGAGACAAGAAAGTTCAAGAGGATGGCTTTGAGACTGCTTCAATCGGAACAGAGAGGTAATGAAGACGTCCCAAGTCCAAAAGATCTTCGCCAATATCTCTGGCAATGAGGCCTTATACCTGTGTGGGCATCAAGGGAGCAGACAGCAAAAGGGCAAGGCAGGAAAGTAGCAGAGAGAAACGTGGTTTCAAAAAGAATGTTGGGGGGGGGGGATCATCCCCCGCCTCAAAACAGGACATTGTACAAAAACAGGCATTTTCTAATTGTTCCTATTCTACAGTTTCATCTCTATGCCATTTACTTCCCCCAAACAGGTCATGTCAATGGTGTCCTGCCATTGTGAAATGCGTTGCATGAGAAACACTGCTTCTCACTGTCTCAGGGATACTGAATCTGCCGGATCTGTTACAATTCTCCAGGGCTGCAGCGGCACTAAGTGTGAATGTGAGTATGTGAGGCTTAACCCTCAAGGGGTATTTCTCAGGTGCCCCCTTATAAATGCGAACAGATTTTAAGACCTTTCTTTAAAAAGGTGACACGCAGAAAGAGTGAGCAACCAGCTAATACGTTATAATATGGGTTTGCCAAATTGGAGCTCTGCGTAATTGGGAAGTCCAGCACAAGAAAAGGTCACCCCAGAAAAATCTCACTCTTCAAGAAGGCTCTGACGATAAAGAAAGAACGAGATTTTAATCACTGAAGCTAATTACACAGAAGGCTAAATCACAAGAAGAGTTATTTAAGTGTCTTAAATACAATAAAAAGTAATTAACAGGAAGCGCCATCTTGACAGCTTCATGTCACAAACCAACCCTAAAAGGCTCAGCTAATTCCCAGCCCGGGAGCCAGAGAAGGAGAAACAACGCTAAGTTTGATCTTTTTATTTTTTATTTAAACTGTTTTGATTAACAGATAACAACTCTTGCCAACTCTACAGTGAAGTTAATCAAGAAAAAAATTTTAATCTATTAAGAGGAACGATGAACCTCGTTTTCATTGATTCTCTAGAGGGCAAGAGACAGGAGCAGCAGACTGTCACCACAGGTGCCTCGCAGAGATCCTGTGACTCAGCTCCCTGCCCCCCCAACCCAAAAAGAAAAACAGAAGGACTAGGCTGAACCCTACTGAGGATACAGACAATTCACACACTTTGACATGTGAAATACACCAAAAACTCTGCTCTGCAACGACTGCAAGAGACCCCATCTCGCGTCTCCTCCGCCTTAGCAGCCTGAGCTGGGCAGCTGCGGAGCGGCTCTCCCCTAGCCACAGGAGCCCAGCTGACCTCCTGAAAACAGGAAAGCCTCGAGACGCTGTAACAGCCCCTCTTTTAGTATATAAGCTTACAGAGGATGACAGGCATAATTTGGATCAGATGACTTTTTTTTTTTTAAGATTTTATTTATTTATTTATTAGGAAAGAGAGAGAGCAGGTCAGAGTGAGAAGCAGACTCCCCATGGAGCTGGGAGCCTGATGTGGGACTCGATCCCGGGACTCCGGGATCATGACCTGAGCCGAAGGCAGTCGCTCAATCAACTGCGCCACCCAGGGGCCCTGGATCAGATGACTTCTTAATTCTACAACATTTCTACAAGCCTGAACACAGACGGTCTTTCGGAGAGGTGATGCATTTTTACTAAAGGAGCTCTCCTAAACCGACCTGTCCATTCTAGGATTTCAGCCGATGCCGGTCAGAGTGACTGAGGGCCACCAGACATACCTGCGCACTTCTGTCCCAACCTGCTGAGCCAGTTGTTTCTGTCCTCATAACTATTTATATTGGCTGTGCTTGTTATTTTTAATTATGTACTCCATCAAATATTTTTATTAATAAATGAAATAGAAGTACACAAAAAAATGTGTTCAGGAAAACAGATGACTACTTTTAAAAGGTTTAATAAGATGAATGGCTTTAAAATGGCTGCGAAATAAATGAGAGGGATGTAAATCACAAACATCTAGGGTTTCATAATTAGGGCTTTTAAGTACTCATGCTTAAGAGGAAGTTATGCAATTTATCAGGTTTTCTTTTTTTTTTTTTAAAGATTTATTTTTTATTTATTTGAGACACAGAGAGAGAGTATGAGAGGGGAGAGGTCAGAGGGAGAAGCAGGCTCCCTGCAGAGCAGGGAGCCCGATGCGGGACTCGATCCCGGGACTCCAGGATCATGACCTGAGCCGAAGGCAGTTGCCTAACCAACTGAGCCACCCAGGCGCCCAATTTATCAGGTTTTCAAATAGTTGATCTACTCTGCCCACACATCAAAGATTTGGAAGTATATAAACATTTTTATATTTAAAATGAAATCAAAATATTTTAGATTAAAAAAAATCCCTTCTCTAGCCAATGTTTTTGAATAATTAACCATTACACTCAGAAAGAAGGCTGTGAGTACATCTATATTCTGACTATAAGCTGAGTATTTGAATATTATTTATTCATACAATGTTTTGTAATATTATTTGGAGCGATTTGCAAAAGTACAGAAAATTCAGAAAAATAAAAACAAAATCAAGGCAAAGGGAAAAGTAAAGAGAAGCTATGAATATGAATGGAACATAAAAAGCATAAGAAGCATTAAAAGGTTCATTTTCCAGAAGCAACCTATCTTTGGCAAGGACGTCCCAATAACCAAACAAAAAAGGAAAACTATTCAATACAATTTCTCTGGTACTGATTACATAATAACAAAATCAGGGATCAACAGAAACAATTGTCCCAGTAGTCCCTGTTATGCTTCACAAAGGGAGGCAATATAATAAACAAATAATTAAAAAATTTACTGAAACTCTTACCATATGTTGAATACTGAGACTACAACAGGGAATATAAGTGACAAAAATCCCTATCTTAGGGAGCTTACGGTTTAGTGAGAGTTTGTCTCAAAAGTATCCGTAAATCTCAGTTATTTCTCCTGAAGGCAGCCTAGCAGTTGCTTCTCATAGTTTAGTAGAAACAACTCTATGAAGAAACTCATAATGCTTTCCAGGCACCTTGACAGGCTGGTCTAATCAAGGAGACAATTTAGGTATCTAGAAGAATCAATATGCTGGTAAATATTTTGGTAAATCATACAAAAATAGTATTTCTTATACTCTAGTTACAAGAACTGAGAGGTAGAGAGAGGTCAAGGTTATCATCTCTAGGCATGAACCTGAAGTACAGATTGTGCTGTCAGTTAAGACCCGTCAAAACTTGTGTTAGCCAACCAAACTGGAGAAAAGATACCTTCTTGTGAAGGCTTGAGAATCTGACCAAAACCCTGGCTGCACAGAGAGCCACCTAACCTCTGCAGAAAGGAGTGCTAGCCTGAAGGAGCAATCTCCATCAAAGCCAAGATCGATGCAGTCGAAACCTCAAGGTTTCACGGCATGGAGCATGCCCACAACACCCTACTATGGAATTTTTAAACTAGCTGTTTCAAACTGTCCTATAAAAAGAAAAACCTCTGAAACGCACTCAGATTATGTAAATTTTAAGCAGTGTGAATTTACTTTAAGAGTATACCTCAGTGGTAACTAAATGAAATAACCTACTCTCATGGATTTTAGACATGGGTAGAAACCATCTTACAAAAATAAAGATGTGGATTTTTACAGTAGTGACACAGCTGTTTTTGCCACTGTATTAGATAGAAGGAGCAGTCATTTACTGACAGGACTCCTTGTTTGTGACAGTTAAAATTTTAATATATAGGAATACTAACTTCCCAGCTCTCCATAATAGAGAAGCATGCATCTAGCTCTTAAGAAGCAGTGACAAAGTGGTAATAATCATCAGTGCAACTTAGAAAAATGACCAAAATATGTCCTAGTCTCTCCCATGTCAAAAATATTATGTGATTTGTCAAGATTCTGCTTCCAATAAAGCCTGTCACTTGTGATGGTGTTAAGGTAGTGACAACAAAAGCCTGTATGGAGTTCCTCTCCTCGAAGTCTGACTGTTGTGTGAACCATAACGTTTACATAAACACAGAAGTGACAACAGTGACCAAAAATAGTTATTGCTGAAGTGTGACAGTGCGAATGAGCAGAAAAGGTTCCTCGTTGGTATGAGAGCTTCTGGAAGGTAAATTTAGCTGCAAGAGCCTCTCTTTCCTTTCAGAGGCACACAGTAGCTTAGAGGGGTTTCTCCTAATGGGCTCCATTGTACTTTCAATAAGACAATCCCTGTTTTGATGAGAAACCTAGTCTTTACTTCCTCTCCACTATGCCCCCTTAAAAGAGAAGAAAAATACCAGTTTGGTAACGAACAGCATTTAGGATTGTTAACTAGAAACGGAAACAATTATCACGCTGGTATATTTTACGCAGAGTGAGAACTGCTACTGCGGACTGACTGACTGCTTTAACATTCATTGGGGAAGCATGGCCCAGCGGGCTGCAGGCTTCCTCCTTTTCCCGTCAGATCCCTCCCTTGAAAGACTGTTCATCAACCATGTTCCCAAGGGACTTTGGAACAGAACAGGATATAGCCAGTACAAAAGAGAAAAGCCCCATCATCTACTGACAACATACATCCATATAAAGAAAACGTCCAATGAACCCTTCCTCCCCTGCCCCCCCCTTTTTTTTGGGTGTGTGTGTGGGGGTCTATAATTGAACTTCCTAAATTAACGAGCAGATAATTCTTCCACCTAATGTTGGGTAGTACCTAGGGCCTGACAATAAATGGCATTATTAATGGTAATAACGTATGCTACATAGTGCCAAGCACACAGAGCCCAATAAATCTTGAACAATAATGAAGGAATATGATTAGCTAATGAATGATTATAAAATGCTTTGCAAATATAAAGTGCTACACAGACATAATAATTAGGAAGCACTGTGTTAAGAGCAACAGAAAGCAAATCAGAGAGCAAAGGAAGGAGAGACGTGACTGAGGACAACTTGCAGCTCTGGCTGAGTCCCTGCCGGCCAGAGCACTCACATTCCTCCAATGGTGACAGTGGCACACGTCCGCTCTGAGAAGGCAGGCACCGTCTCTGTGGCTGGGCTGGCCGGTCTAATGTAGTCCACAGTCACATTGACCTGCAAGCAAAGAATCAGGGGAGTTAAGGTTGAGAGCCTGCAGCACGGCGCACCAGCAGCCACACGTGCCTGCCCAGGTGTGCAAGATCACCTCGCCCAGTTTGATTTTCTGTGCCGGACATTTTAAAAAACAAAAATCGAAAGACAGCTTAAACCCAGACTGGGAGAAAATATCTGCAAAAGCCTTATCTGACAGAGGACTGTTAACCAAAATACACGAACAAGTCTTAACATTCCACAGTAAGAAAATGAACAACTGATTTAAAAAGGGCTGAAGACCTGGACGCGTCAGCAAAGAAGCCCTTCAGATGGCGCCGCTGCTCTCCATCGTGCGTCACTGGGGAGGTTCAAATTACACAACTACTGAGCTACCACTACGGGAGGCCGGCCCAAGTCTAAACGCTGACCACAAGCGCTGATGTGGGTGTGGAGCAGTGAGGGCGCTCACCCATTGTTCGTGCGAAAGCACAACAGCACATTTGGCTTCCTTCAAAGACAGTTTCGTGGTTTCTTACAAAACTGAACATATTTTACCAGACGTGCCTCGGTATTTACCCAAATGAACTGAAACTTATGTCTATACAAAAACCTGGCTAAGCATGTTTATGGCATCTTTACTCGGAACTGACAAAATTTGGAAGCAACTAAGGTGTCCTTCAGTAGATGAATATATAAACACACTGTGGTACATCCCGACAATGGACTACTATTCAGCACTAAAAAGAAATGAGGAGGTGCCTGGGTGCCTCAGTCGTTAAGTGTCTGCCTTCGGCTCAGGTCATGATCCCGGGATCCTGGGATCAAGCCCTACATTGGGCTCCCTGCTCGGTGGGAAGCCTGCTTCTTCCTCTCCCACTCCCCCTACTTGTGTTCCCTCTCTCACTGTGTCTGTGTCAAATAAATAAATAAAATCTTTAAAAAAATAAAAAGAAACAAGCTCCCATGCCATAAAAAGACATAGAGGAACCTTAAATGCATATTGCTAAGAGAAAGAAGCCAATCTGAAAAAAAGGGACACATTGTATGGGTCCAATTATGTGACATTCTGGAAGCGGCAAAATTATAAAGAATGAGATCAGCAGTTGCTGGGGGTCAGGGGAAAGAGAGACGGATGAACAGGGAAAGCACACGGGATTTTTAGGGCAGGGAAACTATTCTGTTATCATACAATAATGATGGACACATGCCGTTATACATTTCTCAAAACCCAGAGAACGGAGAACACTGACAGTGAACCCTATTTACCTATGGACTTGAAGTGGTGATCTACCAATGCAGGTTCATCATTTGTAACAAATGTACCCCTTGGTAGGGGACGGTGGCAGTGGGGGAGGCTCTGCTTTTAAAGAGCTAGGGCCCAAGTGGGAACTCTCAACTTTCTGTTCCATTTTGCTCTGAACCTAAGACCGCTCTAAAATTTTTAAAAACTGACACCAAAGAGAAAGACAAATGGCCGAACATTTAAGGTCCCCACGGATATTACACTTGACAGAAAAAAGGCTGGCAATATTCCTGCAGGACTCCTAGATAACATTATGTAAAGGAGTTCTTTAACCTTTTCAGACTCCTTTGAAGATCTGTTTTTTAAAATGATGAAATGCCTCTACAGAAAAACTGCGTGTAATATCAGCCTACCGTAACTTTTCCAGAACCAAGTTAAGAAACATCGAGGAGCACAAACAAGATGACGGTCACAAGGATGCTGGAGACTGGTATCATAGTGCGTAGGTAAAATGACACAGCTACCTACAGCCGGTACCAATACAGTTGAAGTTAGGAAGTTTGGGGGGAAAAAACAAGGACTGAATGGACTAGAAAAAATTTAAATTTTGAAGGAAGAAAGGAAGAAAATCCTAACCTATTTGTAAGTGTACAAATAGGTTAGGAAGCTAGGCACCTAATATGAAAGAAGCTAGGCACCTAATATGAAAAAGTTGTCTAATCCTAATATACAATATATGGACATGGACATACTGAGCAATGAACTTTCTTTATGAGAACTTTTAAGGAGTAAGCATGTGGTATCCATTAATAAACATGCAGCGTCTGTTTTACAGAATTAAGGTGTATGCCTGGTTTTGGCCACGGCCGAGGCGTATAGATCTGCATGGAAGCAAATACACCAGATCAAGCATCCTGAAGCCATCCTCATAGTCAGAAAGTCTAGAATCTCATTTTCTAAACATGTCTTTAGTTGCCACTGATCAGCTTAAAGACAGCATATTGAAGAGACATCAAGTTCAGCCACAGTGCTGGTGAGCACGATTAAAATCCTTTCAAACTGTCTGCTCCTCAAAAAGTCACTTTAAAAATGAATACAGAAATTCTGAAAAGGACAGCTGCCTCAAAATTCGGACTGTCAGATCACTCATTTGAATGCTCCGTCTAATCAGGGTTTAAAAGCAACAGGGAGCCCTATCACAGAGAAAGCCAATAAAGGACTGAAGGTAAGGTAAATTATGAGAAGTACTGTCAAAACACAAGACAGACAAGAAGAAAATATACAGAAGACCCCTCAAGTCAGATACAGACACTGGAATTATTGCTCGGTCTCATCAACTTGTCTAAAGCTAAGGAGATGGGCCCTCTGCGGGGTATGATCAGACTAGGGGCAGGGATGGGATTTAGCAACTAGTCCCTCCTTCAAAATGGTTTTGATAGTTTCCCTGTATGCGGCTGGCCAGAGTTAATACCGGCCAAAGACAGGACAAGGAACGAGAGGGGCTACAAACAGAAGCATGGCTGACTCGAACTCCTCGGAGAGGAAAAGCTTGTCCCCAACTTATCTGCACTGACACACCCTGGAGCTCTGTACCCTGGCAAGGCCCTAGGACTCATTTATAGAAGCAGGAAGAGAGCCAGGAGAGCACCTGGATATCTGTTTAAGTCGTGGCAAAATCACACAGGAAACTGGCAGTGTACAGGAGCTAGACCTCAAGGGTGCCCATGGAATGTAAAGGAACTCAGGGCTAAGTTTAAAAAGGGCACAGTCACAGAATATGGTGGAATTGGGGGCATTTGGTGGGAAGTAAAAAATTATGCAGAAGTGAGGAAAGAGGTCCACATATCTGTGTTCTCACCTGATCCGGCTCAAGGCCACAATTCTACTCCAATGGAAACATTCTTCCTTGCTTAAAAATAAACTAAGTGAATCTCAAGGTTACCTTGCACCTCCCAATGCCAAGCCTCTATCTCAGCAGACAGGAGTGGGAGAGCAGCTTTTCAGCACAAATACACTGCCCAGAGTAACATTAGCTCTCTACGCAGGGAGTGTTAATTCATCCAGAAGGCCAAGTGAGTTATGGTGGTGATGATGGGGGTGGGGGTGGGGGTAATGATAATTAACAAAAACGAACATGTGACCATCCTCCAGTTCAGAAGGCCGAAAGACACCCTATTCCCAAAACTGATTTTCAGGAAAATGTAAGTGGGAAGACCAAACAAACAAAACTTCAATCTTCAACAACCTAAAGAATCAATTACATTCATCTCCCAGTTAATTTCTTCCTTTATCTAGGAAAATAACTGAAAGTAAGAGATTAAAAAAGAGCTCTCTAGGGAGGCAACATTATTAAAGCAAACCTCAAATACAAATGAGGCCCTGAGAGCAGCCCACAGCCAAGACGACACACACCTGCAGGTGGCCATGACAAACCAAGAATTAAAGTCATTGCATAGTTAGCATTTATGTCCCTCTCCTGTGGATTCCGAGATCTTTTTCTCCACCTTGAAGCCATCTCTAGATACTCATCACTGACTTGTCAATCACTTAAAAAAGACCCACAATTTAAATAGTTTCAATTAAAACTGCAAATCTTCGTAAGGTCTTTGAATAATTGATAACTTCAGTTTTGTGCTTGTGGGTTACGTACATAGGGAGTGGCAGGAGTTAAAAAGTAGCAGTTAATGCAGATAGGTTCCTCATTTATCAAGCAAAGGTACTCCTGGAAATGTTTAGCATGCAAGTATTTTACATGTCTATCACACAAAGACAGGGCCTGAACTCTGATCTCTCTTTACAGCGATGACCCCCAAGGAGCCCTGGGCTCTTGCTTGGTTCCACTTGTCATTCTCTCACAAGAGTCACATTCCATCTTTGGGTCTCACTTTTTCACCTGGAAAATTTAGAGAACTAGGCTAGGACTTTACAGTATCACTGAACTCTCGAATTCCAAGAGAGCCAGATATGGAATATTATTCGGCATTTTCTTAGGCCTCCGTAATTCCTACCTTACATTTACAATCTACTGGAACACACAGATTGTAAGCTCCAGGGGGCAGGCCATGCCTTTTACTCACTAACAGCGTCGTCACAGGGCCTGTACAGGAGTAGGAGGGTATACCATAAATACCTGTTGCATGAATGGATATTTGTAACCAGGAGCCCTTTCAGACATAAAATCTTAAAGGACACCTTTGAAATGAGAAGGATCAATTTTGAGGACTACTTTTGTCAAGCTGTTGACCTTTCCGCTATTTTATAGGACAAAAATATATTTATTTAAAAGAGAGGGGAGAGCAGTATTTTGAAATCATGATAAAGTTAATCACAGCCATTCCCATAATAGCCTAAACAAGCAAAATACATGTAATTTCCCATATTATTTATTTCTCAAACACATTTTCAAAGATAAAAAAGGATAGCGGGCAATCTAATTTGATTCGTCCTTGGTCCATTAGATTGTAGAGTACTCTTTTCAAGGACCTTTCAGAGAAATGAAGATGAAAACTTAAGACCAAATTTATATCACAATCTCTTATAAAGCTTAGAAGCAATCTAGTTCAAAAGAATAGCTTTGGGCCACACCTAAAGAACTGTGAGGATCTGTGGATGGATATTCTTCATCCAACTGATCTCTCAAAAAGCCAAACTACCAAAGAACTTCATAGACTTCATGGTAGTGATGATAATGAAATGACAAAACCTGAACCATGTATAAAGGATAAGGAAGGGAGAAAAACAACTGCATGTCCACAACATTTCCAGGTCACAGCCCGAGTTTAGTATTAATATAACTAGGGCTGTTACATAAGGCTATTTCGTATAATTACCATATAATCCCACCCACTATTCCACATGGCCAATCATAAATTCGCTAAGAGCTGTAATAAATACCCTGCCTCTGGAAATCAGCTCTCAAATGACCCACCACTCTCATGACAGAATTTCCAGGTAGTAATGAAAAGCTTCTGGGCACCCCAGAAAAGACAACATCGCCGTCTGGGCAAGTCCAGCTAGTACACCCGGAAGACGAAAGTAAGTAGAACAAACTATTTTACACAGCTTAAATGACAGCATGGACTCGAGCCACCAGGCTGCAAGGTTTGGTTCCCAGCAACTCTACATAAGAGCTGTGTGAGCTTGGATAAGTTACCTAACTCCTCTGCGCTTCAGTTTTACATGGATAACTCTGCCTATCTCACAGTTATAGGAAGAAATGCATTAATACACACAAGGCACTCAGAATAGGGCCAGACTCAGAGTGAGCTCCAAGGGTCAGTTATGTTTAGATACACATGTACTGATTTTCTTAGAGGGGAGCCGGGCACAAAGTTAGTGCTGAATAAGTGTATGTGAGATAAATAAGTACACAAATACATACATATATGCAAAAATAAGATGCATGTTGACTTAAATCATTAGACTACTGAAATCATTAGGTAGAAAGACTCAATTAAATACACTTTTCTCCTTAAGGAGCCACAGCAAACAAGAATATGTACTTCATACATATTCATCCCAACTTAGAGATAAGTAGGG
>CM052806.1:71695693-71847676 GCA_028533885.1 Nasua narica | reverse complement strand
AGAGGACATCCAAATGGGCAACAGACACATGAAAAAATGCTCAACATCACTCGGCATCAAAATAGAAATCAAAACCACAGTGAGATACCACCTCACACCAGTCAGAATGGCTAAAATTAGCAAGTCAGGGAACAACCGATGTTGGCGAGGATGCGGAGAAAGGAGAACCCTCCTACACTGTTGGTGGGAATGCAAGCTGGCACAACCACTCGAAAACTGTATGGAGGTTCCTCAAAATGTTGAAAATAGAGCTACCCTACGACCCAGCAATCGCACTACTGGGTATTTACCCTCAAGATACAAATGTAGTGATCCGAAGGGTCACATGCACCTGAATGTTTATAGCAGCAATGTCCGCAATAGCCAAACTATGTAAAAAACCTAGATGTCCATCAACAGATGAATGGATAAAGAAGATGTGGTATATATATACAATGGAATACTACGCAGCCATCAAGAGAAACGAAATCTTGCCATTTGCAACGACATGGATGAAACTGGAGGGTATTATGCTAAGCGAAATAAGTCAGTCAGAGAAAGACAATTATCACATGATCTCTCTGCTATGAAGAATTTGAGAGGCAGGGCAGGGGGTCGTGGTGGGGTGGGGAAGAGAAATGAAACAAGATGGGATGGGGAAGGAGACAAACCATAAGAGACTCCTAAACTCACGAAACAAACTAAGGATGGCTGGGAGGTAAGGGGGGTAGGGTTATGGACATTGGGGAGGGTATGTGCTGTGAAATGTGTAAGCCTGATGATTCAGACATGTACCCTGGGGCAAATGATACATTATATGTTAATTTAAAAAAATCAAATAAATAAATAACCCACCAAAAAAAAGAAAAAAGAAAATGACCAAGCAAAACTGCTACACACACACACACACACACACACACACACACGAAATCAAATAGCAACACATTAAATATATTAAAGAACAACACTGAAATTTCAGGTTAATTAAGTGCTGAAATAGAAAGCATGGGTCCATAATAAAATCCTTATTTTCATTGTAAAAGATAAACCACTATGTATAGATATGTTTAGTTTAAATAAACTGATGCATTTATAAATATAATCTACAAAAGAAATGGTTATAACTGACAGGTTATAAATTGAAATGCTTTATCATATCTAATAAACTGAGTATTCTTAGTGACTGACATCTGCTAAAATTCCTACAAGTAAACATCAAGATAAACATAATTTAACAACAAAATAAGTAAAATATTCAATGATAAGGACAGGGTTCAAAAGTCTAAAAAGGATCCCATAATTAATAAGAAATAGTAGGCATGTTTGAGATAGTCTGATCTGGAGCAAACTGGGAAAACAGAGATGAATTGACTGGTATTGATCTAATAGGCAACTCCCAAATCTGAAAAGAATAAATATATCCAGGTTTTAATAATTCCACAATTTATTAGTAGTCGATCAATATCTGTAAGCAAGAGCCCTACCCCTTTCTTCATTTTTGCTTCTCTTGAACACCGGGAGAATACTTTTTTTAGCTGCTTGGAAGCAGCTGGGCTGTGGAGCAGAAGGAAGACACAGTAACATCAACAACAGTTACTCAGACAAGTTAAATAATATGTCCCCAAAATATGCGATAGTGGCCTTCTGCAATACAAAATGGCAAAGTCATACGATCTGGAATTAGGCTAGCTTACAAAGAGGGGAAATAGAAAATATATCTGTATAGTAAGTTACTTTTTAAAAAATGATTAAGATTTATATTTATTACATAAAGATTTCATTTTTTAAATTACAATTCTTCATTAGTTACTGAGCTTTTAAGGGATAAAGTAAAAGGAAAGCCATTTAAAATCAGAATGAAAGGAACCACGGTTACTCCATAAAGCAAACACATGCCACTATACAAGAGAAAGCAGATTCAGTGGAGTTATATGAATTCTCCAAATTTAGATAGCAATCCAGGGAAAGAGTTACAAGTGGATCCTAAATATCAGAGCAAATAAAATCTGAGAGTACAAGAACAGTAATCCACAGTAAAACGAAGCCATTTCAGTAAATTAAGTCTGTTATATGCCTAGAGAGAATTACAGTCTAGGAGGGTTAGCCCAAAAAGCTTCCAAGTCTGAGTCATTTAAGAAGCTACTCTTAAAATAAATGGATGACACAAAACAAGTGGCTGAAGGGTAGTTCATGAGATGGCTGAGAGACCGAGGCCTCCCACGTCCGTTATTGACTCTGGTTCCTCCATTACTACCCGGCTTACAGCTATCCCCGCTGATCTATAATACAAGCAAATAAAAAATAAAATTACAAGGACTATTTTGTTGCTATGTTGTTTTTAAATAATGACGAAGATAATGAAAAGTTGAAAAATTAAGCATTAGGGACTCCTGGGTGGCTCAGTCGGTTAAGCATCTGCCTTCGACTCAGGTCATGATCCCAGGGTTTTGGGATAAAGTCCCACATCAGGCTCCTTGTTCTGCAGGGAGCCTGCTTCTCTCTCTGCCTGCCACTTCCCCTGCTTGCACTCTCTCTCTCTGACAAATAAATATAAAATCTTTTAAAAAAATTAATTATTAGAACCAGGGTAAAAGAACTGTAAGAAAAAAAGGAATAAAATTCAAGTTTACCCTTAGAGAATTAAAATCTCAGGAAACACAAAGCTGACCTTCTGAATGAGATGAAATGCACACGGCTGAAGGGGGGAAAAGCTAGTATACTTCTTAAATAACCAATCCTACCCTAAAAAAGTACTCAATACCATCAATTAATAGACATGGAATGACTCCTCTAAACTTTAGATCCTCCCAGGTGTAGAAGTCTGTTATTTTGTATGCTCAGGGAATCTGTTTGATTCTATTATATAGTATAGCCTGTTTACTAAAACATAAAATAAAAAAACAAAAACAAAACAAAACAAAAACTAAAACATAAAACCACACTGCCAGGTCTAAAAACTTAAGATGATTCAATTGGTATAATAAGTTATCATATGATCATGGAATTAAATGCAGTCCTTGAAATTACTACATTAAAAGTTCATTGAAGGGCAACCCTCTTGGCTCCCCTCCCCTCCTCCTAAGGAGCTTTGTACTATCAATTTTGCTACTGCTCAGTAAACCTTGCTTTGCTGCCCACCAATACATACAAACATACATACATACATGCATAAAATTATAATTTAAAAAAAGGTCATTTAAGGATATAGGGAGCTGTTCAGGTTACACAGTAAATTGAAAAAAATAAAGTTATATAGATTGATTCTAGCAGAAACATATATAAGTTAAAAAAAAAAAGCAAAATGTTTATAGTAATTTGAAATACTTTTATTTTTCCTTTATACTTTCCAAACTTATAATGAACATACCCTGCTTTTGTAACCAGGAAAAAAAAGTAACCAAAGGAAAAAAGCAAGAGATCATAGTTAAAGTATAATCTAAGGTAACATTAGTGACATTCCTGAAAAACAGTAAGCTGTATATCACTGATAATGGGAGACTAGATTCCTTGGCTGTATGTAGGTCTTCCTGAGGCTTGTAATTAACTGACCAATTTTTATTCAGTGCTCATATGTTCCTACCTCCTTATTTTCAAAAATAACTTACAAATCAATGGTAACCGTAGGACATATCCCTCCCTCCCCTGCCCAAAACACAGATAAAAAATTTGCCAAATCACAAGCTAAAATGGAAGTCAATGGGGTTATTCACTAGAGGTTTGAAAAGCTTTCAAATTTAAGAACTAAAGGAACAGGATGATAAACCTTTGCAAGATGGCTAAAACTACCCAAAAAGAAGACACTTCATTCTTCAAACATTTTTTTAAAGCAAAGTTAAACAAATAAAAAGGGGAACGCATAAAGAGATTTGTATCTATGGAAACCACAAAGGAATCCATCTTTTCCCAGTAGTGGCAATGCTAGTTCTACCGGAGTAATGACAAAAACCCATAAGCACAGTGAAAATGAATAAAGATGAGCATTCACATTCTGGGCCATCTAGCCAAAGAGAATCCTAAACCTAAATTGGTTTAATCCTTAAAAGAAAAAAGCTTCTGAAGTTTCAGATTACACGAAGGCAATCACAGGGGTGGCATCTAACACTTGTTCTGTGTCCAATGACCAAGAAGAGAAATAGACTTAATTACACTGGGGAACAAAATAAAACCTCACTGCTTCCCCGTCGCAACCATGGCTGAAGAACAACCTCAGGTTGAATTGTTCGTGAAGGCTGGCAGTGATGGGGCCAAGATTGGGAACTGCCCCTTCTCCCAGAGACTGTTCATGGTACTCTGGCTCAAGGGAGTCACCTTCAACGTCACCACCGTTGACACCAAGAGGAGGACCGAGACAGTGCAGAAGCTGTGTCCAGGAGGGCAGCTCCCATTCCTGCTGTACGGCACCGAAGTGCACACAGACACCAACAAGATTGAGGAGTTTCTAGAGGCAGTGCTGTGCCCTCCCAGGTACCCCAAGCTGGCAGCTCTGAACCCTGAATCCAATACGGCGGGGCTGGACATATTTGCCAAATTCTCTGCTTACATCAAGAATTCAAACCCGGCACTCAATGATAATCTGGAGAAGGGGCTCCTGAAAGCCCTGAAAGTTTTAGACAATTACTTGACATCCCCCCTCCCAGAAGAAGTGGATGAGACCAGTGCTGAGGACGAGGGCATCTCTCAGAGGAAGTTTCTGGATGGCAATGAGCTCACTCTGGCTGACTGCAACCTGTTGCCAAAGCTCCACATAGTACAGGTGGTATGTAAGAAGTACCGGGGATTCTCCATCCCGGAGGTGTTCCGTGGGGTGCATCGGTACTTGCGCAATGCCTATGCTCGGGAAGAGTTTGCCTCCACCTGTCCAGATGATGAGGAGATCGAGCTGGCTTACGAGCAAGTGGCCAAGGCCCTCAAATAAGTGCCTCCTGAGGCTCCGTCTCCCCTCTCCATTTTCTCCACAAAGGCACCAGCTGGTTTCCACGTAGCTATCCAAGGGACACACTCCAAAACAGCCAGTGGGCAGAGAATCCTGGAGCACTTGTGCAGAGCTGGCTGGGGGGCCCAGGGGAAAGATGGGGAATCTAGGTAAAATCTTATTGTGGGGTGGTGCGGGTAGGACAATGTATTTCAGTAATAAAATACAGAATAAAAAAAAAAACAAAAACAAAACTCACTGCTTTCCTAAAAAGCAAGCTTTCTATAACTACCTTTCTATGACAAAGATAATTTTTCTGGGACAACAAATGACAATAATGCTGAGGATGTAAATAAAATCTTGGTCATTTATTTCAATGAAAATTCTGGTTAATATGTACTTAATGGTAAAAAGGACGCCATTACGGATCAGTGGAAACACAAGTGACACTATGTAAAAATGACAATATAACACTGTATCTGTAGAACCAGGTTGCCTATGTTTAAAAAAAAAGGTAATAAAGCAGCATTTCTACTTCATTTTGTTTGCAATATACCCCATACTTAGCACCAGGGTAAAACCTTAATTGCTTAAGTGTTGACTAAGATACAAGCTACCAAAAATCACTTTATAATACAAATCATAACAAAACTCTCACATGAAGTATATTAGGTACTGTACTGCCTATGGAATTAGAAGCAAACCTGCTTCATAGCATCACCTCAAATTTAATGAATATCTGAATTAACTACTGTTTGACAGTCCAGCCTTTAAAAGTAGATGTGTCAAATCTACAAATAAATAGTATCTTGAAATATTTAACTAATTGAACTTTCATTTGGGGAGCTGAAAAGCAGGGTAGCAAATGTTTATTTCTAACTGATGATCAAACAGTATGATTGGATACGTAAGAGTTTAGGAGACACCTCAATTCTGAGCTTCAAGTTTGGGTGGGGGAATTGCTGGATGGGGCATACTTGACTCTTTATTTCCCTTTCCTTTGGGTCACAGTAAATTGAATTCTCATCAGATCTCCTGCCAGTTCCCATGGGAACTCTATCAGGCTGTGAAAAATGTACTAGAATTCTCAGAAAAGAAGGAAACAGGATGTTAAGAGTTCTCTCCAAGCTCTTCCTTACCCAGGCCCCACTCCCACTTCCTCTCTGAGATGGAAGACCCTAGTCAGGGCCAATAAGCACCTGGAGATCAAAAAGACAATCTCAAGAAGAAGGGCAAACAATTGACTATAATCTTGTTAGACTGGTTTTGAAGGCAACAGGGCCTAAAGAAAATAAAAGTACTGGCTGCTGTCCCTCAAAAGGGTTCACTCTCTGTCGTCCCCTCTCCCCTCTCCCCCAATGTTCCCTTTTCAGTTCCCTTTCTCTATCAACCTTATCAGGACACAGACTAGAACTAGGTCATTTTATTTGTCGTATTATATACTGCTCCCTGTTCTTAATTTTCCCAAGCCCTGATTCAGTAGTTTGCTATTATCGATTGAGTTCTTAGGATATGCAGAGCATTGCACTAAATGCTGAACATACATAACCTCACTTAATGCTCCTGACAGGCTTGAGTTAGGTAATGCTACCCCAGAGATTCAAACCCATGTCTGTTTGGTTCCAAAGTCCATATGCTAAACCACTACAAACAGCCAACACTAGGATATTGATTAAACATTCACTTGATATTAAATGATAAAAGTACCTCATGTAGAAGTCTAATGACAGAGGGAAACCATCATAGTGAAGGTTACAAAACAGTAAGTACCATATAATTACTAGCTAAGTTGAAAATTATGCAAATACCCAAATACATAAAAAGAAGACTGGAATATATACATTCAAGTATTAACAGATGCTACCCCTGGGTGGTTGGTTCCTTTTGCTTTAATTTTTTTTTCAAAAATATATATATATTTTTAGAATAGAACAATCAGTGTTGCTTTTGTGACTGACAAAATGGGCAGTAAATGTTATTTATAATCCAATAGCGAAAACAAAATTCAGTATCAAAACCAAGATAGAAGGAACAAGATCACCAAGAACAAGAATGCACAATTACATTTTCAAGGAGGAAAATTATGGCCACATAGAAAACTAGGATGAAATTTCGTTGGAAAATTTTAAGCTTTCCCTAAGTTGTACAAATCAACAACGACAACCATTTAGTACTTTTAAGCATGTGAAAGTGAAATACAAACGCAAGGATACTATTTTTGGTTATACATACAAAATTTTAACTGTATTTATGACGCTAGCATTTGTGTAAAAAGGGAGAAGAATATCCACCCACCCACAAACATCTGCCTATATAGGCCTAAAATACCTCTGGCAAGATTCACAAGGAAATAGTAATAACGACTGTTTGAGAAGAAACTGAATCAGCAAAGGACCAGGGTAGAGTAGAAGGGAGCTCTCCAACTGTATACCCTGTATTATCATTTGAGTTTTGAACCAAATAAACAGATTACCTACTCAAAATAATTAAAATAAGAAGTGAATACCACGCCAAAGAGAGAAAAACTTAAGTCAATGTTACTAGTTTCCTAGTAAATAAAAGTGTCCAAAAGATAAAAGATATGGGGCACCTGGGTGGCTCAGTGGGTTAAGCATCTGCCTTCAGCTCAGGTCACGATCTCAGGGTCCTGGGATCGAGCCCCGCATTGGGCTCCCTGCTCAGTGGGAAGCCTGCTTCTCCCTCTCCCTCAGCTGCTCCCCCTGCTTGTGCTCTCTCTCAAATAAATAAATAAAATCTTTAAAAAAAAAATAGATAAAAGATACGGTAACTAATTTAAACGTCTGCCTATTTTATACAATAGTCTGTCAAAAAATATCCTAGGTTTCCATATTGGCTTTCTTGCCAAATGACTTTAAAATGTCTATTTCAGCAAATGAAACAACCAAAGCATTTAGTTTCTTGATTTGACTATGAAAATCTTTAGGAGAAAATAAAAAAAGAATCACTGCTTTATCCATATATGTGCTTTCTAAAAATGACATCTACATCCATTTTTTTTTAAAGTAGGGAACTTGTTATGTTAAATAAAACCACAAAAATGTTTTAAATTAGGTCTTCCTGACTGTTTAAAAATTAAATTTAAAAAATCCTGTAAGGAAAAGTATCTTTGCCTTGTCATGGAAATCACACCAATGCAAAGCGCAGTCTCTGAAGGAAGGGGAAAAAACGGGGACCCAAAACCATCGACCCTGCACTACTTCTCATCACCCTGGACGCACAGGATTAGAGGACAGGGATGCTGATATGGAGTCAAGGAAGAAACAAACCTGAATGTGAATTCCAGGAAGCTGTGCCACTGTAAGGAAAACAGGCTTCCCAAACACTCTGAAGTCATCCAAATAGTTACTCTTTTTGTAGCCGATAGAACGTTCAAGCACCAAACTGAGGTCTCATCAGAGCGCCCAGCAAGGACATACCTATCCTGGCCCATGAACTAGATGGAATCCTTCAGGGAAGGGAAATCCAGACTAAAAAAAAGTAACTGACAATTGCTTCCTCCTTCATGTTTTCCCTTTTCCAAAAGCAGTAAGAAACGACAGGTAAAGCACTTAGGGGTTTTCAACATACCACAGTATTATCTGTCCTGGAAAATTCTGTGTTTCTCTAAGAGTTCCCAAGTCCAAGGGGAAACTGGAACCCTCAAGCAAACTAAGTGGACCTTAATTTAAACTAAGAGAGAAGCGAATACTCTACCAACTTTGGTACTGAACCAAGTTTCATGCTGCTGAGAGGAAGAACAGAAACAAGAAAAAATGACATTTTGCAAATCACTTTTTTCCTCTTAAGGCCAGAAAGGTCCCAGGGATCCTCTGCAACAGCCAAATCAGACAGTATGGCAGATGGGGTGTGTGTACTGGAAAATGAGAGCTACCAGCTAAGAATTTTGAAGTTGTTCCTATTGAAGGTCTAAGCACCTGTGAGAGGGGTAATGGAAAACAGAAGGCAGAGAGATGAAAGGGAAAAGGAAGAATAAACTGAAGGAGGAAGGGAAACTATAAGGCGGTTAGAGAAAGAAGGAAAGAAAGAGGGACGTTGTGGCTGTAAAGGGAGGGATAAGGAGACCATCAATGCCACTTTCACTGTCTCAATTGTAGAGAAAATAGTTAAGTCTCCCTAGACTTAGTGATCCTGTTACCACTGTCCCTTTGGAAAGCTATGATTAGCAAGCACCAAACCAGAAAAACTGAAGAGCACCACGATTCATCTTTGTCTTTTATCTTCAAAAACTTCATACATGGGGAGTTCAAACCACATGCTGCTGTTCTTCCGCACAGCTGGCAACACCACTGGCAAGGAGAGAAACTGGCGGACAACGTGGAAATGTGGAAAAGCGCCAGGCTGATGTCAAGGAATCAATCATTCTGATGGATTTGGCTTCTAAAGCCATCATTTCAAAATTTAGTGAATTGATGAATAATGGAAGGAAACAAACACCAGCTCTCAAAAGGGTGGAAATCATTTGAAGACAGAGGTCCTAGAAAAGGAGAAAAGAGGCCCTTGCCCCAATGGAAACTAGACTGTAACCCAGTCATAACTATTTAAACATTTCAGAGGAAAAGATACAAAAGATGCTCTGACTGCAACTCAGTAACAGAAGCACAAGTATGAAAAGAATGCATTCAATCTCTTAGTCTTGGGGAGGGAGAAAACTGGTGAATAAGAGATCAATGGAGCTGCTTCACAAAGGTGATAAAGAATTGTATTATAGCTTCCCCAACAAACAGTCCTCTAACCTTCAAAAGAATCATCCAGTGGTCACAAGACTCAGGTGTGTGTGTGTGTGTGTGTGTTTGTGTGTGTATCACACACTTACACACCTACCCTCCTCAAGTCTTATCATTCTGTCTACCACAGATATTCACATTCATTGATATTTAAAATAAACTCTTGGTAGCAAAAGACTTAACTTTCAGAAATGAAAAAGGATCAGGTAGGTCCATTAGTGCTAACAGGGCAAAACATCTTCACTTCTAGGTTTAGGAACAGGTCTTCAGGATTGCCAGTCCACTCCCCTTTCACAGATAAGGAAACTAAGGACTAATATTAGAGAATCCATCCAGGCTCATGGAGTCAGAACAAGATGCACTTCAGGCCTGGGGGTCCAGGCGCCCAGGGTTTTTCTACCTTCAACCTATCGTATGGGGTGAAGCCAGTTCAGGCCATGGAAATCGGCCAGCTTCTCTACAGTGGGCCTCCTAGAGTCTCCACTAGGAGAAATACACATTGGTCCGTAAATATGGTTGTATCAGAGTCTGATTAGAGATATTAGGAGGACTAATTGAGGCTTTCTGGATATTTTTTTGTAAAAGTATCTTTTTAGAGAATGGAAATAGATTCCTTCACATTATACAATTTAAGAAAACAAGGAACACTGAAAGAAAGGGATCCATCCCTAGTGTAAGAATATGAACATCCACAATCTTCAGCTGCCTATCTTCCTGCCTCTGAGGTCACAGCAATGTCCTACCTCTTCACTGTAATGTGGGCTGATAAACTGTGGACAAGGCTAGAGGTCTGCATTTGAGATACTAGTTTGTATTTCCATCCTAAGGAACTTAAAACAGTCACTCCTAGTCCAGTGCTCTGCTTCCATTGCCTCCCTATACTAGCAAGCCAGAAAAATCATGGCTGTCAAAGCACCGTACTCCTTTTACAAATACAGAAAGAGGCTTCATGAATACTCAGACCGTACACTGAAGATTACATCTCTTGGCTGCTGAGATTCAGCCAGAAAATTAAAGAACTTCTCCAGTGACATGTGGTACATTTCACCAAAACTTGTTCACCTAATTTCGAATCAGTACTCAAGTTGTTTCTGTGATTTTCTTCCTTCCTTTCTTGCATTCCATATTTTTTCCTTCCCTCTCCAACTTTTTTTTTTTTTTTTAAATAAAGCAAGGCCAGAAGTTCATAGGTGGTGGAAACCTGGCCTGTGGGGGCTTAAGTCAGATGCTCTAACTGGCCTCTCTTTTCTCAGCGCTCCACCATGCATCAAAGTTGAGCCTGCCAGGCTAAAAGGTACCCCATACACTGCAGAAAGGGCAAAGTAAAACAAGTCAGCGACTTATTTCCAATTCATTTGGACTATTATCGGAGAATAGGGTTATTACGAACCCCAAGTGAGGGGGGATGGGAACAGCAGGGAGTAGTTGGAGGCTATCAAGCTTCTGTCATTTAGAGCTTTAAAATAATGGAGAGTCAACTGATATGAAGAATTTGAGAGGCAGGGTGGGGGGTCGTGGGGGGGTGGGGGAGAGAAATTAAACAAGATGGGATGGGGAAGGAGACAAACCATAAGAGACTCCTAAAGTCACAAAACAAACTAAGGGTGGCTGGGAGGTGGGGGTGGGGGGCGGGTAGGGTTATGGACATTGGAGAGGGTATGTACTATAGCAAATGCCATGAAATATGTAAGCCTGATGATTCACAGACATGTATCCTGGGGCAAATAATACATTATATGTTAATAAAAAATAATGGAAAGTCAAATAAAAAAATATTAATTTTGTCTATTAAATCCCTCTATCAGGTCATTTTAAAAGAGAACAAATTAGAGATGCTGCCTATTTTCGATTATAGAGTAAAGATACAGAAATAGCCACAGACCAGACCTCTAGCACTAGGGAAGGACTGCTCAGGCAGTCACATGAAGACCTCAAAGACCAAGCTGACAGTGAGGGTTGGACCGCACAAGGCATTGAGCGTACCAGCACCAATCCGGTAGAGAGGTGAGTTCACAGTCATAATTCATATACAGGAAGGCAAGAGAAAAACATACTTATTCTATGTATTTTTTTAAAAAAGATTTTATTTATCTATTTGACAGAGAGAGAGAGAGAGAGAGAGCACAAGTAGGCAGAGCAGCGGGCAGAGGGAGAAGGAGAGGCAGGTTCTCCACTGAGCAGGGAGCCCGACACAGGACTCGATCCCAGGACCCTGGGATCATGACCTGAGCCAAAGGCAATCACTCAAACGACTGAGCCACCCAGGCACCCTATTCTATGTATTTTTAATGCCTTCATTTGTCTCTCAGACAATGCTGTGCCTAAACTTTGACTGAGGTCAGGCTCAAAGTCTTTATTAGTATGAGGAAATCAAAGAAAGCAGGTGACAAGGAAACCAGCCAAAGCTTAGAACTATAGGGTGAGCTTTCTGTATCGCTTCTCTATATCCAGATATCCCCAATCTTTCTTAAGACCTTTTAGGTATCAGTTTACAAATCCCACCTCTTCTGTGAGACTTGATGGGGATCGAACCTCTTTCCTGACATTAGGGACCGAGAGCTGAAGAAAAGACAAGATCTTTGCCCTGTAGGGCTGGGGGAGGGAGGTTGGAACTGGGAACTGCTCCTGAAGACGCAGGCACAAAAGTATATAGGAGGAGCTCAGACTTCACATGGGGAGCCAGGAATCCAGGACAATAGTAAGATTCTTACAGAAAAATAAGTGTGAAGGCAAGAAGCTGTGAAAAAGCTGGGTCATGTCCATGGAATGGCGAGAAGTTCTTTGTGATGTATTATATGGACAGAAGAGTAGGAAGTAAGACTGGAAATGAAGGCAAGATCCTCAAAGGACATTATGATATTTTATATACAACTGCTTTTCCTTTGATTTTATGTTCACTGAAGGAATGATGTTTTTCTGCAGGCATCTGGGGATCCCCAGAGTTTGTGAAAGGAACAGGAGGACGGAGGCATGTAGAAAGCAATCTGACCAGCAATGTGAAAGACTGTGGGAGACCAGAAGGAGCAGACCAACCACCTAAGGTGCAGCTGCAATAATTCAATTGCGGTATAAGGAGCAAACCGACTAAAAGTCACTGGAAGAATTGTGAAAAGGAAGATCTGAAAGAGCTAACTATGGAAGAATCAGGCTAACTCAGGGTGAGGAGACTGTGGACGCTAAAGTTCAGGACAATGGGCCAGGGAGACATCGTTTAAGATCAACAACAAAGGTAGCCAAGGCAGTCTGTGGGCAGGGAAGAAGAATCATATGGAGGTCACGAGCTATATTTTGGATGTAACAGTTGTTGGAATGTGGAATGTGTGTCTGAGTACCCAGTGGTCAGCAGCTGGAAACAGATTCGTAGGAAGAGAAAAAAGTTACGAGTGGAAATAATCCTGAGTCAGCAGTACGTGCCGGGAGCTGAAGCCAGTAAGTGCACAAGGTCACACGGCAGGTGAGACCTCTCTTGCTTCTGAAAGACAGCTATGATCTGTACGACCCATAGCAACGTTAATCCAGTAGTGCCAAGAGACACATTTCTGTTATCTCGCCAGTTATTCCAACCCGTTCCTAGTCAACATCACACATCTTTTTTTTTTTTTTTTTTTAAGATTTTATTTATTCATTTAACAGAGAGAGACCACAAGCAGGCAGAGAGGCAGGCAGAGGCAGAGAGAGGAGCAGGCTCCCTGAGGAGCAAGGAGCCCGATGCGGGACTCGATCCCAAGACGCTGGAATCATGACCTGAGCCAAAGGCAGTTGCCCAACCAACTGAGCCACCCAGGCGTCCCAACATCACACATCTTGATGCCATCTTGTCCCAGTTAGACTGTAGGCAACTTGTGACACAGATGACATTTTCTTCATCTTTACTTCACCTCCACAAAGGTACCTAATAACCAGATGCGCCTTTTCTAAAATACTAATTCCACCAGAACAGGTGTTTGTAAGGCTCTAGCCTCAATGCCTAGAATAAGGTATGGCACACAGTAGTTGCTCAAAAACTATCTGCTAAATGAATAAAAATGAACTGATTTCACTAGGCTACCACCTCTGGCCTTCTTAATGCATCCAGCGATCAGGCATGACCAAACCTCTAGGGACTGAGTCAATCGACTTGAGCTTCGTCTTCACAAGAAGGCTACCTGCTCATCTGCCCAGCCCAGCGCAGTCCAAACAAACACTCACTGAAACCAGAAGAGGAGAAAAGGCAGAACTGCAGGAAAAATACCTTGCTCCAAAGGGCCCGACTGAAGACAAAACCTGAGATTCCTATAGGGACCGAAGGAAATGTACACATCGCTCTGCAGGCAAACCGTTAGACGTGGTGCTCCAGAACACAGACCTGTAACTATTCCTAATGTTCTATCCATCACCTTTGGGTGGGATAAGCACGGTTCATCAAGAGCTACTGCCAGGAATGATTCCTTCCCGGAGCACATCATATTTCAAAATGCTGCTCATTACTGGCGCAGTGGTGACCGAGGCCCTGACTGCGGCAGCCTTCTTGAGTGGACAGCAGCACTCATCCCCCAAGGGAGGGAGACAGGACAAGCATGAGGGGGAGCCTACAGGCAAAACTAGAAGCACGCTCTCAAGTCTAGTCAGTTACTCTCCAGCAACTGTCAGCTGGCCTGGAGACCACAATGCATAGCACCAAGATCAGTAATGACAAAGAATAAACACAAATATAAAAAGCAAGACAAGACAGGCAGGGGACCAGAGGTGAAAGAACATCACACATTCAAACCCTTTCCTATGGATCCGTTTTGCAAAGCAGCTCGTTACCAAAGTACAAACCAAGAAACAAGAACTTCAACCAAGAGCCAAGTGGCCAGATACATGAAGAAGCTAACCTACTTTCCTACTATATCACTTTCCTTAGGGCTGCAGTAACAAAATCCCACAAACTGGTTGGCTTAAAAGAGCAAAAATTCATTCTCACAGTTCTGGATATATCAGGTTTAAAATTAAGTCCTTGACAGGGCCATGCTCCCTCTGAAAGCTGGGGGGAAGAATCTCTCCTTGCCATTTCCTAGCTTCTGGTGGCTCCTGGCCATCCGTGGCATTCCTTGCCTTGCAACTGCATCACTTCAATTTCCACCTCCATTGTCACACGGACTTCTGTTTGTCTGTGTGTCCCACGCCCTTCTGATGAGGGCACCAGGCATTGAGTGTGGAGCCCATCCGACCCAATCTAGAATGACCTCATTTTAAATTACATCTGGAAAGATCATATTCGGTGGTTCCAAATAGGCACGAATTCTGGGGGGACACTATACTTATCATCATGAAAACACCAGGCAAGACTGCCCCAGTCAGCCATCTCCAAGAGATAGAATCACATCACTTTACAAATACCTGGAAATTTGCCAGAGAAAAGGTAACTAGCAAGTGGAAGGAAGAAGGCAGTTCCAGGTATCAACAATAAGAACTTGTTTCAAATAAGAGCAAAAAACTTCACTCAGATTTTAAACAAACTAAAACAAGGAGCTTAGGACTATGTGGCCCCAATTATGAAGATATAGCCCTAAAACACCATTTCTTTCCCCCAACTGTGAAGACCTGATGGAACTTGCACCTTAGAGCCAACAGATGCTTGTGCATACTACCTTCTTGGACATGCACAGGTTGTTCATACCCTCGGGAAAGAAACACACAAGCAACCAGAAGTATTAGCCTAATTCTCTGAACACTAAAAAAAAAAAAAACAAAACAAAAAAAACCAAAAAAACCACAGAGGTCACACAGAAAGAAACCCTGGAAAGTCAGTGCTTAAAAATAACTCGTTGACTCTGAATGATGTGTTTTTTGCAAATATACAAGATTTTTGTTTAATATTTACTTCTTATTAGTAAAGTTATATGCACTATCTCTGTATAGATCTTTTTAAGAAGAAGAAAGTACCAGAGAAAAAAATATTGAGAAAAGATAGCAAGAGCTGAGTTTCCTATCCAACTGAACACATCTGTATCCCATCTCACCTGACACTTTTCTACAACATAAGATATTCTGTACACTATCATAGAGCCCAAGTGCAAAAGAATCCATTCTCTGTAAACCAGGAGGTATAGGAAGTTTGAAGGTTTGCAATTCAGCACATTTTGTAAGGTTTTTGGCACATACGGGTTATTTTTAAAGAGGGAAAAAAAGCCTGTCCTCTCCCTACCCCCAAACACAGCTGAGCTGATTCAGCACAAATCTCCCCCTAAAATAAAATCCTAGTTTGCAGAGAATAAGCATGGAAAGTTCCAGCCCCAAGGACGACATTTCAGAGACCTAGTTGGAAAGATCAGGAGTGGGTGGCTTAAGAGAGACTGGCCACAAGTTATGTTATAAACGTAAGAACTATCACCAGAAAACCACAAGCAACTTGGGAGTCCAGGGAAGAAAGTCTTTAATAATAAGCAATGTAATATATGAGTATTACCCGGAGATATGAGAATCTCGAGGATTCTGATAGCTAGTGAATCATTTCCCACAGGTGAGCATACAGAAATTTCCAGGAATGCAGTTGAAGGTTTTGGTTTCTTCATTTAACTTAGAGATGCTTTCTGAAGAGGATATTACAATATACATTATACAAACACTACACTTCACCAAGGAGGGACGTGCTCAGCTCCACACCCTGATGGCCCCCAAGGCACAGAGGTACTTTTCACAATCTGCAGAAACACTCATGAGCTCATTACCAAAAAGAGCATTTAGATGGTAGCAGGTAGAAAGCTACCTTGCCCAAAACAGCCAAATTTCCAGAAACGGACAACTCTACAGTTTTGTTAATTACCTTCACCAGACAAGGGAACTAACGTGTCAAGGATCATTCCCCAAACCCATAGGCTAAAGGGCATCTAGATGACTCCTGGTCTCCCGTGCATGCTGGTGCGTTGCCTTCATGTCTAAGTGGGAGAAGTCTTACTAAAAAAAGCACGGTCAGAAATTACAAGTCATTCAAAACATCTCCTGATTTGGTAAATATCTACAGTCATTTATTCAAAAAATTTACAGCCACGTTGATGGTAACAGCTGGCACAGAGAAGGCAAGGACAAGCAACCTTGTATAAACCTGTCAATTTAAATCACAATGCATTCACAACCTTAGGGCCTGTTTTGATCATTAATGTAAAGAACTTTTCCACAGCGTGAGTGAATCAAATTAGTATGAAGTGGGAAATGTGGAGATGACAAAGGGAATGTTTATAAAAACCAAACTAAAATACATCAGAGGTAATTAAGAACAAAAATCCCCCCAGCTTTCTATGACTGCCAGCTTTGCACTTAACACAACTGATTAAGTAACACGCTGCAAAAGACCGAACTTACGAGTGTTTTTTAAGGAAAAGGACAGCCCTGTTACATAGCCAGCAAGGAGTGAAGGAGATCCTCCTCAAAAAAGCTCTAGGCCCTTGAAGAGCTTTCATGGGCTGAGTGAAAAACTGCTTCTACTACGGAATGTCACTCCAAGTACCTTCCAAGATCTGTCCTTGCACCGAGAGTGCTCTTCAATCCCTCCCTGGCTCTGGGCCAAGATAAAAAAGCAACCTGACCTTTCCTTTCTCCCAGATGCTCCCAAGTCACACCTATGCCAAGAGATCAAAGAGAAAAGGAAATCAAGCTTCAGCACTGGCTTAGCAATGTTATCCATGACCTCACGCTGTCTGTGTAACTAGCAGAAGAACATGTAATCTGACACAGGCTTCTCTGAAGAACAATTTGATGAAACATCACTTCACAGGGACATCTCAAAGACTAATGAGATCATGTCTAGAGGGCTGAAGGCATTCCGAGGGCTGATCTACGGTGCTCTTACCACCTACTGGTATCTATAGACCAGGATAATACAGCTAAAGAGAATCAACTTCTTGTAGCACGTAAGACATGTGTTATATACAAGAACGGACATTACCCCAATAAAGATCATGACCCTGGCTATCTGTATTACTCAATACACACAACATGGAGGCCTTTCTAGATGGCCTTTAATTTAGCAAAGCAACGAAATGCATAGACACCTGGATAACGCACTTAATTTCTATGAGCTTCAGTGTCCTTACCTGTAAGAATAGGAATACATACATACATACATCTTGGGACAGAGGTGAAAATCAAGTAAAATTAAATAAAAATGAAAATATTCAGTGTTTACCATGAAGAGACAACTCAATAAATGACAGCCCTGACCCTGTTACGCTCAAATGAGCATTATGTAAAATGTCTTAAGAAGCCTCTCTAGTTCACAGTACAAATTGGACTGGCATGAAAATCATACAGGTGTCCACCACATCTTCTATAGTTGGCATCCCAAGGAAACAAGGCTATTAACGGTAGGTGGGTTGCCAACCAGTTCTTAAAGCACATTAACCCAGGATAGAGGGAAGATCATTTACATTTAATATCAACCCATTTCCAGATTGACTCGAGAGTTCGGACATGAAAAGACAATCTCTGTGCTACTTCTTCCATATCTGGCTGACCCTAAGCAAACCAGGTAGCGCCTAATTCTAGCTCCCTTAATATATTCTTATCTGGGTCCACACAGCCTTCATCCTATGCTCCCATTTTCCCCTAAAGTTAATTAATTTAGAAGGAATTCATTGAGCACCTACTGTGCATCATAAACTGTATCTACTGAGCCCCGAGGTGGTGAGCAAAACAGATGTGGGCCCCAGTTGGCCTAATATAATGAATCTGACGAGAGAGATTAGCACAAAATACAGTAAGATGTGAAAAATTATGTACAAATTATCGTAAGGGGGGTTGTTCGGGGACAATGTCCCCCAGGAAGTCACGTTTAAATTGAATCTGAAGGATAACTGTAAGATAAATAAGGGGAAAGGAGGACAGAGAGAGTATCCCAAACAGGAGAAACTGCAAGTGCAAAAGCCCAGAGGGGAGAGCTTAATGCATTTCACAAACCTAAAGGCCAGAAAGGTGGGCAGGAGGGGGATGAGAGAAGGGGTAAGGGCTTCTTTCTGGGAAGTAGGCTGGAACCACATGATGCTGGACCTTGCAGGCCACAAGAAGCACGGGAAAGCCCCAAGTCTGTCATTGGTGAAGTTCCCTTTTAGCGGCAGGTGCAGAACAGACTGGAGGGGGGAGAGAATGGCTGCGGGTTCCAGGAGTCTCGGTGAGAGGGCATCTGGGACAAGGCAGCAGCAGCACAAGGGAAGGAGGAGGAAGCACACACATCTACACAGCAGGGGTTGGTGGGGATTGGAATAGGGGGGTAAAGGAAGAAGGAGTGTCAAAGATGTCTCTGACAGCAACAGAAAGGCGTAATAAAGGCGTGATTTCCAGAACACTGGACGAGTCCAGAGTTTCTGACAGAATACCATGAGTTCAGACTGGTGAATCTTGGTGCCAAGGAAGATCATTTCCATCTACCCCAAAGAGCTCCATGCCCCCCAAAGTACAAACTTCAGGAAAGAAAGGTTCCCAAAAGAGAAAAACCATCTAATGCAATATGGATTGGAAATAACTGCCACTATTATTTATAGCCCAATAACTTCCCAAATGTCTGCATTTATCAAGAAAAACACTCAATTTTAAGTGCCTAAAAAAGAGTCAGCCTAGTTTACAGAATAAATTTTGATGGCATGAAAGCCAAAGTTGGCCGTTAGTTTACAAATGAGCTTCATCTCCAAAATCTGCTTATTCAACAAATATTGGCCAAAACATTTAGGGAGCACAGACATATTCTTAGGCCGAGGAGTCTGGAGACCAGGAGAAGCCTGGTCTGAGCAGAGAGTGCCAGGGCTGAGGCTTCTAGGCACTCTTGCTTCTTCCAATTCCATCCCTTCTACTCGTTCATTTTTGACCCCTCAATTGTCCAAGCAAGTTACAAGTCCGAGCACAACAGTTTCCACGGTGATGGAAATTGTACAATTAAGGGACAGGAGTCGTAGTGATTCATATGTCATTTATAAACGCTGTATTACATGGCTTTAAAATACCTTGAGATTCTACTTTAGAGATTCTATGAGACAGCTAGAGAAAATTTCCACTGAAGATCCCAATTATTATTACCTCCTTCCACTGAGAACAAAATGATTTAGCCACACAAACTCTGCCTGTCTATGGGCTGACCTTCTCTAAGCATTAAGAAAAATATCTATATACATAGAAAGACATTGCTGATGCTTCTAGAAGAGGACTGTTGCCCTGGTTATTTTAGGACATCCATCTCACCATCTTTTACACACTGAGGATGTCATGCCACAAAACTAAAAGACGCATGGAAGTTACCATGGATTCCATTTCTCCACTATGTTAGGGCCATGAAGAACCCCAGAAGAAATTAGCAAGACCGTTCCTCACCAGGCATATTCCTTAGTCAAGATTTTAGTGAAAGCACAGATGGCAGATGGTAAACAGAGGATGGGGAGGGAATTCTACCAGGCAGTGTGGCAACTCAGACAGCTTCTGAAGCACTTCCAAGATACACACGTAGTCTTCCACGTCTCCCTCAACCAGAGAACACACAAACATACATTTTACACAACACATATTACACTTCACACACACACAAACTGCATGAGGAGACACTCATTTTGTGGAAGCTGGAAACTTGATGCCACATCTAACCAGATACCACTCAAATCTGTGCAATGGGATGATGTCAGTCAAAATTGTTGCACACTGATTCACATCCCCTGATTTCAGAGCCAGTTAAAAAAAAAAAAAAAGGAACTGCTAGATTCTACAAAAAAGCAGCACTATTAAACAAAACAACACAACCTACCTGACTGGCAGCTGGAAAAACATGAAAGGTTAATATCATTCTAGATTCTTATAAAAATCCTCTGAGAGAGGGAAGGCAAATAATATTCCCAGTTTACAAGTGATGAAACCAAGGCTCAGAGAGGTGTGTGGTTATTTTAATCAAGGCACTTAGCCAGAATTAAATCTTGGAGTGAATCAAAGTGAATTTCCATAACTGAAATGGAGACCGTTGAATCTAACAAAGCACCTTACCAGTTTACCTTCAATCTTATTTCTCTACATTCTAGAAACTCTTCAAAACTGTCATCTTATAGACCCTCTGGGATGGTCAAATAATAGTCTGGGCAGAGAAGGTGATTTTACCTCTATTACCTTGCTTAAGCTGTGACAGGCTGCCCTAATCAGCTTTCGTGCACAGAGGCACACACGCTCCTCTTGGTGCCTCTTAATCACCACGTGCCATGCAGCTGCAGCGGTCTGAGGGGAATTGGCAGAAATGTGCAATGATGTGCTAGCCACCCCCTCCCCCGAGGCAGCAACTGCCCTGCCTGCTCCCAGACTCGAGAGAAAAAATGGGTGTTCGCTGTCGCAACTGACGGGCCCAGAAGACAGGCAAGTGGTTTCAGGTGGTGAGTCAGGAAAAGCAGTTTGCATCCGGAATGTTCCAGCCCAGCAGAGCTGAGCAGCATCCTACTCCCTGTGCAGGGATACAGTATTCATCATTTATACAATGTCACCGTGGGGGACAAACTTGGGCTCAGCACAAATTGAATCCAATCAACTCTTATGCAGAAGAACCAGTAACCAAGGCTTCTCCCACCAAGAAGGAACCTAATTGCTTAAGAACTGCCACCAAATCTGACACCTGAGGTCAGTCCTTCTACCCTGAGATAGGAGTCTTTGCAAAGGGCTGGCTGGTGGTCTGAGAGCAGAACCCAGGGCTAACCTTTAGGGCCACTCAGCAGTGGCTGCAATAAGCTGTGGTCTATGTTTCCAGGGATGAGACAGAACCAGGCGAGGGCAACATGCAAAGAAGGGGGGGGGGGGGGGAGAACTACGACGACACCTGTCCTAACACACTGCGCGCAAAGGGCCGCGCAGGACTCAGGGAAGGGCTGCATACCACCACCCCCGGCCCCCGCTCCCCTCAGGTTAATTTTGGATGGATTTCCATAGAAATCCAACTTTTGAGGGGGATTGTTTGCTTGTTTGCTTCTATGCAAACAAGCAATTCTATGCAATTGCTTCCTTGTTTGCTTCTATGCTATTGTTATGAGCCAGCAAATGAGCGACAGGATATAAACTTGGTGAGATAGAGATGTCGACATTAGATTAGATAACGGGAGATCTAGAAATTGAAAGAGGCTTAAAGCCATCATTCGCACTACACCTCATGAATGAATACAGCATTCTGTCAAGTTTTATACAATGACAAATGAGCCTCTTCTCTGGAGGAACCTGAGGAGATTTAACAGTCATTTTAGGGAATCCAGTTTAGTTTCCCCACTTCAAAATTAGCAATTTCATCCCATGCCAACTTTAAAAATCTCTCGGCTGTAACTTATATTTCTAGTGAATATGGTATATAATTAAACTGCTTATGTTTATCATAGCCTGCTTTGGCGTTAGTTCAAAAGCCAGGGCCTTATGAAACCTGTCACATCATTAAACATCTGTATTTAGGTAAAGAATGTTAATGTGGCATCGATGTGTGTTAAGGCCGGACATACAGCAGATGGCCTTATCTTTCTCAAGATAGGAGAAAAATCGACCCAAAACATGGTATTTTCCCAGAAGAATTCTCACTGAAGCAAAGTACAGAAAAGGCAAATCACAGTCCCTCCCCGAACAGACTTCATCAACCGCCATCGAAGGAACCATGTCACTCATTTCCTTTGTTCATCGAGGACACAGACACCTGCCCAGGATATTTAGGGTGGGAGGTCAGGGAAAAAACAGGCAATGCTCAGAGGCTCACTCTCAGCCTCCAAAATGCCACGCTCTGCAGCTGGCCACAGAATATTTGCTCTAAGAACACTAGGAGGTGCACTGTTAGGGCCTCTGGGCTGTTGCCCCAGATCAGAAAGTCACTGTGCTGCACTGCGGGCCCCATGGGAACTACTGGGCAAGCACCCAGTCCTGCCCCGGCGAGGCTGCCCTAGCACCTGCCACAGAAGCTCCAGGAAGTAGGAGCAGAGCAGCTGAAGAAGTGGGGGCGGCAGATGCGCCAGCATGCATTTCAATAAGCACGCTCCTGTTCCAGGAGAGCCCCCTTCTCAACAGCCGACCTATTCCTCAGGAGTACGGGAGGCAGAAAAACCCGGCAACCCTCCCGCAATAGCATATCCCACAGCACCGACTTTTAATGGAGGTGGCTGAAGAGAACGAGGAAGCCAAGGAAATGAAGCTCAGGGCAATATGCAATTATTGAAACTGGAATTGAGCCTGGACCCTGGAAAGAACACGCTGGGAGAGCTCTGGCAATCTCACTGTGGTCAGGGCCCCAATTTCAAATCTCTCCCACGGGACACCACTTCCTGAGACACAGGCACGCCCCTCTTCGTATCAAAGTAATTCTGCTTGACTCGGCAGAGGGGTGTCATCTGCTGGTCTCTGGGCTTTCAGCACAAGGGCTCAGCTTAAAACGATCCCCTACCATTTGCATATATGTTTTCGTCTCACTTATACCTTTTTCCCAATAAGCTTCTTTCGAAGAAATTCCCGGGCTTCAAACATGTAGGGAATGTCATATAGGGGACGTAGTTTCTTGTTCTTATCCTAAAAGAAAAACGAAATATCACATCAGAAATGAAAAACAAACATTTAAAAAACCCACAGATGAACACAGCTAAGAAAACAAAAATACTAGAAAACATCTGAATTATGTTTCTGCCCGGTATCGTAAATATTAATTACTGTATATTAATATACAGTAAATGATTAATAGGTATTTGGATGAAATGCTTTACAGGGATAAGATTATCTTTTTCACACCACAGACTCAAAAATAAGTAATGAAATGTTTGTAATTATCTAAACTGGAAACAACCAAATGTTAATTAACGAGGAAAAAACCTATATAAACTGCGGGATAGAAGAAGCTCAGTAAGTGTTAGGGCCCTTCAAATATTTATAGATACACTATGAATCTAGTTCTATTATTCTGTGAGCCATTATTAAGGACCCACCAACTCTTAGCCTCACACAAAGCTCTGTGTAAATATATGTTATAATCATGGATTCAAAATTCTTGCAACCTAACAGAGTAACACAAGACACGGCAATGGGTATGAAATGGCAACACAAGGCAGTTTGGACTAAGTGCTAAACTGTGTGACAGAGACTAGGGACTAAGTGGTATCAGAGTTCAGAGAAGTGGAAAGAAAGAAATAATCAGGAAATGTTTCACTGACAAGGTGACATGGTTTCATTGACTTAATATGAGTTTACAGGATAAGAAAAAACTAGAAAGAAAATTAGAGTTGAAAAAACCAGTACAAGCTAAAGGAGGCAGCAATAAATAGTATTTCAACACAACATGCACACACATGGGCATCAACATACGCAATTCTTTCATTATCTCGCAGGTCCCAGACTTCTCCCCAAAGAGGTTACTGTTCTAAGCAATTAACTTTTAGAGAATATGGGAGAAAGTTCTAGAAACTTGACAAAGAGGGAATGGATAGGAACTAAGGTGATACAAGAAGCATTTCAAGAAATGAATGAACAGAGGCACCTGGGTTGCTCAATCGGATAAGCATCTGCCTTTGGCTCAGGTCATGATCCCAGGATCCCGTGATCAAGTCCCATGTCGGGCTCCCTGCTCAGCTGGAGATCTGCTTCTCCCTCTCCCACTGCCCCTCTCCCTCTCTAATAAATAAAAATCTTAAAAAGGAAGGGAGAGAGGAAGGGAGGGGAGGAAGGGAGGAAGGAAAAAATGAACAGAATGGATAGAAGGAATAAAAGAAGAATCCAATAATCTAACTCATGATGACACGCATATGAAGTCAAGAGAAGTTTGCCTTTTGATGGGGGGTGTGGAGCGCTGGAGGATGTTACAAGAAACAGGGAGACACTGGATAGATTGCTAGGTCTGATTTAATGTCTCTCCCCAACTAGCCCCTAAGTTCCACAAGAACAGAGATCCTATCCATTTCAGTTATTCTGTGACCCTGGAAACAAGTAGAGTGCCTCCTCTCACAGCACATGCTCAAATAATAGTTGAGATGAACTAACTACAAAAGAAATAGCAAAATGGCATATACACAGAAATCAAGTATGCTAGAAGAATAGGGCTACATGTAATTTCAGAATCCCTAGGACCCAGATCATGGGGAGCAGGGGGCATGGGCGCAGAATTCACAAATAAAAAGAAAATCAAGGGCTAACTAACCCAGAGCTGTGTGGCTGCTTACGCATCCTGTACACTTAGCCCACCTGGCCTCACCTCTTTATTTATTTTTTATTAACATATAACTTATTATTTGCCCCAGGGGTACATGTCTGTGAATCATCAGGCTTACACATTTCACAGCACTCACCATAGCACATACCCTCCCCAGTGTCCCTAACCCAGCCACCCCATCCCTCCCCTCCACCTCCCAGCCACCCTCAGTTTGTTTACTGAGATTAAGAGTCTCTTATGGTTTGTCTCCTACCCAATCCCATCTTGTTTCATTTTTCCCTCTCTACTCCCCACGACCCCCAGCTCTGCCTCTCGAATTCCTCATATCAGAGAGATCATGAGATCATTGTCTTTCTCTGGTTGACTTATTTCACTTAGTATAATACCCTCTAGTTCTATCCACGTCGTTGCAAATGGCAAGATCTCATTTTTTTATGGTGGCATGTTATTCCATTGTATATATATACCATATCTTCTTTATCCATGCATCTATTGACGGACATCTAGGTTCTTCCCATAGTCTCTGACCTCACCTCTTTATAATCCACTCTATACTGAAAGAGGTATTCAAGTTATTTTCTTGAATAGCTAACTACTCTTAAATAAAGAAGCTTTATCATTTTAATACCCCTTGTTTAAAACTAATCCTAAAGACATTATTGAGGTCAAGGGAATTGAAATAGGTGTTTTCTCCTATACCCTAACCAAGCATTGGTGCCCAGAACCCATCAAATAAACAATTCATTGACATCACCAAGAAAAATCTCTATGAGAATGCACAGAATTGAACTTGAGCTCCACGTTCTTTATCCCACCGACTTCTAGCTCCTCTGGTGAAAACAACAGTAACAACAAGGTGGCCACAGCATTCCAGCACTCAGTGCTCTTCTTGGCAGTTAAGGGTACGTTCAGAAATAAAGGTGAGCTCCCATTCCTTCTTGGATGTGTGGGACTCCACATGCTCTTAAGGGGAACGACGTGGATTGCCACCCTTGGATCAAATTCCTGGGATGTCAAGATCACTGTCTAATAAGTGAGGGATGGCCCTAAACATGAAGTTTTTTTTGAAGGAAAAAGAAAGAGAAAAACAGGATACATGATGGTTGCTGGGGTAGAGGGAGTTCTGCGTAACACAAGGGCAAATATACAGGATTATGGATATTTTATGAACATCCAGGCAGCCAAATCAAAATAGTGAGTCACTCCTGAGGAGTTAAGTATAATATATAAGCCACAAAATGGCGTTTATGATGACTGTCGATGATACAGTAAGAATGCTTGCTCAACAGAAGAGTCTAGGTGTCAATAATGAAGGGGATTTTTAATATAGACAAAATCAACGATTATTAGCATCAGCCTGTGGGAATAAAGAGGTGCCAATGTTTATATTCACCAGGCAATGGAGGACAATTTAGAGAGAGTAGTTGTGTTATTACACAAGCCTAAGTGAACAACATTATAAAAAGTGAAGTAAACAAAATATTGACATTTACCTTGCCTCGCCTCATGATTTATCACAGAACCTAAATGAGTGAACCTTACCCTACTTATCCCGAAACACCACAAAGATCATAAGGCAGTATGACTTGACTGGATTCCGAAACAATGAGTGAAAGCTAAGAAATAATAGTTTTAACAAATATTCAAATGAAGATCATGAGATGAGACACGTAAATGAGTGAAAACGACTATCTAAACAAGAAAGACACTCGACAGAACGGGCCCAAGCCAAAATGCTCTCAGAAGAATGAAAGAAAATAGAGAGTATATCGAGAAACATTCCAATAAAAATCCGGGCAACTTCAGAGTGATTATATGTCTCTCATGAAGCTAGGAAAGAACTAATAGCACAAGCAGAAAACAAGGTATCACAAGTGAAAACAGAATGATCTTGTTACTCTAACCCTTTAGAGCTAGTAGCTATTGACATCTGCAAACATCTTACAGGAGAGATATTAGAAGTCCCTAGGAAACCACAAAATAAAAGCAATTCCTCCAAATTACCAGGTACATAAAAGCCTTTGAAATCTCTAAGAGGCAATTGAAGTATGGAATGTATTCTGAGAAAACAGGACCTTAGCGGAATCTTACCTGCTAAAAAGGACTGTCTAGTTTAGATTCTAATTTACACAGAAATATTTTTTTTTAAATAAAAATAGAAGAGAATGCTTGCTTTATCTGGTGGGTAGATAATACAAAAACCAATATGTGCTGTAATCACTGTTCATCCTGAGAAATGACATTGTATGTAGGCCCTGCAATGACTCACACATTAGAGATAACTTCAATTATCTGTACCGCTCACTCGTTTGGAGAGGGAGGCCCAACACCCACATCTCAGCATCTAAAAACCCACTTGGCATTTTTACAGGAAGTTATATTTGGCTGGTTGCCAAAATGCGGTTGCTGTTCAATGCTTACTTGGAGGGAATGGATGAAATCTCCAACCAAGGCCTTCTCTTCAACCCCCAGTTCTGGGTCTCAACCTCAGGCCAAATTTTATCTAGCTCCTCCTGTAGCAAAAATCTAATGCTCTATAGAGATACTGCAGGATTTCTTAAACAAGGCTTGAAGACACACCACGGGGGGCCAGAGGGTGGGGGGAGAAGATAAGTGTGGTTCCACTAAAATTAAGGCAGTTCTTTACTGAAAAGACTTCATGAACAAAGTTGACAGGCCAAAGTACAAACATTTAGTAGCTGATGCCTGAAAGAGACATGGAAAAAGCCGAGGAGGATGAGAGGGAGTTGAGCAGAGCCACAGCTGTCATGTGACCAGGGTAGGCCTCACTGGGCAGATTAGAGTTTAACAAGGACTTAAGGAAGGTACGGGATGGAGCCATCTGGAGAAGGGCAGGGAGAATGGCCAATGCAAAGACCCTGTGTTAGGAGCGTGCCTGGTGGGTTCAAGGAGCAGCGAAGACAAGACTGTAGCTACAACAGTACGCACGGGGGAGCGAAAGAGGAGATGAAGACACAGATCTGACTTAATATTTGAAAAAATTACTTTGGCCACCTTGTCGGTCACAGACACTATGGCGAGGAAAGGGCAGAGCAAAGGGAGACCAAGGAGGAGATTATGACAGTAATCTGGGCAGGAAACGGTGGTAGACTACATCAAGGAGGTAGCTGTGAGGGAGACGAGAAGTGGTCAGAATCGGGAAATATTCTGACAGACAGATGGCATGGGAGGTGTGGAAGAAAGGCAGGAGCTGAGGATGACTGCAAGGGTCTTGATCTGAGCCAAAGGACACGGCGGCAGGGTCATCAGCAGAGATGGCCAGGAGCTGAGTTCCGGGCGCGCCGGGTGGCCAAGGGGAGAGCTGGGAGGAAGGTTCCGCAGCAGCGGTACACATTCGGCAGGCACCGGCACGCAGGTAGTGTGGAAGCAACTAGGCATCTGAAAAGGACTGAGGACTGGGCCTTGAGGCGTTATAACAGTCAAAGGGGTAAGAGAAGGAATCTGCCGAAGGAGAACGAGAAGGAGTTCTCTTGATGAGCTGAGTAGGAGGAAACCACCAGAGTGTCACACCCTGGAAGCCAAGGAAGGAGAGTGAATGAGAAGGAAGGAATGACCGACGGTGTCAAGTGCAGCAAGGCAGGGGAGAGGAGGACTGTGATTTGCATGGTGGATTAAGCTAAGTGAAGGTCACCAGTAAGTGGTTAAGGAGAGTTCTGGGGGAGCGGCAGGGGCAGAGGCTGTCGGGTACCAGGAATGGGAAGCCAAGTCCTGGAAACAGCAAGCACATGCAATGCTTCTGAAAGCTGTGCCACAAAGGAGCAGGGAGGGATTATGTGGCTGCTGGCAGAGGAAGCAGGGTGAGGAGAAAGCGCTTTTGTTTTCCATTGTAGAGGACAGAAATGACAGGCGATGGCCCAGTGGAGAGCAAACAAGTGACAATGTAGAAGAGAGGACAGGACTTCCAAGGCAATGTCCTTGAATAGGCAAGGCGGGAGTGGCTTGACACGGAAGTGCATAATTCATCATCAGGTGTGTGCACACGATCCCGTCAGGCAGGCAGACATGGTACAAGAGTCACTGGAAGTTCTGGTTACTTGGATTTGCTCTGCAAAGAAAGGGAGAACTGTACCAAATCGGTAAGGAAAAGAGAAACAATCCAACAGGAGAATTGGCAAAAGGTATAAAGAGACATTTCACTGAAGAACTCCAAATGGACATTAAGTATAAGAAAAAAGTAATTTTTAACCAAGAATCAAGCAAATGTCAATTGATATACCACAGGGCATCCACTAATTGACACAAACATTTAAGGTAAGAATGTAGGGAAGCGGGAGTGCCCTCTAACCGCAGATGGGGAGTTAAACACGGCTCAGCTACTGCGGCACCCTGCCACCGTGCTACTTACCAATCATCCGGTTAGATCCCTGTCATTAAGAAATTCTACTCAGAGATAAGTGCGTACCCTAGAAAAGTCTCATATGCATAAGACAAATGTAACAACATTCACAGTAACGTTTATGAAACAAGCCTAGAGTAGAATACTACAGAGCAGTTAAGCTGAATTAGAGCTACCCAAATGAACAAATCTGAAAAAATATTGAGCAGAAAAAACAAGGTGTAGAATGATTTGGTAAAAGCCCACATACCAACTAAAAAACACATGCATGCAACATTATATAGTAGAGCTATATAAGCAGCAAAAGTATAAAAATGCAAAGAAATGAAAGACAATGGGTATTGACGTAGGATGGGTAATGGGAAAAAGAAAAGGAGCAGGGGGAAGAAATGGGTTTGAGGATGAGTACATGAGACATCCAGCTTTCTCTGCGAGGTTTTGTCTTTGAAAGAAAGAGAAAAAGAGGACCCGAAGAACATGTGATATAATACCAAGCCTGAAAAAGGAATGCCTTTTATATTATTCTATAACATTGGGATGTTCTTTAAGCGAAAAATGTTCAGGGATAGGAAACCCCAAACCTTGTTTGGTCAACATTTTCCCTTTGCTCACAATATTTTACTGCAGAAGAATAAAATATGAAACAACGGTCATTCTTTTCCTCATAAAAAATGCACTAAATTCCACTTTTTCCCTCAAAAAAAAAAAAAAAAAAAGATATTCATAGATGTATCCTTCCACAAGGCAGAACGGAATAATTTAACTACAAATGTGCTCTCAAATAACCAGGGTCAAAAACAAGTTTGATTTTTATTTTTAGTAGGAGACTTGAACTATAATAATATTAATTAAAGTAGCCAAGCAGAATTGTACTCTATGAAGATCTTAAAACTGACTGTTGAACTAAAATAAGAACAGGCATGATCAGATTAAAATGGATAACATTTCCAACAGTAAATAATGGATCAGTCCCAATTGCCCTGCCACACTCGCCATTTTAATAAACAAAGGCTGCTATTTCCATTTGAATTATAGACTGAATATAGGAACATTACCACATGCCCTGGGCATATTTACAATCAAGAACCTTTCAATTCCCTTGGCAGCCAGGAGACAGAATCCACAGGGATATCCACTATTTTACCATAGAATAGCATATGTTTAATAAAGGTGGTCAGCTAACTAGAAAGCTATAGTCAGCACCTGGGGAAAGGTTCAAAATTGTAACCGCCTTGGCCAAGTGGAAGTCAGCTTGTACCACTCTATCTAACGGAATATATACATTAAATGCATATAAACAAACATTTTTCCAGGAGTTGTTTCATAGAAAAAATAGATGCTTATTTCCCAATTAGCTTCATTTCATTCTGCCAATCAAAGTATCTCTCAAAGGTTAACAGAGTTTATTAAAGAGACACGGTCTGCGTAAGTCCCAAATTCACAACGCAATACATTTCATACATATCTCCAGGAAGCAAAGAGGGAATGGTAAACAATAGAAACTTAAATCAAACTGTGGGGGGAGGAAAGGGATTATAAAAATTCAAAAGTGTAAGACTGGAAAGGGCAGTCTTTCAACCCCATGATTATGCCCCTGAAGTGTTTCATTGCTTCCATAGGTCTCTCAAATTGCTCAATTTTTCTGACAACCATATTTGATCTTCTTGATCCCATGTTTAAGGATCTAACAACATATACTAAAAACACTGGAATTTAGGGTTTAATAATCAATGCTATTATTAATGATGAGGTTCAAGCTGAAGGAGTCTAAGAGAACAGGAGAAACAGGAAGGTCATTTTGACCTTATCCCTACCCTTCTCCCCTCCAACAGGTCATAAAACTTCATGGGAGAGATGCCCTTCCTATATATCCAGAGGAGGGAAAAAACATCCTTATTTTCAAAGAAAAGATAACCCTGCAAAGAATCCAAACCAACAGGTCTTGACACTTCCCTCGTACTCTCTCACGGATCACATTTCTACCCAGCAGTCCATTCTTCATCGACCTAACATAAAACACTCAGGTCTATTTCTTAGAGTCTTTCTTTTCTTTTCTTTTTTTTTTGGATTTTATTTATTTTTTTGATAAAGAGAAACAGCGAGAGAGGGGACACAAGCCAGGGGAAAGGGAGAAGGAGAAGCAGGCTTCCCGCTGAGCAGGGAGCCCCATGTGGGGCTCAATCCCAGGACCCTGGGATCATGACCTGAGCTGAAGGCAGATGAGCTCAGGCTTAACTACTGAGCCACCCAGGTGTCCCAAGTCTTTATTTTCTTATGAAAGCTCCTAAGGCACATAAAACTTAAATAAATCTGCATGTTTTTCTCCTGTTAATATGTCTTTGTCAGTTTAATTTCTGGACCCACACAGGGACCCTATGGGGGAAGGAAAACTTTCCTCCGCTACAGTAATAACCCCATCATCCCCACAACAACAATCCTATCAAGCAGGCTGACTGCTGACGGCAATGCTACCGGGATCGTGGTGGGAGGAGTACGATTCCAATTGTACGGCAGGGAAAGGAAACGTTCCTAGCTCAGGTAACAGGTCCCAGAAGAGCTGGGGCTTTGGACCCAGCTATCTCAGAGGCCTCTGCTCACTGTTGGCGGGTGGGACACTACACTACACTCCGGGCCTGCTGTTTCCAAAAAGCAATCATCGGCTGTCAGTGGTTGTCACATCTTGGTGTGCCCAAGGATCACCGCGGAGCTCGTAAACATGCAGACTGCCGGGCCCACATCAGATACTGTGCTTCAGTAAGTCTGGCGTGTGATTTCCATAATCCTGTATTTTTACTAAGTAGCAAGAAGGTCTGTGCGCCACATCTTGCTTGAAAATGACGCTGTATATACTGATGCCTAGCCCCACTTAAAAAAATGGCAAGAAAAGGGAGGTTAAAGGTTTTAAGAGTCGGAAAGCAATACTAAAGTGCTTAATGTCAAATGGTTACACAAAAATAAACTAGTAAATAACTGGGGAATTCAAGTGTATATATATGGGGCTGGAGGTAACTCAATACACTCCTTAAAATTCTCTATGGGTAAGATGACTTAAAACATTCCAGTAACAGTGACAAAACAAGGTTTTAAAATATACCTCAAGTCCAACTATAAGACCGAATGTGGAATCTGAGAATCAAGAGAGAAAACCAACCTGCCCGTGGCCAGGGACCAGCCAAAGTGGGCGTGTCCGCTCTCCTGTTGGCCCCTGTCCTCAGACACACGGTGGTCTAGACCTGCACTAGCCACGGTGACAACAGAAAAGAGGAAGTGACAATCCCCCCAAACAGGCCTAGTTACAGCCTGGCAAGCCACCAGGGAAACGGCTTCACGGCGCCCAAAGAGGGAAGCGGCAGGGCAGATTTCGGCAGCCGCATGTCCTTGAAGGGACTCACCCGTCATCTGCAGTGCACGGCATCTGATTATGTTCCACAGGAACTTGCACATCCCAAAATTAAAGTACCATTTTCAAGACCATCATGAAAGGGGGAAAAAATGTCTCTGGAGACTGCTCTTCTACTCAATTACATTAGCCAACTAGGAGCATTTTCAGAAGTACTTGCTATTTATTGCTCAGATGCAGTAAGGCTGAGGGAGGGTAGGGGGGCCCAAGAAGCCAAATATTAGGTCTTTTCCCCCCAAGACCCTGTCAAGGGTTTAAGAATAAATACTTTAAAGGCTCTAAGGGCTCCAAAACCATTATCCAAGCGCCAAACCATATGGGGTCCCTTCACTTAGCTGCAAATACTTCTGCAGGCATAGGAGGGAGTGAAATAAAAGAGCAGCATTACCCTTCACAGACCTCAAGGCTAAAGAATACCAAAGCTCACAAGTAAGAAGCTGTGTCGACCCAGAAGAAAACTGAAAATAAAAGAGACTCTGGAGTCCCGCCCCGTTGTCTTCTCCCTGCATAGGGACGGCTTCCAACAAGTAAGAGGGCACAATCTTTTCCCCCACTCACCAACTGCTCTGAAAATAGAAGTCTGCTCCAAGGGGGCAGTAAGTCTGGGCCACCTTTCCTAGAGGAATAGTGAGGATTCTGCTGATAATACTGGGATAATGAGACAGAAAGGGCATGGGATTCTTGAAGAGAATAAAGCTCAAGTTCACTACTCCTGAAGTCATAGACAAAAGAGCTACCCTGGACCTTGAAATCAAACACTCCTCAAGCATGTGATGGCAACAACTGATCAAGAGTAAGTGTGCAGCTTGCTCCTGATCAATCGAATAAGAGTCTGGGTTCCAAACAATGATTCTGGCCCCAGCAGTTCCTGGCCGCTCCTGTGCCTCAGTCTCCTCCTAAGCAGTAGCAATTCAAAGAATTACCTGGCATTAGACAAGTGAAAAGAGTGAGAGGCAGGCAAAATTATTTCAAAACCCTGTAAATATCATAAAAGGGCTAGATATATTAGTACGAATTAACGTAACTTCCAAGTTCACATTCAAGGAACCTTTCAGGTAATATAAACTCCACAGGAAAACCAAATCTACACTTTTCATGTTACGAAGAAGCAAAGCTCCTTAGTCAAGTTTTACAACATCTAACATGGATGTTAACAAGAGCTAAAATGTCAGGAGACAGAAGAGATAAGCCAAAGTTACAGCACTAATCACTTTCTGCCTTGTTATTACTGTAATTTAATTACTCCATATAGGTCTTATCTTCCCTACCAGATCACACAGGGGAAGATCACTATGAGAGAAAAATATCTTTATATTGCCCAGAAAGTGCCTAGCATAGTGCCATATTCCTAGAAAATTCAACATACTGAGAGAATAAAATGAGGAAAACAAAAAGTCCTATCTAAAAGATTTATTTTTTAAAACTCAAACTGTACTTCTTGTGATTATAGGAATAAATGGAACTGGTTAATAAATATCAAAGTGAATTTAAAGGGGGGGTGAAGGAAGACAATTATGGCTATAGGTTCATACCATTCTTAGCAGATTCACTGAATAAATGTCCCTCATACAACAGTACTTGAAGGTGAGCTATTTCTCATGTCTCTACCTTCTGGCTAGTATTACCAAGTAAGATGCTGTACTTACACAAATAATACTACTGAATAAGGATTAAAAAGATTCCAGGCTAGATATCTCACTGTACCAAAGTATAAAACCAAGGCTCTCTGTAAGCAGTGATGCAAAAATAATACTCTAACTGCTGTGTGTAAGGTCAAAAAAAACAAGTGTACAAAATCCAAATAATCGGTCTGTTCTCTTTTGACCTGGCTGAGAATTTAAAGCAATCTTCTGTTCTCTCTGCAAGTCTGACATAATGAATTCTATTACTTACAATCTTTGAAGAAAAAAAAAAAAAGTACTCTTGATCATTAGCTAATGGTTACCAGAAATCCTTACAAGAGCACATAATACCACTCAGAATTTAAGTAAAGCTGAACTGAAATTTTGAAAATATCAAGTGTGACAGTTTAACACTACAATAAATGATACTAAGCTACAACAGAAAAGGAGGTTTCCTAATGAGGAATCAAAGTACCAGAGTCCCCCTCCCCCAACTCGTAAATTCGAGATTAGACTGAAGCCTAGACAAGAGCTTGTGCTGGGGTGATGTGTTTCTGGTGGCTAAGAGGGAAGAAAAGAGAAGGCCAGGGGAAGACTGCAGGGCCCTTTCTCTGTCCAGGAGACTGGTCTGCGGCAAGCCTAATAGGGGGCATCGTGAGGCTGAATGACGCGCACACTCTTTGTTTGCTGTTCAAATGAACAAACAGGGCTGGGAAGAAATAAAAAATAACGAGCAACTCTCTAGTAGGGCCTCTTTCTACTGAGCTAGGAGTTCTGAAGATTGATTGCAAACATGAATCAATGTTAACATGGGAAACCCCTTCATTGGAAAGAACACAAAAAGTGTGCAAATAAGAAACCGGAGTTTCAAAGCGGAAGGGAAAATGGAGCAGGGAAAAAGCATCTTCAAGGACAAAAGCAGGCCTGGAGGTCTGCGAGGTAATGGAAACCAGCAGGGACCGGTATATCACAACTGCCTCTTCCCTTCTGGAACTGCTTTCCTTTTCACTGGAAGCTCATAATTAACCAGTTGGCCCCAAATCATGTTTTCTAGTAATGGAGAAATCTCCCACATTTCTTACCCTTCATCCCCAGGCTAAAAATGGAGAGCCAATGCCCTCAGAAGAGACAACCCCGTTACTTAAAGTACAGGCTACATGCCAGATGAAACCCATCCAGCACGGTGACGTGCCACAAGCCCTCCCACAGTTCTAGAAGGAGAGGAAGGAAAAGGAGGAAAAGAAAATAAATCTCTTACAATAGGAAACCAATTTCCTCTGTAACAGACCGCAGGATCAGAAAAGCCCATTCAGAAGGTAATTTTTTGTTAGAGAAATGTTTCTTTGTGAATGCCTTTCCTTCTTCACCATATTAAAAAATAATTATTGAAGTTTCTTCCTGGAACAACACAGAAGAGAAAATGATGCTGGATATGACACCATTATTTAGCTGGTGCCAGTGGAACCTTCAATTGAGCCAGATTTCCAGTCAAATTTGTGCAATAAATTGTGAAGCATTTCAAAAACTAAGACTGAATTATGTAAGTGCGTGGCTTAAGGTCTCCCCATAGACACTGAGCTTCTGCCTTGCCAGTTGCATCACTCCAAGGTCTAAATCAGGCTGCCAGGTCTAGTGCCACATATTTTATCCACCAAATTCAAACTACTCTCAGTCTGGGTTTAAATCACTAAAACGAGGCCTATGCCTTCAGGACAGGTATCACTCTAGCCCTACAGAACAAAGAGGGCTCTCCTTTACTCTATAGTCTACCTGCCATCAATCAGAAAACCACATTTATCGGTCACTACTACCATGGAGAAACAAAGGTGAATCAAGTTCCCAGAACCCTGAACAGCACGGACATTGCCCAGCTGGCAAGGTAATTCTTTCGAGAGACATTATGCCTTGCCACCACCACCACCAACCCCCCCCCCAGGAAGAGACCTTGACAAGACTGAATCCAGACTTGCTAGAAGTTGCTCCCGGGAAAGAGACTGTCCTTTCACCCAGCCTGGAATAAACACAGTCAGGAAGGGCTCCAGGTTATTCTGCACCAGTCATTTGTGCCTGGTGCACAAGCTTTCTAGTGACCAGATCCCCAGAAAAGTCGGGCGAGGGCAGGAGCGCCTGAGTAGGGAGCCTCCCACTCTGAACCCTGCATTAGTGGTGTTCATCCATGGCTCTGTTGTCGGGCTGAGACCGGGGCCTCGGTCACTGAGAATGCAGTTTAAGCTCCTGTTTTAGGTCACGTCACTAGGAATTCCCTGGTTCTCCTCGCCTCAAACAAAACCGTAACTGTGCCTGTTTAACGTTTTTATGTCAGTCACATCACTGTCCCATTTGACGACCACATGCTTACTGTTCCTACTGCCGGCCTTCTGACCTAACTCCCTAACACAGAGGAAGGGCTCCCCTCTCAATTTCTCCAACACTCTGTTAAAAAGCAAAATAAACATCCCAAACCATGTAAATGCCTACCACGTGCTTGGTGCTTTAAAAATTATTTCTAATCCCCACAGCAACCAATTAAGCTGGAATGACTAGTTTGCGTGAATAAGTTAAGATGCCCAGAGAAAAAACATGCTCAAGATCACACATATCAGAGCAGAAGATCCCAAAAAAGATCTGTCTGGCCCCAGAGCCCATACTTGTTCCTCTCTTTCATCTGCCCCAATACTATTGAGGTGGCAAGGATGGACGGGTTACCCACAGGCTTTTCGCTCCCGTCTGGTTCCACACCCAGTCCCCCACAGACCTGAAAAGGTCAAGTCATCCCAGCAAGTGCTGCATGCCCGCCCAAAGCCACCAGCTCCCGGGAAGCTCATCGAGATTAAGTTGGACACAGTATTTGTGCCAGTTATGAAGCTACTGTCAGTCAGTTTCAAACCTAACCTTTTTTAAATTCCACTTTGTGATGCTGAGATGGGAAAACTGCCAAGCACGTTTCTGCTTTGCCAGCTGGTTCCCTGTTAGGCTCTGCCAATAGGGGATGCTAGCAGGCGAATGGACAGGAAGAAGGGACAAGCTCTTTCTTATTCCCATCAGCTTCTCCAGAGCTACACTTCTTCCTCCCAGCAATGGCAGTGTGTTCCAGGAGCGGTAACTGATTCCAGCTTACAGTTTTCCCGACACTCCCAGAAGTCATCTCCTCACAACTCCTCAGATTCCCCAGAACCAATCAACTGGCAGCAGCTCCTGGCAGGTGTGGGTCCCAGCTCCACGGTGTTTCTCCTTCAAGCTTGGAGACACAAACATCAGCTCAACAGAGGCTTGCATCCCCCTTCCACTGAGTCCTCCATCCTCCAAATGTCTAAGTTTTCATATTCCAGTTCCTTATTTGTCCTCCCAACCCTGCAGGAGGTAGCTGCATCTTATAACGAACACCTCTACGTGAACCTTAGAGTTCTCTTTTTGCCTTTGTAGTATTTCCATGCCTGATGAATAATTTCTAATATTAAGTTGCACTGGTTAAAACAACCGGTATGGTGTCTGTCTCCCAAAACAGTAGCCCAAAGCCTCCTTGCTATATAACTCTACAAAGAAACGTGCAACTATCAGGTAGGTCACTACTCTTTTGATAACCAACACTTCCCTCAGAGAACATGGCCTCTTACCTGTCCCAGACTACGGCACCTGGCCATCTACAATGTAAAAATGTGCATAAAAGACCCCAGAAAAATGGAATGAATGCACATGAAAAGCTTCCAAAGTTAAAACAGATGATGGAGTGGGGGGCGCCAAGGGGGCTCAGTTAAACATCTGACTCTTGCTTTCAGTTCAGGTCATGATGTCAAACTTTGTGCTTATTAGCACAGAGTCCGCTTGAGATATTCGCTCTCTCTCTCCCTCTGCCCTTTCCCTTGCTCCAGCTCTCTAAATAAATAAATAAAATCTTAAAAAAAAAAAAAAAAGGTGATGGAGAAAAATGCTTGAAAGATTTAACAGGTAACACAAGCACCACCTTTAGAGTAAAGAGAGAGATTTCCAAGCCAGTATGTGCCTAACCCATGAAGTCAATAAGACATAAAATTTAAACAATGAGAAGAATGTATCCTAAACTTTTTCTATCTGATACATTGTTAAATGCTCTCTTGGATAGTGAATCATTTTGTGATTTTTTTTAAAGATTTTATTTATTTATTTATTAGGAAAGAGAGAGAGTGAGAGAGAGCAGGTCAGAGTGAGAAGTGGACTCCCCATGGAGCTGGGAGCCCGATGCGGGACTCGATCCCGAGACTCCGGGATCATGACCCGAGCCGAAGGCAGTCGCTCAACCAAGTGCGCCACCCAGGGGCCCTCATTTTGTGATCTTAAAAAGCTCAACCGTAACAAGGTTACACTCATGGTTTCATTGGTTGGGACCATGGTAAAGATGATCAAAGTAAAAACCTTAAATGCTTCAAGGTGGTTACTACAGCATAAAGAGTAAGAGAAATAAAGTGAGGGTTAGTAGGAATGGCCAAATTCATAGGCATAGAATACTAACATGTCATTCTTCTACTACAGCAAAATGGAAAAATAACACCAGGTTTGATATTACGTATCTTATCATTAAGAGGTTACTGAATGGATTCTAGAAACTTCTTTTATGTCGTCATAAAAAAAAAAGTGTTTTGTTTTGTTTTGTTTTTTAAAAGCTCGATGGTTACCAGGGACCTGAGGGCAAGGGGGAAAACATGTTTAATGGGTATAGAGCTTCAGTTCTACAAGATAAACCTCAAAATCTGTCTCCCAAGAACATGAATATACTTAATACTTCTGACTTGCACACTAAAAAAATAAGGAAAATGGTTAATTTTAGGTGAGGAGGGTTTTTTTTGTTTTTGTTGTTTTTTGTTTTTTACCACCAGAAAAAAAGTAGAGCTCATTCAAGGTAACAGTCTGATTTCTATAATCTGGGAGAAGCATCAACATGCTATCAAATTCTAAGTTAACATGTGAGTTTTCAGATATGATTCCAGATCTCTGGTTGACAGAAGAGAAGAGAAGAGGAGAGGAGAGGAGAGGAGAGGAGAGGAGAGGAGAGGAGAGGAGAGGAGGGAAGGGAAGGGAAGGGAAGAGAAAAGGAGGGGAGGGGAGGGGAGGGGAGGGGAGGGGAGGGGAGGGGAGGGGAGGGGAGGAGAGAGAAGAGAAGAGGGGAGAAGAGAAGAGAAGAGAAGAGAAGAGAAGAGAAGAGAAGAGAAGAGAAGAGAAGAGATAAAGAGATTACTTAGTCACTATTCATGAATATAATCAAACATGCTAGTGCAATTCTGATCCCAACAACTATATTCCAAACTGTTTCCTTCCTGAGCAAGTACCACAATGGAATCTTCTACTTCTTTTTTTATGTTCTATCCTATGCCTGGATATGACTGCTATCTTGGCATTAAGGACTCTGCTTACTAAAATAGACAAAAATTCTGTAAGGCCAAGTTCAAATGCCATCCACCCCCGTCAGCAAATCTTTTTGGAGCTCTCTAACCAAATGTCCTTTCTCTTCTCATGGCATATCTCACCCAAGTCAGTATGTAGATCGACTTCTTACATCGCATAGGTGATTAGAAGACACTCCAGATCAAAAACATCATACTCACCTTTTTAACCCAACTGTACTGATTTAATCCTCAGAACAATTCAACAGAGTAAGAAATGAGGCTCAGTATAAGTTACACCCAGGTTCCTCCAGGAGAAAATGGAGGGGCAAAAGTTGAACTCTTAGATTCCATAATCCATAGCTATTAGATTCTACTACATGGCATTTAAGGACCCTGTGTGCTCCTCCAACAGCTCTGGGAAGGAGAAAAAGAGCCATTTTCCTTCTTTCAACCACTAAGCATTCTGTCCTACAAGAGCAGAGTTGGTGTGCAAAAAGAAGAGCGAAATCAGTTAGCCTGAGCATTCCCTCCAAAGCACCCCCCCCTTGCCTTGGGGAGATGTGCGCAAGGTGACCTCCTCACCCACAACTCCAGCTCAGCCTCACCACTCGATGACAAGAATGCTGGGTGGCTCCTAACAAATGTTGCTGAATGTGAGAAAACTACCCAGGGTCACTGCTAATGAGAAGCCAGAACATCTTGCCACTTAGCTACGGAATGTTCACCTAATAAATCTTACAGATTTGAACACAAACCAAGACCAGGAGGTTACAGGAAAACAAAAGAAAACAAAAAATTCAGAAACATCAGCTTAAAAATCCATATCACTTCCCTCCATACTTCCAAAAAATAAGATATAACCCATACAGTTTGTTATCAGTCCTAATCAGAAATAAAAGAAAAGGCTGTGAGTAAAAATAAAGACAAAAATCGCCTAATATTTCATTCTGAGCAGTTTAATTGTAATATATGGTCACTTATACTCCTGAGGAAATTCCTCTTTTTACCTTGATTTAGCTTTATTGATCTAATTTTAATCAAGGACAAGTGTGCAGCAAAGGATGAAGGGTCAGCAACCCAAACGAAATGGAGAAACAAGAGATAAACATTCTAGCTCAGCAAATAGGTCAGCTTGATAACTGGCCCCCAAGAACTATCATGGCCACATAACAAGGCATTGGGGAGAATCAATCTGCATACTTTTTTTTTTTTTATTGCAGTACACTGTATTTCCTTAAGGGCAGAAACTGTCTTTTGTAGGATGGAGAGATGCCCAGCACAAATGAACCACAAATGTTTAGGTTATCATTAAGTATGGAAACAATACCATCATGTAGGATATTCACTATCATAGTGAGAACTGGAAAACACCCTTGTTTTAGCTGCAGAATATTTTGTTTATTTGTCCCACACAAATTACAAATGCAGATTTAATCAAACAGATGAAGGCTCAAGTTTATGCGCATGTGATTTATGAATTTTTAAAAAAGGTTTGCCAATCGATTTGGGTGTAACTAAGGGTTGTGTTTAAGCTTCTTACTTGAATTAATATACTGACAATCCATAGAACTATAAATCTACCATTAACAGCAGACCACGATGAGCTGTTTCTTGGCAGCAACATAGCTCGTAGAGCCCAGCAGAGAGGGCTGGAGAGAGAAACAAAGGGATGGACTGCCTGAATCAGTGAGAAGTCCTTCTGCATTAAACTACGTTGTAAAAAACATTATCATATTCCAGTTGCCGGAGAAAATGGTCCCAGTTCTTAAGGAAAAAATCCAGAGAAAACCTTGATAATGCATAGCATAAAATTACAGGATTGGGAAGTAGGTACAACTTGCTATTAGAGCAGAGATGCGAGTCCCTAAAATCTTGAAAAGGTCAGATGGCTAAAATACCCTCTCCTCAGGAATCCTAACTCCAGAAGAATGACCAGTTTCTGTAAATTGTGCAAAAGTTGATCCCATCTGGGGAATAAGAAGTGGGCAGCAGAAACTCTAAAGGAAAGAGGTAGGACAACTGGAGCACCAATAATCCAATGGAGAGTTTTAAGAAGATATGACAACACACAGTCAAGATAAAATATGCCCACTAGATGTGGCAATCGCTTCAGAAGTAGTTTCAGTCAGACTTGAGGGGTTTTCATAAATGGAGATGGCTAGTGTACACTAATCTTTCAAGGAAGAGTGGTAGCTAAGCGGTATTGATGTCAAGGGAGAATGGTGGCTTTTGTTCTAAAAATAAGTAAGTGAAAATCCTTATTGAATGATTCAGTAAATTAAAGGCAGGAGAATGAACAAAAGGATGGTAAAATATTTGTCGTATCAAGTTAGAAAGACTTGAATGTGAAGGATTCATAAATATTCTACTTCCTGACCCGCTAATTACAAACTGTATGATCTGAGAACTATGTATTTATCTTCAGAAGGGACTTATACTTACTCATCTCTGTAGCCCCCAGCACCTAGTATTTGGTCTAACATATGGCGTACACTCATACTGTTTGTTGAATAAAATTACTTAACCTCTCTGGGCTTCAATTTCCTCCTCTGGAGAAAAAAAAAAAAGGTGGCTGGATCTAAATGATGTTCCTTCTAGCTATAAATGCCCATCAGTCTGTAACTGTTACATAAAATGGGTCAATTCCCTATGATTCCTTGAAAATGATCCATGTTGTAACATTCACAGTTAAGCAAGGGCATGAGAACAAAGTTACACCCATTTCTCTAACAATGAAATTATACGTTAATCCTGAGATGGTCCTTTGAGGTGAAAATATCTTCATTAAGTCAGATCACAGAAGGAAACAGAAGACAGACCTCTTCAGAAAATGTGATGAGTGTTAACTTCTTTGCCCTCTCCCCTCCACCTCCAATGTCTGTGAAGTCTGCACAGATATGGGCACTACTTGTAAACTTTAAAAATGTAAAGGAAAGAGGGCCCCTGGGTGGTGCAGTTGGTTGAGCGACTGCCTTCGGCTCAGGTCATGATCCCGGAGTCCCGGGATCGAGTCCCACATCGGGCTCCCAGCTCCATGGGGAGTCCGCTTCTCACTCTGACCTGCTCTCTCTCACTCTCTCTCTTTCCTAATAAATAAATAAATAAAATCTTTTAAAAAAAATGTAAAGGAAAGCTTTAAAAGTTCATTTTTAAAAATTCAAAGGTAATAAATCTGCAACTGTGTAAATGTCTTATGTCTTCCAGGTTTAGGCTGTTTAAGTTTTAATCCAAATCGGGAGCTAGGGAGGAAGGACAGGAAGGAGAAGGAAATAACCAAAAGAAACAACCGAATTTCCAAAGTAGAGATGTCTTCTACTGTCTGCAAGTAGATGAGGAATACTTGTGAGACATTAAAACATCAACACTAATCAACAGTTTCTGAAAGCATTCAAATGAATAACCAATTCCCATTGTCAACAAAACCACACACTGTTAAAAATCAGAAATCAACTATGTCCGATATTGCCGTGAAAAACCAGAAAACCAGAGAGAACCAGATTCTGATGAAGCAGTGACATGAAACTGTGACCGACCCCTTACCACCACCACAATCCCTATCTCCTACATCCTACTGGTCCCTCAAATCTGTCCAACCTTCTCCAGAACTTCTACTCAACCTGCAAAAGCAGAATTTAAGTGCAAAATAACAGGATCCTATCTACATGGATTTTGAACAGATGGAACAGACTTTAATAAGACTTAATCCACAGGAAAAATTTAAGTTGTAGGTTTTAACAATAAAGTTTTTACCAGGGATTATTTTCAAAGAACATATAGAATGAATCCCCAAATGGTGATGTGTTCAAATTTGGTAAAGCACATCATTTTGTCCTATTTTCTGTACTGATCCACAAACAGCTGATCAATCCAAATTGAAATCAAGTAGCACGGTTTAAAATTTACAGAAGGAAAAAAAATGCTACAAAGATTATTTGTGTTATAAAAAGATTCTTCTCTCTACATAGAAACTTTAAAAATAGTTTCTTTACAAAGTTATTTTCCCACCTCCTCTCAAACATAAACTGATTTACCAATAATCATTTTTATCTGCAGCATTCCAGGAACATTACCGTGAGGAGCTATACACCTTCTCTCTTTCTGCTTCCAATGCTTTTAAACTATGTCTTCATAACTTTAATAAATTATCATTATTTATTTAGCAACAGTAAAGTTAAACTGTTCAAGAGGGAAGAGGATATAAGGGATTAAAAAAACAACGATGGTTTTGCTTCTTTTTCATCCGTTTTTTCCAACAGCTTTCGGTCTTTAATGATAAGAGCTATTGTTCCTCCGCATTCCACACTGAGGTTATAACTTAAGAATTATGAGTGGCAGGGGCAGAGGAGGAAGTAGAAAGTGTTCCGATGAGCAGATGGATGCATGGCAATGATGGGAAGCTTACGCTGTGTACCACAGGAACCCCCACAAGGATTCGGTGGAGAAACTCTAAGCAAATATGCAAATATGGGCCTATCATAAAGGGGCTTCTTATTCAAACAACCCATATGGGTTATGTGTAGGATAGCACATCCATCAAATCGCTCCAAAATTCCCTGTAGTTTAACTCATGTGCTCACACTTTTCTAAAAAAGAAAAAAAAAAAAAAAAAAGCAACAAGCAGCTAAGAAACCTACAGCAAAGGATGAAAGTAAAGCCAAAAACAGATCAAAGGAAAAGCGAAAAGGAAAGACTGGCAGTCTTTGTACTGAGGAGGGGGCTGTTATCCACAAATCTAAACTTCATGCTTTAACTTCCGTGCAAAGTCCCAGCGCCACAAACCAGCAGGATCTATGGCTAACAATGGGTGGAAAGAGAAATCATTCCAAATGAGGTTTTAAGTGAGTCATGCTCAGTAACCCAGACGATTTCATTTACTTATCTAACTGAAAAATGTATTTTATCCCAGGAGCCATTAAGACCGCACTGCATATGCCTAAAATACAGTAATCAATTTTAAAATGAAATTCAAGACAAAATGTATAGGTATGAAACAAAGTATCTTTAGAGCTGTTTATCTGTCAAATGTAGCTTCAAAATTTTAAGGGGGTATGTGGTGAAACCTTTGGTATTCAATACAGAGAAGGCAAACATTAGAGAAAGAAAAAACAAACTGATGTCAACACACCACCAAAAAACTGGTATGCTCCAGGCTTCAAGAAGCATCTTGAAAATGTCCCTCACATTTTTTAGACATCTTTCCTAATGCAAGTAGATGTGGAGGTAGAAACCAAAATGGTTTTTTTTCTTCTGTACATGCCTAGAAAGCAGAAAGGCACAGGGACATCCAGAGACTAAATACGCATGCTGCATAGCTTGGGTTATTAAGGCGGCCAGATCTTCTGCAATCTCAGTACAACTTAAATTCAATGATCTGTGCCAAGAGTCAGATAATAGAAAAATTTAAGTATCCAATACATATTGTCCTTAAACACTATCCTGTCAGCCACCATTAAATACCATTTTGCTAGCCTATAAAATTGATATTTCATATCTGGATAACTCTGGGAAAGCATTCAAGGCTTTGAACACATATTTGAAGTTTTGCAAATAAACATTAAAAATCAATTCAACAGCAAGAGTGATAACTAAATCTCATGACTATCGAACATCTCGCAATTACAATCACCCAGAAAGATACTGAATGGTTAAATTACTTTCAGGCCAAAGGCTTATGATTAGACAGCCAAGTTCCCCAGCGGCCACCATGGACGGTATTTCTTTTCTTTTCCTTTTTTTTTTAAAGATTTTATTTATTTATTTGAGAGACAGAGAAAGTGAGAGAGAGCAAGAGAGGAGAGAAGGTTAGAGGAAGAAGCAGACTCCCAGTGGAGCTGGGAGCTGGATGTGGGACTCGATCCCGGAACTCAAGGATCGTGACCTGAGCCGAAGGCAGTTGCTCAACCAACTGAGCCACCCAGGTGCTCCATGGATGGTATTTCCTAAAGAATGTCATCCCAGGGATGCCTGGGTGGCTCAGTCAGTTAAGCTGCTGCCTTTGGCTCAGGTCTTGATTCCAGGGTTCTGGGATCGAGTTCTGCATTGGACTCCTTGCTCAGCGGGGAGCCTGCTTCTCCCTTTGCCTGCTCTGCCTGCTGTTCTCCCTGCTTGTGCTCGCTCTCTCTCTCTCTGACAAATAAATAAAATCTTAAAAAAAAATAAGAATGTCATCTCACAACAATAAACTTGTATAAAGATATTTCTTTCCTCTTTGAGTAGCGTGCATCAGAATTCACAAAATGAATCAATATCACTTGTCTTTGTATAATCAGGAATCAACTCCAAATAGTCATTAAACAATCTTAAAGGAGGGTTTCATGTCTCCCCCTTTTTCTATGTGTTGTTCATCTTCCAATTAATTTCTACTTTGACTAACCCCACCCCTCTCTTCCACTGGTCAATTAAAATGTCTTTCTTTAGGTCAGCCCCCTCTTCATGATTACTAGGTTTCTTCTGTTCTTTCTGTACTCACGCTGCTCATGGCTTTCTCTAAAACTATCCTCTTCCAATAGTCTCCATTTCAATAAGAACCTTTAAAATTTTTTTGTTGTTCTTCATTCACATCCTCACGTCTCTGGCCTTTCTGCCAATTTCACCATATACATAAGATGTTCAAAAACATGGTCGGTGAGTTAGGACCAGCCCATGGTAAAGATTTCCCCAGTTTCAACAAAATCAAAAATGTGGGAACAACGTGATGAATCTGGGCTTGAACAAACCTATTGTAAACTACTCCAGACTGCGGGCCTATTATTCTTAAATTATATGTTGTTGGGTCTTTCTTTTTTCTTCAAGATTTTATTTTTAAGTAATCTCTACACCCAACATGGGGCTCAAACTTACAACCCCAAAGATCAAGAGTCACACACTCTACCAACTGAGCCAGTCAAGCACTGCCCCCCACTTTTTTTTAACTTTGGGGAATTAGTTGTTTGTGCAAAGAAGTAATAACGTTGGAGGTAGGAAGGCACTTTTCCAGAGGGAGGGATGAGATAAGCATTAGGAAAGACAGAGTTGAAAAAGGGATGCTGGACAGGGAGCCAAGGGACAGATCATCAGGGGCCTGGTATTGTCTTTTCAGACAGAGATGTTAACCCGTGGAATATAGAAACAAGAAAAGTTTGGGGAAGAAGAATGATGGGGTCTGACCTTCACAAAGACCAAATAAGCAACAGTATGGAACAACAGACTGGAGAGGCTGACATGTGAAACAGGGAACCAAAACACTGTGCCACACATGAAACAAAGCATGAGGCTTCAGCAGTGCGGGTGGAGGAGTTCTGAGATAATACTCTGAAGTTTAAATCCATCAGAACATACCAAGTGCCTGGGTCACCACGATACAACCCACATGTGGGGATTCAACTTAAGTCAGTACCTTCCTGTTTGCTTTGCTTTTTTTATACCTAGGAATACCCATCTAGATACGGTTGCATTAAGCCATACATATCTATTAAGAACCCAAAGACTGGTTTAACATGTTTCTTCTCAGTACACCAAAAAATGTCAAAATAAGATAACTGGTGTGTGTCCCCACCTTAATGAACACTAGTTATCCAAAATTCTAATTACTGTACTTTACAACACGACTAAAGTCACAACCAGACCGGAGAAAAATTAAGACATCTTCAAGGCAGAGCACAGAAAGATCCAGGTACAGTAGGTGCTCAATGAATATGTGATGACCGAAGAGCAAGCTCTCTCATGAATTGTCCCATGAAGTGGGGGAACAACGAAAGGCTGAAGTCCAAGTACAGCTGTGACGAGCGTCCCCAGGAACTATCCCTTTAGTTCTGGCAACTCTAATTATCAAGGCGTTAAGAGCACCCAAAATCTCTACTAAGTACAGGCATAGAAAAGCTAAAACTGGAAGAAACTCCACTGCCCTAGGAGACCAAACGACTGTGCTATAGCACAAAGCTGCTGTTCGTTTGTTCCCGCAAATACTCATCAGGGGAAAACGGGAACCACAGCCCACTGCTAATCACTGTCTGCTGACCGGGATCTTGTCAATCGCTGGAGACAGGAAGCCTGTTCCTTTGGTCAAAAATTGCTCATACCGGGCCCCTGGGTGGCGCAGTTGGTTGAACGACTGCCTTTGGCTCAGGTCATGATCCCGGAGTCCCGGGATCGAGTCCCATATCGGGCTCCCAGCTCCATGGGGAGTCTGCTTCTCACTCTGACCTTCTCCCTTCTCATGTTCTCTCTCTCTTTCCTAATAAATAAATAAATAAAATCTTTAAAAAAAAATTGCTCATACCTAATAAAGCTTCAAAAATCTAAAATGGCTGAAGTAGACAAAATAAAGATATTCAAAAGTAGACAAAATAAAGATATTCAAAATAAAGATATTCAAATATTCAAAAGATATTCAAAATAAAGATATTCACAGCTGTCCGACTTCACTTCTGTAAGAGCAGGCACATCTGGTTCAATGTCTGCTGGGAGGAGTCACCATAGCTCCACATATTCAAATGAAAAAGGGCGCCACACCAGAAAAAGTGACTCATGCATGTCTCAAAGATAAAGGGATAGCTACCCTTTCTTTAGGGGACATATGGCCAGAATGGATTTCCCTCCCCAATATCCTGCAAGCAGATGCCTTACCACAAGTCCCCACCCTGCTGCAATACCTTTGTTGAATTAGAGAGGAAATGACTGGCCAGGTACATTACTACACCACCCCTAATAGAACTCTGTTCTATTTAGCAAAACAGTTTCCTATTTTAGATTTTCATCTAAAGTCAAGAAGAGGAAGATAATGCCTCATCTGTTGGATAGTTCTAGCCCTTGGCATTTCTATGGCAAATAAATGCAGAGCAGTTGAAAAAACTCAAGTCTCGGCCAATGAACATGGGCAAGGACACCCTCGGAGGTGAGGCAGACACTCCCCCCATCCAGCTACACATAACGGTCAGAAGCTCCAGTGGGCACAACCCATAATTACACAGAGAAGACGACGAGCCTGGTTTACAGAGGCTTCCAAGTGGGGTTTTGGTTACTTTTTCTAATGTTCATACAACCTTAAAGACCTAACAGGCTGATTGAATTACGATTCTCTTGCCAAATTAAAAAACATCACTTTGTACAGTAGCCAATTAAGTTCTATTTTCAGTAAACTAACAACCCAGAGGATGGTAACCTACGACAGAATGAGGTTTAAACAGAAAAATAAGCTCTCCAAGCTGTTTAAAGGTGTCTTAACCTCAAAGGAATTGCACATCTCCTCTGAATTCCAGTGTCTTATCAGAGTCCCTGGCAAAAAGCATGCGGGTTAATGTCAGAATGCAGGACCCCAGTCCTGGTTTTCAAAATCATACACACATATCACAGGAAACACTATTCTGATTAAGACCTGCTTAAATTAACTTCCCTTTTCCCCCTGGAAAAAACAAACCAGACCTCAATGGTAATCATCCTCAAGAACCACAAAGGAGGTCAGTGTGTTTAAATTAATCTCCTTGGCCTGATAGAGGCAATCAAAAAACAACAGGAAATCAGATAGGTAAATAAGGTGTTGGACTAAGAAGAGTTACTGAGGATCCTGACGGGCAGGGCAGAAAACTACTCTCTGCCTTCATCTTCATCTTCAGATGTACGGCTCTGTCTACCACGGCTAGACACCTAAAGATACCTTAAAAAAGATATTAAAAAAAAAAAACTCACAAAGATACCTTTAAAAAAAAAACTGGTCAGGGCTTAGAGAACTAGTACATAAAACTCAGGCAAATTTTATGGGAACCTGTCTTAAGTAGAAAAAGGGAATCTGGTCTAGGTTCTGCAAATAATTCCCTTATTTCAGTATCTTGACGGTTTCTCCTATATGAAATTATTGTGAATAATCTAGGCAATCATCCTCGTGTATTTGAGATTACAAATCTGAATATGCTTTGGAATATTTTCATTATTACTGGAATGACACTTCATTATGATTGCTTTTACTTTAATGATTAATAACAAAGAGAAAGCTCTACTGAATATATAAGCATCTGGCTAATTTGCTCTAAGGCCAGCCAAAAATTCATTCCTGGGATTGAAAAGTAGGACTTATAAATCAAACCAGAATATAAAGTTCAGACCTTGACTTCTATTCCAATGAAAATTCAAACGAACAAAAAAGTGTCCTCCTTCCTTTCTTAATTCCTAAGAGGCCAAAAACACTGCTATTATCTTTGCCCCAGCAGCTTGGCATAACTGGCATTATGAAATTCAGAATCACAGGCAGTAAACCAGTTTCCATTTTTCTTGATGAATTCTACAGTTCAATTATATCGATCAGTATAATGAACCCGGAAAAAAACCACTGTAGTCACAAGGTGGACGTAAGTTTCAACAAGAACCAGCTACCTCGCTTGTAATGAACAAATGTATAAAAAGGTGCAAATGCATTACTCCCATAGTGAAATCAATCAGTCTCATCACGTTCATGAATTTATAAACCCCAGAGTCACAAGGTCTGTAGGTTGAATGGAAACTTCACAAAGTTTACATCTAGCCTCCGATCACCGTCAAATCCCCTCCATGCCATTCCTACCACATAGTTGTTCAGCCCTGTATAAATGCCTTCAATGAAAGGGAAACCCTAACTTCCTGCAGCAGCAAGCACACTTTCTTACGGAACAGCTTGTGTAGAGAGTTGTTTTTTTTTCATAGTAAAATTCAGTATGTTTCCCCGTAACTGATTCTCGGTTTCCCAGTAACTGGTCCTAAGGTTTTACTCTTTGATGCCCAACAGAGCAAACTTAGTAAACTTTCTTACTTGACTAGGCAACAGAAGAATTTCTCTGCGGTGCAGCCTAACAAAGAGGTCATAAAATCTGAGTTCTCTGTAATGCAGCCAGATTCTAAATGCTGCCAGAATCATAAAGAACTCACTTTTCCACCACAGAGCGACTTAGGCTCCTAAATCCCAGTGCACTGTGAGGCCCATTCTTCACGAACCAGACAGCCTGCTGCTCTGATCTAAAGGACCACGCTGGACAAAAGGGATCTAAAATTAAGGATTTCTTCTTCTCATTGTCTAATCTGTCAGTTAAAGCACTGAAACAATTCTAGCAAAAGAGATAAGAAAGACTAACGGTGTCATTATGATTAGTGAGTTAAACCCTAAACAGAACACCGGGATCGGCTTTCATTGTGTCAAGAAGAAAAATCACAAAGAAGAGGCAGGTGAGTCTAAGTACAAATTTGAGATGTCAAAGAAAACAAATACGACAATGCTGAAATTATTTCCATTGGGATAATTTCCATAGTTGCCTTGGACAAGTTAACCTCACTGAGACTCAAATAACAGTTTTAACACTAGGAGACTGGACCCATGCACATGAAAAGACTGGCAGTTTGGATACCACACTATCCTAACTGGTAAAAGGACCTCTGACTCTATCCTACTGCTTATTCCAAAGAATATAATCCCACTAACCTTAAAAAGAAACAATCTTCTAATTGTTTCACGTGTTGGCAAGATTTCACAAGTAGAAGCTACCACATTTTAGTCAGTGTGATCCGGGAGTGATTATAAAACACATAAAACATATGAGAAACCCAAACTAGCACAAAATGATCCAGCCCCTTTACGGGGGATTTTCAAGTAACCAGAAGCAATTCCAGAACTCGTTCATGCTCCAAGGCAGGAACCAACGTCTCCATCCACTTAAATAAAGCACGTGTTCATGACCTACAAGGAACCATGCTGCATATGTTGGGGATACAAGCATGAATCAAACACAAAATCTACCTTCAAAGGAGCTAAAAGTCTAGTAATAGAGATTAGGTATGTGCCTACAATGCAAAATAGAAAACGGTACCATAAAACAAGATACGTTTATGTTTATGGATAAAGCACTATGGCGGCTCGGGATGACAGATTAATTCTGACAAAGAATCTGAGGAAGCTTGTGCACATGGTCCTATCTGTCTGAATACTGACCAGGGGGTAAACTTTTATACCAATAGGGGAAAGAATATTCCAGACTGGAGACCGATTAGGAAAAATATAAAGAAATCTGAAGCATGTATGGAACACCACAATCCAGTTGGTCCAAGTCGTGCCAGACTGCTCTGCAATGGGTACACGGCGGCCACTCAGGCTAGATCAAATCTGCCGTGAGTCGGACTATCCCATCTGGCACTTTTAGCCCCCACCCACTCAAAATGTCCCCCCAGTGACACACACAAAAAAACTGTCCGTGCATACTTTCAATTTCTCATGAAGAACTACTCTGACAAGAATGATATATAAAGAACATTATAGCACGTAAGTGTGGCAGCTTAGGCCCTATCATGGGACCTTAGAAGTTTGGCTCTTTTCTCTAGGAAAGTTTAGGATAAGGAGAGTGGTAGAATGAGAGGCATATTTCAGGGAGATTAATCTAGCAGCCATATATAGAACTGGATTAGAAGAGGGACAACTGTTGGTAAGGAGGCCAGTCAGGAGGCCATTATACGGATAGAGGGAGATATAATTAGGACCAGAACTGCTCAAAAGGTGTTCTATTCTACAGCACACTGTCCAAAGCAATTTTAAATGACTCCAACAACCATGTATCCCGAGCTTTCACGGTTACTCTAGCGTAATATGTCACCACCATTCATGTCCGAAAGAACAGATTTCTTTATGTGCAGCAATAGTAACCCCCACCCCTGCAAAGCTGAGCTAAGGGGTTTTGCATAGAAAATGTGGTATGCAAGTACACAGCAGTACCTTGACTTATTACATATGGACTAATTAGGAAACACATTATTTGTCAAGCCATTAGCAAAACAAATCAACTTAAAATGACACTTGAGAATAGGCCATTCAAAATGCAAGCCAAGATTATTAGTATAAGTCTTTCAACAGGGAAAAAACCATCAGACCTAAGGGAAGCAGCCAGCAGCTCCCAGTTAGGTGAGGTGGATGTGCAATCAATGAAAAGCCAGAAGCTGCTTTTAGGCACTTTCTTATTTAGGGATCCAAAGTGAGTCAGAGCTACTAAATAAGCTTGACTGACAAAAATAATTATTAATAACTACATAATGTCTGAATGCCTAATATGCACAGGCGTTATGTATGACCCACTTAATATTCCAAAGACTAAGATTTCAACAATACGACTTTACAAAGGAGGAAGCCAGAGCTCAAATATATTAAATAATTCATCCAAGGTTAGTCACTACTCAGTCACTGAAACAGACTAGAAACCCAGGTCAGTTGGACTACAAATTGTCCTCTTTCTACATACAGCACTCAATTCAGAAATTAATGTTAACAATGACAAGGCAAGGAATGCCTCAGTTGGTTAAGTGTCTGCCTTCGGCTCAGGTCATGATCTTAGAGTCCCAGGATGGAGTCCTGCATTGGGCTCCCGAACGGCGGGGAGTCTGCTTCTCCCTCTGACCCTCCTGTCCTCATGCTCTCTCTCTCATTCTCTGTCTTTCGAATAAACAAAATCTTCAACAAGAACAACAACAACAATGACTAGGCAAGCGATTTGAAATAGGACTGGCAAGAGGGTAGACAAACAAACATGACTGGTTTGGGTCAAGAAACTCTACGTGGAAGGTAGGGTGCAGAACTTAACATCAAGAGAAAGCCTGAAAGAGTCGCACGGCTGGGCAAGGGCAACCGCGAGGAATGAGGATGCCTGCTTTCAGCAAGGTCTTCAGTGGGGCACGTAATAAGCCCCCTAATGAGGGGTCCTTCTCCTCTCCCTTGTGAAACGTACGAGGGTTCATTATGTGCTCTGCGGTAGTCAAAAATTTCCATGCTAGAGTATAAAAATCTCAAAGTCAACCGACTTTCTTTTGTAAGCTGACAAATACCTTGAGCTTTCCTTTTCAACACCCTAAAATACGTCCCACTCTACAGTACACCGTGACTGTATGTTTTTGAAATCGAGAACAGAAAACCCAATCTTGTGCATTATAGTAGCTATCCTTTTACTTCTGCCCATTCCCAACTCTCCCCAAATAAGGACAACTAAACTCACTCTTGCATTTATCCCGGTAAACAGGAGGAATGAACAACCAAGTCAGTGCTACAAGAATCTCGATTCCAAAGTGGCTTGCCCTACTGAATCCTCCCGTAAGTCGAACGATTTTACCAACTCTACCTGGGAGTTTTTCAATGTTTACTTCTGCTGATTACAAGATGATATTTTGCATATCATGTTATCAGTCTAACAACATAGCTTTTTCCTAAACTCAATCCCTTCTACCGTGTGAAGGTCTCACTTCCTCTATTTTTTTTTTTTAAAGATTTTAGAGAGTGAGAGAGGGACAGAGGGAGAGGGAGAGAATCTCAAGCAGACTCCCTGCTAAGCCCAAAGCCTGATGCAGGGCTCGATTCCAGGACCCTGAGATCATGACCTGAGTGATGAAATCAAGAGCCGCTGCTTAACCAACTGAGCCACCCACGCGCCCCTCATTTTCTTTTTACAGGGATGTGTTTCCATTCATTATGGGAAGGTGGTGAGGAGGTACAGTGAGTCCTTGATCATAAGACAAATCTGCAACAACTCTTACTCTCCCCTTAGCAAGCTGGATATAACAACTTAATAGTCATAAAATTCACTATTTGTGAACAAGGATAAAAAGAGCCCTAGTGGCTAAAAATTAGGAGGTGGATGTGAAGACTACAGAGGAGAGGTATCACAAGTCTGTGGATGGGAACAGAAGAGGAATGTACCGTCCCTAAAACCACAGACCCCAGAGGATAAAAGGTCATCACATTCTCGATACTAAATTGTCCCTGTGCAGAAATTTCTGTTTTGAGTTGGGAGTTAAATGGAACCTGGTTTTGCATAATCACCACCCGGAAGAGTGAACGCTACCCCGACATCCTCACTCCTGTGGCTTGGCCATAAGTGCCTTGAACTGTTGCTTTTAAGAAACACGCACTGTTTCACACTACCCCCTGCGCCTGGATGTCTAAACAGCACAGTAACCTGAACTACACGTACAAAGTCTCTCTCCTTAATTTCTTCACTATACCCACTGATACGGGTAATACCATTTTGACACATTTTACTTAATACTTATACTTATAGGCCTTTGCTACACTATCCCCAGGGAAGGTCTGAAAAGCAGAAAGAGAAAATTATTTCCTGGGTAATAGGAGTATTTTATTAAAATAGTCTTGTTGTGCCCAGGAAACTGCACACCGCAGGGTCTGGCCTCCAGGATACAAAACTTCAAACACATTCATCTTCTCATTTACAGCATCACTGCCCCACATATTTCCCATCTTCTTAAAACAACAAATCACTGAATCTTAACTGAAACAAGATAAATATAAACTTGAGTTTTAACAGATAACCAAAGCTGGCACATAAAAATCACGAGGAATGGCAGATGCTTTTACTAGAGCAATGTCAAATGCTATGCCGTGCATTAAAGGTCAATCCACACAAATGAATTACTCAGCTATAACCGGGCCTTGCCCCAGAACAACGGGACAAGAGCCAATGAATGAAATGAAGACTGTGTGCTAGTTTTGGCCACAAGGCGAAAGAGTCGATGTAAATTCATGTGCTCATTAGAGGGCGAGTGAGAAGCACCTGTTCATTATATAGCCAATAAGTTTCTATTATGGAGACCAGCAAATTTCTATTAAGATAATAAAGATTATAACCTTAATGACATTCAGTTTCCTGTGAAAAAATAGTTCTGGTTTCAAAGAAAAGGGGGATGCTCACTTCGGCAGCACATACACTAAAATCAAAGAAAAGGGGGAAGCAGAACGGGTACATGGCGGACGGGGCCATTTGAGCTTCACCGCGTCCCGCCAGCATCTTCCTCCTGCTCCCCGGTCGGGACAGCGAGTCTTACCTGCTTAGTCACAAGAACTGTGCTTTGTGACTGAGTTGGATCTGACCGATTTTGTGATTCCAACCACCTCGTACACTGGCCAGTGTCCGTATTACAGCCAATTTTAATTTTCAGAAATGATTAAACTTCTGCACTAAAAGCAGCACAAGTGTTTCATTGCTAGGGAGTTCTTGAACTTCAGTAGGCTTCCAGAATATCTGTATGACTGTTTCAGAGAAGCAATTTGCTGAATGAAAAACCAGGGTTTCCAACAAGCAGGGGTTTTTTTTAAGATTTTTTTTTTTTTAATTTTTAATTTTTGGGGGGGGAGAGAAAGAGAGAGATCACAAGCAGACAGAGAGGCAGGCAGGCAGAGAGAGAGAGGCAGTCAAGCAGGCTCCCCGCTGAGCAGAGAGCCCAACACGCGGCTCGATCCCAGGACCCCAAGACCATGACCCGAGCCGAAGGCAAAGGCCGTAACCCACCTAGGCACCCCCAACAAGCAGTTTTTAAAGGGATGGTTTGAGCTGGGCTGAAATGAACTGGGATACCAGTTACTTCTATAATCAAAAGAGTTAGTTTCTAACAAAAACTTTGCTTGTTTCAACAGGCACTGCAATAAACTTCCAGTTGTATCACAAAATTAAGCTTTAAAGCAAGTAAATAAATGGGGGATAGGATGGAGAAAGATTTAAAAGAGATTTAAGCACAGCTATGGGAAGACAATAGATTTAGGACATAAAATGATCAATGCTCTAAAACAAACAAACAAAAAAACAGTTTCATAAAATGAAATGTATTAAGATAAAATATCCCAATATAGAAAAATAACCACATACCGAAACCCATCCAAGAGCCACACTAGAAAGATACAAACATACGATCAATAAAATAATTATTCTCCTTTAAAAGTAATCAAAGGAGATAAATGGTATACACAAAGGGAAATAAATGTGGTAAAACACATGTAAAATGCACATCTTTACTACCAATATTATATGCAAATGAAAACAATTCTAAGGTCCTGTTAATCTGAGAAATCTTACAAAAATAGTGACAAAACCAAATCAAATTATCTGTAGAAAAGTATTTATGGGGTGCAGCCTGAAAATTAGCTTGTATATCCTTTGGCCTATTAACCCAATTTGAGAATATAGCTCTAAAATAAATAATCCTAAATAGGACAAAAAGGTATATGTTTAGTACTATTTAGAAAAACGGAAATCTGGAACAAGGGAATAATTAGAAAACAGGATATTAGCATAATGGAATCTACGTGTGTGTGTGCACAAAATTAAAAGTGCCTTAATTAAAAAAAATGTGGGATGTCTATTTCTAACCAAGATAGAACAAGGATCGAATCTTCCCTCCTGCTTAAAATAGACAAAAAACATAACGTTTTAAAAAAAAAGTTTTTTAAGTTTATTCATTCATTTGAGAGACAGTAAGAAAGAAAGAGCGAGAGCATGACCAGGGGGTAGAATCAGAGGGAGAGGGCGTAGCAGACCCCCCGCTGGAGAGTCCGATGTGGGGCTCGATCCCAGGACCCTGGAATCACGACCTGAACCGAAGGAAGACAACTGACAGAGGCACCCAGGTGCCCTACAACAACATTTTGAAACATAGTTTCTCATATGCTAGATAACAGGCAACAAAAGACAGCAATCCCTAAGAGACAGGACACAAATGAGCCCTAGCAAGGCTTACTACCCAGAGTTTTTAGTGGGAACAGACGAGAGTCTGAGGAGACCAAGATAGCTAGGGTTCACGGCACACATGAAGAGAAGAGAGCAGCACAGACGGAGAGCTGCTGAGATCCGCACAGGGTCCCCCTTGAACAGAGTACTGGTTAACACAGGGGTGCAGAAAATACCACCCACCTGAGGCCAGGGAAGGAACCAGAGAAAAGCATTAGAAAGAATCATGATCCAAACATCCCACTCCAGGCTATTTACCCATGAAGTAAGAAAATAAATACCTAAAGGAAACATATATCCAAATGTTTATAGAAGCTTTCCACGTGAATAGCCAAAAACTGGAAGCGAGCAGAAACAACCCAAATCGCCACCAGCAGGCAAATAAACTATGGTACAGCCCTACCATGGAATACTACTTAGCAATAAAAAGGAATGCTGATACACACCACAACATGGATGAATCTGTAATTATGCTGAGTGAAAGAAGGCAGATTAAAAAAAGAGGAGATACTGTATGATTCCATTTTAAACGCAAACTCTGATAATAGAATGCGATCAGTGACTGGAGGGTGTATGAGAAGAGATACAAAGGGAGAAAACTTAGGGAGAATGAATATGTTCGCTATCTTAATTATAGTTATTTTATGGGTATACATGTTTCTCAAAATTTACCAAACTATTTTAAATATGTTCAGTTTTCCTGTATATCCATTATGTCCCAGTAAAGCTGTAAAAACAGAAAAAAAGTGGTTGCCTGAACAACTGTAACTATCAGAATACAAACTAACATATGCAAGTCACAAACATCAGAAGTTTAGCGTGATCTACATAACGTTTATTAAGGTCTTTTGAATTTTTACTTAATTACCTTTTTTTAAAAAAAATTACACCCAGAATTAATTTAATCTAACTGGCCATTCTTATTTTCCAGAAACAAGAGCTGGGAGACAGTTTGTCCGTGATCATACGAAAAGGTCACAGGAGAGAAACAGATACCACACAACTCCTAAGACGCCAACCTCTGTTCTACATTCATCACTCTCAACTGTATTTTACCAGTGCCAACAATTAGAATAACAAGATGCTTGGAAACGAGACAGACGCTTTGGAAGAAGTACAGAGAAGCTAAAAAAAAAAAGTTTCCTAATTTTACTAGGGCAGCCAGGGTGCTCCCAAAGGTGAAGCATGAAGGGACATCTTGTCCACAGGACGGAAAACAATGTTTAGGAATTAGCCCCCACTCACAATTTCCACAAATGCCAGTATTTCTAAAGACCAACTGAAGCATTTCAAAGCAACATTTTGAAATTCCAAATGAGCATGCTTGCCATACCTGATGTTCACTTAAAAAACCATGTGTGTGATTTTGTGAAAGAAAGAGAGAAAGAAAAGGAGAGAGACAGAGAGAAAAAGAGAGAGAGAGAGAGAGAGAGAGGGAGGTCATTCTTACTTAGAAGATATAAAATGTGAAATGTAAAACAAAACAAACAGTGGCAGGGAGCACCCCCAAGTATCATGTCCTTGGGCTACTACCGTAAGAAATTACCACAATTTTGTGGCTTAAAACATGAATTTAATTCCCTCAAGGTTGAGAGCCCAAATTCCAAACTCAAAGTAGAGGCAGCGGGGCCAAGCTCCCTCCGAGGACTCTAGGGAAGAATCCTTCCTTCCTCCAGCTTCTGGTGGTTGCCAGCAGGCTTGGCTTCCAGCCACATCACGCCCCTCTCTACCAGTGTGGTCACATGGCCTGCTTCCACCTCTATGCGGCCGACCTTATCAGAACGCCGGTCACTGGGTTTAGGGTCCAGCCTAATCTGGTATGACCTCAACTTGACATAATCACAACTGCAAAGACCCTACTTCCAAAAAATGTCCTATCCACAGATACTCAGTATTAGAACTTCATCATTGGTAGAAGACAATTCAACAAATGATGGAGGGGGGCAAACATCTAACACAGTAAAGTTCTCTTCAAGGAGGCAGTAATGAGGGAGAACGAAATTTTAGTTAATGTAGCAAGAAATATTTTCCTAAGTACACACTTGTGGCCATCTCATTTTGAATCAAAAGAACTTCAATATGGCTAACAAAATGCAAAAATCTGCTTTTTGTTTTTTCCTAATCTCAAAATTATGAATTTTGCATAATTATGCAACAAAATCCCTGACCCTTATTCCATCCACCCTCTGACTAATAACAATCTTCATTCTCAAATATATTGCTTAAATTTTAGGGGCTAGGAATCTGCAAACCTTCTTCAATTTATAACAGGGTTACATCCTGATAAACCCATCATAAACTGAAAATATCCTAAGAATGCATTTAATATACCCAACCTACTAAACATCATAGTTGAGCCTAGCCTACCTTAAACATACTCAGAACACTCATGTAAATTTATCGAATACTGTGCTGAAAGTAAAAACCAGACTGCTTGCAGGAGGTCAGAATGCTGTAAAGGTACCGGTCATTCACCCCGTGATCGAGCAGCTGGGGGACAGGTAGGGGCAGCTCGCCGCCCAGCATCACCAGAGTTTATCTCAGAGCATATCACTAGCCTGGGAAAAGATCAAAATTCAAAGTACAGTTTCTACTGCATGAGTATCACTTTTACGTCATCATAAAGCAGAATTAATTTTTTTTTCGGAATTAATTTTTTAAGTCCAGCCATTATAAGTCAGGGACCATATGGACTTTCACAACCAGAAAGGGTCATCTAAGCCAGAAGTAAATTTGCTTCTACAGGAGTATTAGTCTTGTCCAAACAAGCCATCATTATTATAAAGGTGTTACATGACCTTTAACATGTTTTACATACATACTCATCTATATATATGCATACCACTAATGTTGGAATGTGCTCTTACATTCTTACAGGGCTAAGAGTAAAGGATTTCACCACGGCTCAGTCTTCTCTTCCTCGCAATGTCTAATGTGTACCAATCCAATAAGCTTAGCATAATACAGAACACACTAAAAAAAATTGATTTCTATCCTCTAGATTTTTAAATATAAAAGATTTGTTAAATAGTGAAATACTTATTAACAGAAATTAAGTGATTAAACCCATCATATCACTGAGGAGTAAATTGAACACTAAGATCTAAGAGTCACCAGATACTCAAATACCCTCTTGGATGCAAAGATGACAGAGGGTTCATTCCGCTATCACTGCAATGTATCAAATAAAAGTCTCAAGGTCGTAGGATTTGCTTCCCAGACAGTGCCTGGGGATGTCTGTCTAGTAAATTACTTGGTAACTAAAACAATACATTTCATTATTTTTAGACAGCCTGTAAACAAGTCTTAAAATGGACCTCTAACACACCCTCTTACATTTGTCAGCGTCATGGTGGCACAGATGAGGAAGTGGGTGATTTTTTTTCTTTGTGATTCATAATAATGCATGAAATGTGGTTCACATTTTAGGAGCGGATCTAGATCTGGTATACACAGATACCAGATCTAACACTGTCCATTTCTTCCAATCCTAAAAATTACCATCCATAAGTGGGAAGGAGTCAAAAACATGACAACATGGTTGTTGTTGTTGTTGGGGTTTTGTTTTTTTGGGTTTTTTTTAAGTTTTATAGGTATATAAAACAAAGACATCTCTTCCAGAGCTAAGAGCACAAATCCCACTACCTAGGATAAAAGTACCTCAAGCATAGGAAAATATTCTTACAGAGTAGGTGAGGAAATACTAAACCTTTGTTCATGTGGAAGAGGACCATTCATTAGAAGAACTTAAATCTAATTTTGACTTGTGAAAAAAGACATCTTTGACCTAGTCTCCTCCAGGTCTTTGTCTATGAGATTCAAGGACACAGCTACCACTCCTTCTTTATCTTGGTAAATAGCATTAAGTGCAAACAAATTATTGCTGAAATACATGGCTCCCCTCCTTTAATGTCCATCTGCACTGATTATGTTTACGAAGACTACGCTTCTGGTGCATTTATATTAGACAGTATCTTTTCCATTACCTACAATTCTCAAATGCCAGAAAAACTCTGAAATATTATGAAAATTATCCAGTGGGCAGGAAAACACCAATGACTAAAGGGAGTAACACATCTTTTTAAGTAAAGAGACGAGCCAGAACCAAAAGAACTTAGGTGTTCCAAATCTACTAAGCAATTTACCAAGTCAACAGAAATAGAGATCATAGTGGAGATTAGAACCAAGTAATGATGAACACGACTATCAAATTTAATCAAATCTAAAATTCCACTTATTGTAAGACAAACTATTAAGTTATGAGCCACTGAAGGCTGTCAGTTACCACAGTAAGTTTCTTTCAGAAATCTGCTATGTTAAAATGTGGCGGATGGGGAGGGATTTATCTTTTAAGAATTGAAGAAATGCAGTATATTTCCAATAAGGTCAAGAAGGCAGGATTATTTCATAAATGCAAAGCTTTACTTTTCATTTATCACAGTTAAAAAATCTTATTGGCAAGTTTACTTTATAGCTATTCCCACCCCTTATGTTCATTATGTATCATTTATATCAAGTATAATCACTCTCCCAGCAAGTAGACCTCAAGTAGTTTAAATTCTATGTGCCAACCAGATGGAAAGAGAAGAAGATAGAGGATACCTAGATAGCTTACAGCTTGGCCAAATATCATCCAAATCACTTACACCAATCTAGGGAAAATACACTTAAATTTGGTCCTTTGGGAAACCAATAGTATGTATATGCCGAGAATTAGCCTGTGGCCCCAAGCTGATCATTTTCTTTGCATTAACTCAGAGTGAATAATGATCAGAAGGCAATTGGCAGAGACACACAGCCCCCAGCTCTGTTTGATGTATGATTCTGTGACAACACGATTACCAGGACCCATTTCTCTTGCACCAAAATACAGTATCCAGATGTCAACCTGGTGCCTGGAAAAGATGCTACACAGTGACAGCTGTTTCATGCTTCTATCCTGAATAGCTGAATTCTCACCAGACACACGCTTTAACCAATGAAATATCAGTGCATTCGTAAAGAAAACATTACAAGTCTGGCCACCAAGATTTAAAATTAGCACACACTCTTGCTTTTTTTTAATGGCCTAAGTCATAATAAATAAGGAGTAGTTTTGCAGAAAGATGATAAAGGGACTACTGCATTTTATGTAATTAAGCAATAAGCATATAGAAGCAATTAAGTGTATAGCGTGAAATAGCAATAAGCATTTAGCACAACACAAATTACTCAACACATTCATTTCACCACTTTTTTTAATTGAAAGAACTGGTGACCTAGACAAAGCACTAAATTGAAAAATCAAGAGAATTTAAACAGTAAGATGTAGTAGTTTCAAGTATGACCTTTGCTACAGGCCTGGATTCTATTCCCAAGGGTTCCATCTTCCAGTGGTTTGACTTTGCACAAGTTAACCCGACCTTTCTTCCCAAGCCTCAGTCTCCTCACATGCAAAATTAAGGTAATAAAGCCTTCGTCTTATAGGGCTTTGGCTTTGTGTACAATTAGATAGTGCAGAAAACCTCTTACTAATCATCTGGCACCGGGAGGGAACATGAGTACCAGTTATAGCGCTATGAAGCTATGCACTTCCCAACCCTCATACCTCTTTCCTGCTCTGAATTTAACTGGTTTGTTGCTTTTGTGCCTTTCCTAAACCTCTTTTATTCTACCTTGTATCGTCTTTGTTTGTATTTTATCTTAGACTCACCCACCTACCACCCCCATCCACATTCAGGAACATCTTTGTACCCCCTCAAAAATGACTATGGCACTGAAAAATACTTAAGCTCTTTAAAGCAGCTAAAGAAATATCTGGGCAATGAAGCATGAATGAACAGCAGTCTGCAGGTTTAAGAGCTGGTATTCACTCTCTGGCATCCCGTACTCTGGTGAAGGTGAGTGGAACAAAGCTGGAAGGCTAGGCGGCCAGAGGCAGCCAGCAGTCCCAAAGCATTTCCATTTCCCTCCATTCAGAAGGATGCCTCTACATAAGTGCTTCCACTCAAAGACGACACTAATGTGCTTCTGTGGAATTCTGCCAGTCTGACCCATAAATATCCTTATCAGGAAGAGTCAAAAACTATTTAATTCATTACAGGCTGAGAATTTAAAAGCAAGAGAGGATTAAGCAACACATACTCCAGTAGTGGGCTACAAAAGGGCACTGCTGCAGTTAATACAGCCGTCTCTGTAACGCAAAGGGAAGAGAAAAGATACAAGAAGATACATACATATGGAATTCTATATGAAATATACACACACATATATATACAGAAAGTCTGCCAACATTATACCAGAAAAAGGACATTTTGAATAACCTCATTCAAGAATAAGATACATGGACTAGACATGGACAAGGAAGAGAAGCTGATCAGAACATACCTAACAAGTGAGATGCCAGGCAGGGGCTGCGAGAAAAGTAACCAACCAGAATTGGACACGTTGCTAGAGAGAAACCGAAACAGCCCTCAGAATTCAGCAATAACTCAACACCTTAGGTAGAAAGTCACTCAGTAATGGCACAAAGAATCCAACAGAGCTGGGCAAACACCATTCCATCCTACCCCAAGCAAACAGCATTCGCCTGCCTGACCCGTGGCCAGACAGCCCAGGCTTCTGAGCAGTCACCACCCAGAGAAAGCAGCGCTCAGTTGTCCAGCACTGGCACTTCTTAAAAACACTCCACCTAATGCTTCTGGGCCTCTTGAAACCCGCCCAAGGCCTCCCATTGACCACTTGAACTGTGAATCTATGGCTGACACAATTTCACCAGTAGTATCAAGACCTTATCTGTCCCCATGTCACTCTCCAAATGCCTAACGTGAAACTTACGGGATTTACTTCTACAGGGACAACTTCTTATGAATTTCAGAAGTGCAATGAAGACCAAGACTTTGCCACACATTTTACATGTTTATATATTGTTGGCTGTCTATCCGTCCCCGTTCCCTCCCAACTCCACTCAGAGAAAAAACTTGATTTTAAACTGTGCCTGGTCCCAGACAATGTATCTGACCATCCTAAAGCCCTTCTGTTTGTGCAAAATGACAATAAAGGAATTTTTCACAGGTGATTTTTACCACACACAATTTGTATCTCATAATCTGACCTTAGACTCCAGTTCCCAGTAGGATACAACTCCACTGTGATTTGTCATTCTGATATTTAAATTTAAAAACCACAACTCTCTTATATTTAATTGGCTACGGAGAATATGAACATCATCTGTTTAAGTTTGAAACCAGAGAAAAATGGCTCTACAACCACAGGCATGCTCACACAAAGTCAAGACTAGTCACCTGCAAATCTTTAGTCATTTTTATGATTTCATTAAAAAATACACTTGAAATATCAAGATTAGAGAAAAACTCTTTGTTCCATAATAGTCCTCATATATTCCATTCACATATCTTAACAATTATGGCCTTGTCCATATAGCCGAAAGACTGCACATCAAGAGGTCCCCAAAATCCAGGCACCCCATCAAAAAAAAAAAAGCAAGGAAGCAAGCAAGAAAAAAGAAGAAAAGATTATGAATCTAAATAACAAAGCAAATCCGGAGACCATTCTGAGTCCCAGAGAACGCCCAGGACAGTTATTTCATCTCTAATGCCTTTGTAATCCTGTCCTACTAGAGACGCATGCTCTGCCTCACAAGTTTGTTATAAGAGAAAGTGATACAAAACAAACACCTAGGTCCTTTGGAAATGAGCAAGGAACAAGGGAGAAAAATAGACAGTGAAAGGACAGACTTTCAATAAAATCAGAGAGAACACAAACGGTGACCCTATTAAGGAAAGCTGGGAGGGTGACAGGCTGCTAACGAGGTGCTGGGAGATAAACAGGGCAGCCCATCCTTGACAACTAGTCTAGTTCAATACATGGCCCAGATGATGCTACAGTATATTCACTTCTTCAGCAGTTTTACCAGGATATCCTCTTCCATTTCCTCCATGGGGCTACGTATGGAAGAAAGAGCCCAGAGATTCACAAACACTGTAGAAATTAGGTCTCAGATAGAGCCTAGTCTGCAATTAATTCCATAGCTGTGTTATTTACACATCAAAACCAGTTCTCCTAGGTCTATAAATTTCAGGTTTTGAAGGTAATTCCAAACATAAACACTGATAAACTGTGTATGTGTGTATTTTACTCTGACCTAGAATACAGTCAAATTACAGAACTAAAGAAAATAAACTAACTCCTATTGATTTCTTAGAATGAAGAAGAAATGCCACTACCTTTATGCCACTACCATCCAGAAATTGTGTCTCAATCTCCAGCACTGGTCACCAAAGACAGCTAATAGATTTGTGAAAATCATTATAACCTGTTATTAGATCCTCATTAGCAAAGTCCAATTACAGAGAGAAAACCAAGCTATTTTAGCTGAACATTCATACCAATGGGAAAAAAAATAGAGCCTTCTTAATCACTTTCATTATCAAAACAGACTCCCTGCTGGAGCCTTTTAATTGGAAGTCTACCCATTTTAAAGACATTTGCATTTTATCAAACTATATTGACAGGGTTAATAGAAATTGCTTCTAGCTTCACATCTCCCAAATATGTGATGACATCTGTTGTCATCCACTGAACAAAACCGGGAAGACCAGGATAGGAAACTGGGCCCCTAGTACACAAGCATCTGGGCGGAAATCTCGCCACACTGGAAACCAGCTTTCCCCTCTTCATCTCTGCTATATTAAAAGGGGAAAGGAGTAGTTGAGAAAGAAGAACAGCATCACACTTAGTTTCTCTCTATAAAATGTCCCAAAGATCAAGGAATGTCATTTACTAACAAACGAACACAAATCAGAAGCAGTATTGATGTATGTGAGAAGAACAGATTTGCATGCCAGACATTTTGTACCCAAGATATATGTCTCTCTCTCCCTGTCTTTCTAACATACACTCTCTAAACACGTAGGGTGCCACAGTGTTATTGCCATGAGCTGTATTTTGTTATTTATAGAGGCTACAAAAGTACACAGCACTTTACAAACCACAGAACATAGGCACCAGAGCCTGGAGGAACTCAGACTGAATTAGAAGTGGACAGGGTGGTGAGGAAAACAGGAAAATATTGACTTGCACCGAATTCTTGGCAAGAATAAATCTGGGAAGCAGTAAGAAAGTGAGTAATTAATAAGGCGTGATCTGTAGAAGGAGATTTTGCACAAGCCAAAATCAACCCGTAAGTATTCCAAAGCCTCAGCAATTCTATGACAATTTTCACCTTTGGCATTAAACATGAATTATGGCTTTCTAATCACATGATGACAAGTCCATCAAACTAATATTAAAATGTGGATACTGAATAAACACCCAAAAAGAAAAACAGGTTAAAAAAAATGATCTTACAGTCTCGGAGAACTGCAAACCTCAAGTATATGAAGTTCAGCCCCTACAAGTGATAGTTACACAATGCTCATCAAGTCAGGGAGCCACCATCATCCTAGATAAACAAAAGATTTGAGCTTCCAAAACATCTACAAAGTAAGCATTTCCAAGAGACATCAAACTAACACATACGAAATTCCACTGACAAAACACACAAAAATTTGTGTTCCCATTCAAGCTGTACCCTACCAACTCAATGAGCCATATCTCAGAAAGACCTCAGTCTCAAAAGGGTTCATTTAAATACTAGCTTGGTCCTTAATTTAGTGCTTTCTGTACTTACTAGAGATTCAGCACAATGGACAGATAGATGTTGTTAGTATGGAGTTTTATCAATTACAAAAGACCCGATGTCGTGCAATTTTGTGATTTACTATTATTTCCATTTTGCTGAGAGAATAAGACTTTCTCAAATACACCGTAGGTGTCTGAGAAAGACATAAGCCGGGTCATCAGAATACCAATCACAAGTACTTTCTTGGTGACCTCTGTTTTAACATAATTACCACGAACAGTCAAAAACAGCCAGGATGGGGCACCTAGGTGGCTCAGTCAATTGGGTATCTGCCTTCAGCTCAGGTCATGATCTCAGGGTCCTGGGGCTGAGCCGCACACGGAGCTCCCTATTCAGCAGAATCGGCTTCTCCCTCTTCCTCTGCCCTTTTCCCCACTCGTGTGCTCTCTTTCTCTAATAAATAAAATCTCAAAAAATTAAATTAAAAATTTTTAAAAACCCAGCCCAGTTCTTTTTGCTAAATGCAAATCTAAGTGCTCAGTAGTTGCCTTAATAGGTAGTAGAAATCATCTGGGGAATCCCTCGTCCTCTGAGCTCACTGAAGGTATACGTGACAATAAGTTTCCTGGTGCTACTTTTCTGTAATACAAACTACTTGACATGTTCTCTCGATGTGTTCTCAGATATCATTTGTAGCCAATATCAAAAAGAATCACCTAAATGATTCTGATGGTTTTTTCATAAATTTCTCTTTAGTTTCCCCAAAATGTTACCAATTCATTGCAGAATCAGGCTTTAATCTCCTCCCATTCATCAACAGTGACACCAACCCCCTTCTCTGTTCAAGGGGGAAGCCATCTGCAATAGTTCTACCCGATTTCCCCAGGAATTTCAGCTTCAACTGCCTGGTTTCTGAACCCTCAGCAATGGGAGCAATTTACCTCGATCGACTTCGCCAGTCACTGATGCAATTTAGCTAAGACATTTCCCAGGGGCCCATTAGAAAAGGTTCCAATTTGAAAAACTCACATCTGATCCTACAAGCCAGTCCTAGAAACAATCATTTGGTACCAACTTATAAATTCTTCTTTTTCTGATCCCAAATCTTTCACTTTGACATAGAAATGCAAAAAAGGAAATGACAGGACTTCTGAAAATTAGCTCAAATATACAAATATAAAAAGACATTCTGATAAAAATCTCAGCCTGCTACATGCAGGAAGGCTTGGTTTTGTTATTTGACTCTACACCAAGAAAACCGAAGATGGCGGCCCAGGGCAGAGGAAGCCTTCCGCGGCAACTACTGTACAGCAACATCAGAAACCTAATGGGGATGTGGAGTTCCTTCCAGAGTTAAGGACCATGAAAAGCCAAATCACCCTATTCAAATACTTCACACATGCACACACTGCACCTACTCAATGGAGCTAACCAAAAGCAATGTGAAAGTACCCATCATGTAGGAATAGGCAAGGAATGGGAGAGTGCCCCTCTAGCAAAAGAAATGAAGCACTTTAATACCAACAGATAAAAAGTCAGTTGCAACATTTGCAATGGATTATTGTTGCAAAGGCCATAATATTCAGATTGGAATTAAGTTCTACCCCATGATTATATCAGTATTTGAAATGAGACTTATCAGGCCCTAACAATATTTTAGATTTTCTAGACCACTAGTGCTTTTGAAACAGAATGCAGAAAAAGTGTCATCATCCCTTAAAATAATGTTACCAAAAATTAGGTTAGTAAATGGAATAGCTTCAGTTTGGGATTTTTGTCCCCTTTTCTTTAGTAAAAAAGAGCATCTGCTATCAAATGTCAAATGGCAATAAATCAATGACCAATAATAGTTATTATTACTAGTATATTACATTAATCACTATTAATAAGATACATATTTTGGAACACACATATGCTTGCTTGATTTTGTGTAACTTATGTATATTTCCTACCTGGAGAAGTGTCCTGAATTAAAACAATAGCATTAAGTATTCCCATAGACCATGAGTTGCAGGAGTTTTGTTTGCCACCTGAGCATGTTTGGGAACCGTTGCTGTATTTATAAAACTTAATGGTGACAGAGTTCCAAATGTCCAGAAAAGTGGCTCGTGTTAGATATTAAACAAGGGACTCATAGGATGCACGATTCCAGACAGAGAATTTCTGTTTCCTGACACTGGTGATTGGCCAACAATTCCAGGGATTTATCTTCCCTAGGTGTAATTAGAGAGCACATTCGCTCTTTCAGGTGACTACTTTTCTCTAAGTTTCAGCTGTAAGTGAGCAACCTAAGTGGACTGTCAGAAGATACTGATTTATAGATGGTACCTTTTCTTTATCAACAGTACCACCCACAATCTACAGCCACATACGCTTCAAGTCAAAAGCTTTCTACAGGGCTCAGGTAGTACATTCAGGGTGACTGCCAATGTCACTTGGGAAATACCTACCACTGTTTTAGCACAGTTCTCAAATTTAAACCAAAGGCCCCCGGCTCCTCTCTCTTCCTCCCTTTTAAAATACCTATGTGTGTGAAGCTAAAATTTCTTCAAACATTTCATCCAAAGTAATACATCAAAACAGAGAAAATGCAGAAGCAGGTAAGATTTCAGCTGTCTTCATTAAGTCATACGTTAAGCAGATTTGCAAAATTAAACTAATGTCACTCTTCAATGTGGGGGGGAAAATATGTTTCATAAAAACATGTTAACATAACAGGTTTATTACTGTTATTTTTAATGAATTAAATACTTTTAAATGTCTCATTTTTCATTTCCCAAACAGTATGGTATCAATAGATATAATCAATCCATACCAACAAAAGCCTTTGGGTCCTCAATAAATTTAATATACAAGAGTCCTCAAATCAAAAAGGTTAAGGACCACTGTTCTGGAGGAACCCCAAAGATGTGTTACAGTTACCCACAGCATGAGAGAGGCCCAATGCAGGAAAGCCTTAATGTGACAGCTCCTCATCAAAATTCATCTTTGAAATAGGAGAGTCCATTACATAGACAAATCCAGTAAAAAGAAAACCTCAAAGGAAATTAATATATAAAAAAAAAATCACATCACTTTTTATCCAAACACAACTATTTAACCATGCTCTAAAAATAGTTCCCTTTCAGTCCTACTCTATGCTAATATTTTGGTACAATTATAATTGTAGTACAAATAGAATGATCTTTGCCTTTTTGATCACTTAACATTGTACCTAATAATCTTCCCAGTAGATAATCTATCATTTTCATAGACACAGAATTGCAATGCACAGCTATAAATGTAAAAGTTCAGTAAACTGTACATTTAAGGTTTCTACAATATACTAAAAAAGAAATGATTCAAGAAAATCTTAATGGACCATTGATATTCCAGAATTTACTTATCTAGTCCTTATTTCTGGCTATTTAGACTACTCCTACTTTTGCTGAGAGATCATGCTACAGTAAACATCTTCAGATACAAAGTTTGACTCTTCCTTTAAATCTTTTCCTTAAACAGAGCCTTAATGAGGGTGACTACTCTGATAAAAGTTATGTACCTTTTATAAAGCCACCCACAATTTTAGCCACTTTGACTGCAAGGTCCCAACAAAGGATAGGATGCCATTGCATATCTCATTTCTTTTTCAATTATTCCTTAAAAATAAAGAGGGTTTTACAAGCCTGAAACAGCCATGAGTTCAACTTAGAATTTACGTAAGAATGTCTAGCCCTCTACAGATGAGAGTCAACATCATATGTCAAGCTAACCTGGGACTCAAGTCATAGCTGTGAACATAAAGTCTAGGGCAAAGTCAGCTCTCGACGGGCTTAAGCTGCATGGTAAACTGAGGTTACTGCTATGAGCTACACTGTGTCTCCCCTCAAATTCAGTTGCTAAACTTCAAAATGTGACTGCATTTGGTGATGGGGCCTTTTAAGATGTGATTACGTTAACATGAGGTCAGTATGGTGAGCACTTAATGATGTGACTGGTGTCCTTTTAAGAAGAGGAGATCAGGACAGAGAGACACCAGGGTCGCACATGTACAGAGAGATGATCCTGTGATGTGAAAAGTAATCAAGCAGGCAGCCACCTGGAAGCCAAGGACAGAGGTCCCAGAAGAACTCAAATTCAACAACTTTGAGAAAATAAATTTCTGTGGTATAAGCTGCTTAGTCTATGGTATGTTGTCACTGGTAAACTCCTGGTTACCAATCTGACCCCTAAAGACATTTCCATGCTCTTCCCAGTCAACTCCAAAAGTTCCTTTTACAGATAAGGAAACCAACTCTTTGAGGTTAGTTTTCACCTGTGACTGCAAAGCAAGGGGAAGATCAAGGAAGAATAGATCTTGTCACACCAAAATTCTTTCCATCATATTACAAGAATAATTACAAATCAGAGTCCTAGATATTTCTGAGATCAATACTAAAGTCCAACAATTTAATCTTAAATCAATTTCTGGGACACAATTCTTGAGAATGCTCAATTCAGCCAGTACTTTTGAACAAAAATGTGTCTAGGTGTGAAGCTTTGGAGAATATTATACCAATCATTCCTGTTATGAAAACGAAGTGCCTTCAAAGAAAAACAAACAGGATAATTTAAAGACACAAGGGCTTTGAATGAATGAGAAGAAGAACTTGCTTCTGGCAGGAAGATGAAGCTAATTTTAACAGCTTTCAAGGAAAACTGGGTATTGGGAAGGAGGTCAAATGACCAATACCAGAAAGATGTTAGCTTTGAACCACGGATAAAGAAATTTAATGAAAACTAGAACTTTCAGGTTCTCAAAGCTGACAACTTACAGAAAAGGATGGAAGAGATTGGTGAGTGTTAAAGAACAGTTTAAGTAGGACTATGTGTTTATTTTAAATATCTAGGTCTCTATAAATCTTCTATCCTTGGGACAGGAAGTACTTCTTTGTTTAGCTTTCCGCTCTTAGTTGAAACTTGCCCAGCTAATCGAGGAGGTAAAGTACCCCAATATACCAGATGAGATGGTGGCACAGCTTACTCACCTTGAAATTCACCAAAAATAATTCACAGAACAGCAACTGGTCAAACAATAACCATGGACAGCATTAGTTATTAACCACTCAAGTCTAGGGATTTGCTTTATATAGGAATTCACGTATATATGATAACAGCACTTCCTCCCTTAAAACCTTCACCCTTCACAAAAAAAGAAATTTGTTTGGGTTTGGGGAAGATTAACTTAGTAGGAGAAGTTGAATTATAATTAGAATCAGGCAAAATATTCAAAATTCTTCAGCATGCTGATCTTCTCCTTGATGGCCAAAACGGTAGTGGTAGGTGGCCTAGAAAACCATATGGAGACAGGATGAAAACAGTGACTTCAAGAAGTCCTAGTTAAGGTATATATGGAGAGCAATAAACCACTTGGAATCTATTTTTGAAATCTTTTTATACTTTTTAGATGTGCTCCAAAAATTATATTGTGCTATAAACTGAAATTGTGGTGACACACAAATCTGTTCAGAATACAGCTTGCAATTATAATGGAGTTTCTAGTTCATCGAGTCCACAATGGTATAATACCAACAATTAGTAAATGCCGGAACACAGAGGGTCTTAATGCTTAGAGGTTTGAAGAAACAACTGAAGAAGAGGAGGAAGCTGTGGGACAAAAAGCTAGCACTTAAAAAGAACCATTGGATATAGAGATGATTAGGTAAGAGTTTGCAGAGGCGTATCCCTTAATAGCAAAGACAAGACAACATGTCAAACCATATAGCAGAGAGGTGCCTTTGAGACTGACAAAGTTATACATTAACCTCTTGACTCATTTTTCCTATGGTTGTGAATGCACAAAGATGATTGTCCTAAGCAAAGCTAGGAAAGTTCATAATTAATAGTGTTAAAAGTCAAATGCTTTCCTCTTAGTTGCCTATCATTGGGTGATCAGATTTCTCCAAAAAGTAAACAAAAAATATAAGAACATTTAAGGTCTCCTATGTATTCTTTAAAAAAAAAAAAATTTTTTTTTTTTTTTTTTGAGAGAGAGAGAGCATGCACAAGGAGCGTGTGGGGAGTGGGGAAAGCAAGAGAGAGAGAAACGGAAGCAGGCTCTGGCCCAGCGTGGAGCCATATATGGGGCTCAACATGGGGCTTGATCTCATGACTCTGAAATCATGACCTGAGCCAAAATCAAGAGTCAGGCACGCAACCAACTGAGCCACCCAGGCACCCCACCTATGCACGTCTTAATTCAATTTACTTACTGCACAACAACCAAGAAAAGTCATCATTATACAGCCCGTTTTACAGATTCAAAAACAGACTTTGTTATTCTCTTAATGACTTAGAGCTAGCGGTAGGCTGATTTCAGATGTACACTACCCCAATCCTTTAAAGTCCACTCCTTTGCCATTCTTCATCAGGTACCCCAAGTAATAAATAAGTGAACCGATTAATGAAGCTGCAAAGTCAAAAAAGCCCAAATCCATCCACATTCATCTGCCCTCTGACCCAACGATACCAGTGCAAGGTAGACACCAGGAGAAATAAATGTGCATGTTCACCAAAAAATATACAAGAATGTTCACAAGCATCTTTAACACAACAGATCCAAGCTGGAAACAATGCGATTGTCCATTAGTAAGAGTACACATAAAGTATAATTTATTTACACGATGGACTATTATACACAAAAGAACCACTACTGATACATGTAACAACACGCATGAAATCTCACAAGCATAATGTTCCATGAAAAAGCCAAAATCAAAAGGGCACCTGATGTAGGATTCCAGAAAGTTCAAGAACTGGCACAACTAAATGATGATGACAGATATCAGAATGATGGTTACCTTGTTGCATTAAAAAAATACTATCTGAGAAGAGGAATCTTCTGAGATGACAGAACATCCTGTGTCCATCTGGGTGGTAGATACATGGGTATATACATACCTAAAAATTCATCAAGTTGTATACTTAATTTACTGCACTTAATAGACATGACTGGATGTGTAATATCAAAAAAGTTTCTTTACAAAATGTTTTCAGAAAGTGGCAAAGATAGGCAGAGTGATACCATTTACATTTAAATGAAGAGTAACTTTTATCAGCACTGGGAGTAGAATCTGGAAATTACTTGAGATTTGTACCACTATCCAAATATATTGTCACTTCCAGGTAGCAGCTGGCAGATTCTAGCTCTTAAAAATGAAGCTGCATATTAATTTGTTTGGGGGCAAGTATACAAGCTGGGGAAGCCCAGGTTCTGTGTTGCCCCTCGGAAGGCAAGAATCTCAGAGGAATGGCTCAAGCAGAGGCTGGGGGGTGAGAACACCCTGAAGACAGGCGGGAAGACCCAGGGAGCAGGGGAAGGACACTGGAAGCAACAGAGGCTATATATTCTGGGGACATAGCTTCTGCTTCAGAAGATGAAGACAAAATGGGAAACATATCAACAACTATTCTATAGTTGGTGAATTTTTTTTAATTGTACAAAATGCACTTATAGAATGTACCTGTGGTCCCTACTGCCCCCCCCATCTGCTTTAAGGCCAACACACAAGTCTAAAGTATAGCTGACTCTCGAACAATGTGGGAGTTATGGACGCTAACCACTTCCTTGCATCGAAAAATCCATGTATAACTTTTGGGACCCCCCCCCAAACCCTAACTACTAATAGCTTACTGTTGACCAGAGCCTAACCTGTAACACTCAATTAACATGCATGTTGTAGGTTTTAAGTATTAAATACCGTACTCTTCTAACAAAGTAAGCTAGAGAAGAAAATGTTGAGAAAATCCTAAGAGAGTACATTTACAGTACTATATTCTATTCATTAAAAACAATCCACATATAAGTGGAGCCGTGCCATTCAAGCCCATGTTGTTCAATGGTCAGCAGTACCTAAGTCACCACCGAGCAGACGTGGAGGAGGTACCAGGGAGAGAGGAAAGGAGGGCAGGCAGCAAGGTCACAACTGTGGGAGTGTAAACAGTGCATGACTCCAAAAGCCGTCATCTCTTGCTGCTTTAGATTTACTGGCTGGTTTTGTTTTTAGTTTTTTGTTTTTCAGTGACTTTTTTTTATGCCAGTGCCCTAAATTCTTGATTGCCTGCTGCATTAACTTGGCACATTTTAAAGCCTGCACTCTCTAAATGTCTGCACATTGGGAGGCTACCCAAGTGACAAGAGCCCATTACTTTCCTTACCCAAAGTCCTGAAAGGAGAAGCCCACCGTTATCTCTGAAGCTCTGAAATTTAGCCACTTTTGCTGAAATTACCCCACGTTTGTGTACTCTTAGCCCTTCCGAAACTCCCCGGTTCTTATGCCGGATCATTTTCCATGCTGGGAACACATCTCTCAGAACCCAGAACTGAATTACACACAGTTCATAAGAAACCTCTTTCTTACCTACCTGGACCCACCCAGTTTCTCCTGGATGATGAATTTCTTTCATAAACAAGGTTAAGCACTTCTAGTCAACCATCCAAGATTCAACTACCTCAGACTGGCACATTCATACGTAAGAACATGAGAAAATGTGAAATTAAAATATTGCAGGTCAGAGGCCATACAAATATAATCCATCTCCCCAAAGGCCCTAGCACTTTGCCCAACTGAAGACCAAACTCCAGAAAGATTTAAGACCAAAGCTCCTCTAGTTGTAATTGGTTTGTAAAAACCAAAGTTTATCTACTGCCCACCGGCATTTATCAGCTCTAATACTTCAAAGGCTGATACAAAAGCTCATTTTATTTGAGCTCTGCAAATCCCTGAACATTCGTAAGTATTTTTCAATTCAAATTCAAATGAATATTATTTTATTGGGCACAAATGTTTTTAAAAAATTAGTAAGACTCTTCCATCACCAAACCCAGAGCCCAAGTATTTGTGGGGCGGCACGCTCCTGGACTTGCGTGTGATACTCCCACATTCATATAGCACTGCCAGCCCGTTATCCCCAAGCCTAAATTAATAAAAGTGTTTGTCTTGTCAGCTTGTGTTACACGTTGTACAAACTTGTCAGATAATCAGCAGAGGCATGACAATTCATTATCCTACGGGGAGCCGGTCTGAAACCAGCAGCATCCGCTCTCAGCCAGAGCCGGAGCCACCACATCAAGTGACAGCAGCCACTGCTGCCAGTGGCTGCCCCTCTGAAGGGCAGAGACACGGACACTCGGCATACATCCTGCTGCTCACCGGCAGCGAGAGATTTCCAATTTCACTCCCAGGTACAAAGCACCTACGGCTGCCCGGTACCAGCACAACTCTGTTTTGAGAAGCCTCTGAAACAAGGCAGCTTCAGCTTACTGAGGCTACACTGGCCGGCGAGGGTACAGCTGCGGTCAGATGGGACAGCGGGCTGAAACATCAGCGCTTGGTTCGTGCCTAAGCACCAAATTCTCGATTCTTCTCCAGCAAAGACGGGGGAAGGGGGCAAGGTAGGGGAGAAATGAACGGACGCAAACAGCAGAACTTGGTTCTGGTTCGGCTTCCGTCAAAGGCATCCGCACTACACCTGCCCAGAGGCGGGCATTTAGTTGTCACTCCTCGGGCTGCGGAAGAACGAAATGGTACTCCTCTTAGGACCCAGGCCACCCAACATAAGCAATGCTGCACTGAGTTGGTAGGCAGGAATCTACACCAGTATTTCAGGTAACAGGAAGACGCCGGTTACAAAATACACTTCTTGGCATCATGCACCCAAAATACAAGTTGGTGGCAGATGGAAGACCATATTCTAATTGTTTTTTGTAGGTTACAGAGATCACCTCGACAACTTGGCCCCAGAGCTCAGTACTGATACGCAAACTGGAACAAGTCGATGAATCCAACGGGGTTTGCTCAGATCTAAAAGAAATGAGCTTTTGGAAAAGTAAAAATGCTCGTGAAAATGAGACCCACAACCTGAATACTGCATTTCCTATACACCCATCGGACCAGTGTGAGTTTTTGCAGGCCAAAAGCAGTTTGACATTTCTCCCCATACTAATGGAGTACGGGTTCTCCATTTAGGACCCGGGAAATCTGGCCATCCATCAAGTCTGTGTGGTATTGTTTCAAAATACTGTCTCCCTCTCTCTCTCATCCTCTCCCAGTGAGAGAGAGAGACAATCTCCTACCTCACCATCGAATGGGGCCGCGTGGTTTATAAAACCCTTCCTTGGGGAAGGATTAGATATCGCTGTCCTGGTGAATTCAGAATGGCCAGTGACATGAGAATGAGTCAGCTCTTGGTTGCCATGTCTGTCTCCTCCTCCGCGGTGATATTGGTTAAGAGCCCAGATAATGAATGATCTATCAACCTAAGTCCCAAACTGAAGAATACATGAAGCAGAGCCATACTTATGATAGATAGATAGATAGACAGACAGACAGATGGGTGAGAAATAAACCTCTACTTTTTATAAGCTACTGAGCTTTGTAACTGCAGCAGAACTTAGCTAATGTAGAGTAATTTACTTAACCAGACTGTTCCACCCTTGTTTGCCACAGAAAATCTGGTCCCAGCAAATGCTGCAGTAAAAAGCAACAAAACATCCAATCAGGGGCAGAACAGGAGCTTCCAAGGAATGATGGTTCATGTTAGGAGAGCAGAATTCTTTTATTTTACCTGACCTCCTCAACCCCAGCCCTATTTTCATTCAAGAAGATAATCTATACAATTTCAACACTGCAATCATTTTCTATTCTCAAAACAGAAAATACTGTGATGCAAAATGACACACATACTCAGAAAGTCTAGTATCTGTTTTATATTTCTCTGCTTCCTATCTTGCTATAAGGCTGCTAGATCCAATTCACTTCTAATTGATAATCTACTTTAGGCTAAATGTGAATAAAATATGAATAAATAGGCTCTGAGGGCTCTAGAGGCCTCTACTGAAAGCTAATTTTTTTTAAAGGATTTTTATTTATTTATTTGAGAGGGAGAGAGAACAAATGAGTGGAGGGAGAGGCAATGGGAGAGGGAAGCAGACTCCTCACCCCTCACCCCCCACCCACCCCTCGCTGAGCACGGAACCCAACATGGGGCTTGATCCCAGGACCCTGAGATCATGACCTGAGCTGAAATCAAGAGCCAGCCGCTTAACCTTGAGCTACCCAGGAGCCCCTGAAAGCTAGGTTTTTTTTCTTTTTTTTTTGAAAGCTCATTTTTAAGAAGGTATCTATTTTAGCTTTTCAGAAGTCAGAACTTTCGGGATAAGGTGAGGCATGACAAAAGAAGTAACCATATTAGCAGGAATCGATTGTTACAAAATTTTATTAGCTATACAGGGTTCAAGAGACAAGATATGTAAAGAGTTGAAGCATATTTCAGTGTCAGGAAAATTCAGAGTCCTAAGAAGGCAGAATATAACAAACTGTACCTTAATCAAAGTTATAATGGGGAAGGAAAATCCATGAACCAGACTGTTCCACCCTTGTTTGCACATTTTGGATTTTTCTGCCAAAGAATCAAAAGGTTTATCAGAAATGAGGAGCACTATGCATCCAGGCACCCTAGGATCCTTTCTTGTCCTACCATTACCATAGCCCTTTTACACGGCCAATGATCAGAATAAGCAAGGATTTGGTTGGGGGCTCGAGGTAGGGAGTGTGGGGAGAAAGGACTTTTTCAATTAAAAAAAAAATTAAGAAAAATCAACATCTCAATTTTCATGCCCAACACACCTACATGCAACACCTGGCTTCCCAGCATCCGAGGCTCCAACAGGCCTGTTGTGTACCACCTCTGCTCTTGGCGAGATTCAAGTCCACGGTTCCCTATTATCATTATGGCTGTTAGTAAAAATTCCCATCCAAATTACCCTCCCCAAAGCACAACATACTCTAGTATGAATACAAAACAGGTCGTTCAGAACCCAGTCTCTTCTATTCCAAACTCTTGAGTTTAGAAACCTGACAGGAATTCATTATCCGGGAGCAGGCACCGAAACTCTGGCCCTCTGAAGCCCAGAAAGGGGACGCTGCTTGTCCCTAAAAAAGCTGGGAGTGAGCTGAGATCACTGAGTCAATACCATGTTTGTCTCCAAGCTGCCAAACCACACAAACAAGAGTTCAGGGGAAAAACAAAATCAAAAACTGAAACAAAAAAACCGCTCCCGATCAATGCTAAGCCAGCGGTCTTCAAAGAGACACTCCTGAGACAGCAACAGGGGGAAAAGAAGGCCAAGTCAGACACAGAAGCCAATGCCCCAAACCTTACACTAGGGGGTGGGCAAACTCCTGCCCCCTGGCCAAATCTCACCTGCCACTATTTCTGTGTGGTGTGCGAGCTGAAAATGGTTTTACAAGGGGGCACGGGGGAGTCAAAGAAATGAGTGGTTGTGACAAACCGTACGGCCCACAAAGCTTAATATTTACTTCAACGATTTAAAATCTAGTCCCTTATAAAGAAAGTGTACCAACCCCTACCTTCTACCCTCTAACTTTCCCTTCTGCTCCCCCCAAGAAGAGAGTCTGGAGGCCCAGCTCACCACTCGAACCACCGAGAAGCAGCGCCGCCCATCCAGTCACTACGGGGGCTGGCTGGGACCCAGAGGGAAGCAGTCGGACTCATCTGTAGGTTTCCCATGTCTGGCGCACAAGAGGTATTGACTACAGTGTGTCAGTGGATAGCTTGTGAATATTAGCATTCTGACGTCTCGGCCACGAAACTCCCCGCCCCCGCAAGTTCACCAACACATCCTCCCCCTCCAGAGTTCTACACGCTCGCTTTCAGAAACCAGACACCACCAGAGAGCAGAATGAAAACCACTCTTGTGATTTACATGGACACCAGCACAACCAGTACAATTCCTGCTGTAATAGTCTCTGAGTGTATCTGGAAGACAGTATTCTAGGGTGTTATGAGAAGGGGGGAGGCTGAAACGCTCCATCTAACAACATGGCTGGCTCGGCCGGATCCCAGCCAACACACAGCCCTGTCGAGCAGCAATTCGCGAGCAGCAAGTAGAAAGGAAGGGGAGTGGGGCAGGCGCCAGCCTTGCACTTGGATGCTACTTGTGATTCAGGCAACGGCTGCACACTGGGTAACGCTCCCGCGAGCAGTCAGCTGGGGCAGCGCTGTGCCTCGTCCGCACTAAGAGCTCCGGCTGCAAACCCGCTCACGCTATTTGGACAGCCAATTGCCCATGACTAGGCCAGTGTCCAGAGGGTGCTGAGGAACCAGGGAATGCAACAGGGTCATTTGTTCATAACAATAATCCTGGAAAACTGCAAGGACACTCCTTATTTTCCAAATCCTGCCTCGCCAAGGATTTGCCAAAGGAGGGATATTGCCGTGAGGCGCACAGAACCCCACACCATTTTCTTTCAAACAAATGAGGACACTGAGGCCAGTGTCTCTAGAAAGAACGTCCATAAGCCAAAAGAGAGCTAGAATATAAGGTTCCCCACCCCAACCAAGTTCCTTCCTTCCCCCTCCCAAATCAGTAGCTTTGTCTGCCTTGGAAAACCTTCCCCATTCTAATCCATCCCTCAAATCATATACATAAAGTCCGAGAAAACACGGGGGATGGTACAGAGTTTGACACGACAGTGCAGTCAGGAAAGCAAGCTTCCATTCCTCACCTGATATTCTGATATTCTGAACAATGCACACCAGCTAGATAATGGGCTGAGAAACCAAATGTCTCAGGCACTCAAAGCCAAGTGAAAAGCATGCAAGCCAGCCAAGGAAGCTAAGAATGCTTCTTTCGAACCAAGTCGGACCATCCATAACCTGAAGTTAGGGAGCTTTTGCCCCTTTCAACAAGAATTGAGACGGAATGGGCTCTGACCAAAAAAAGGCTGCCATAGAAACAAAACCCCAACCCCACTTAAAATGGATGTGTTTGCTTGTATTATCCAATTCTTTAGATTGCCTTCAGTAACATCAAAACACCTAGAATGGTCTGTTCTCAACAGAGCCACTGGTAAACCAGAAAGATTCTACTGCCAACCCATATTACCATTGCACACAGCCCAGAATGAGGACTCGTAAATGGAAGGGAAGAAGAGTACGGAGTGCAAAGATACTAGTACAAACTCATCCTTGTAAAGACATTTCCTACATTAGACTTTTGACTTTCTGCCAGTCTCTGGTTTGGGGATAGAATTGTAGGTGGTGGCAGTGACTGTCCAAACTCTCCAGGAGAGTGGCCTCCGACTCCAGGGCTAATACCCCTTTATCCACAGTCCCAAGTCCAAAAAGCTCTAAAAACCAGAAGATTCTAACTTAACCTAACCTGAACTGAGCTGCTGCAAAATCTAACCTGACAGATGACGTGAGGCCACTTTAAAGTCTTTACTCGACTTCGTGTGAATATCCATGTTTCACTGCAGATATATTAATGTGTTTGGATTAGACAGTTGCTATCCACAACTCCACTGAGGGTATTATGCAATTAACATACCATACCTGTATCATATAATATAACCGTTCTCTAATCCCACAACCTCTGAGTTCAGAAACATCTGACCCTAAGGAGATTCCTGACAGGGGACTGTGGATTTGCATTTCCCTTCTTTCTCATCACTCCCACCGGTGGCCAGCTGGGACCTTCCCCTCCTGGGAACCAGCACACAGAGTGCCTCTGAACCCTCCAGCTCCGCCCTCAAGCTTTCTCAAGACTTTGTCTCTGACCCAACTACAGCATGTGCACTGGATTAACAATGAACCTTGGAGCAGGGCAGAAAACTTTTGTTGCCACACATTTTATCAAGTTACACCTCACCTTTGTCTTACACCCTGCCTGAATACTCCCACTTGTAAGTTGTGCCAACTTCTCAGAAGCTGAACTTCTTGTGGTTATCCAGTCTCTCAAGCCAGCTCCACTTCTATTAATCCATTAACTAAATTCTTATCTCCCAACATCAAAATCTTACATCTCTAACTGACAAATCCATATCCACTAATCTATAATAAATATTAAAAAAAAACCCTCCCAAATTCAAAGGATCAACAAACTTTGCTGACTCTTCATGGCCTGAACACTCTTGCATCTTTTCCTTGCCCATGTCTACTATCTGATTCTGACTTTCCATTCATCATTAATATCACCAAGACCCACTTTACTGGCCCTCTACTGTAGTGTCTTCTTCCATCTAAACTGCACTCTGCCACAAGATGAATATTCCTAACCTTCCTCTTTGATCACAAACACCTGCTCTAAAACCTTCAAAGGCTTCTCAGTCTACAGAATGAAGCCAAAACTATCCACTGCACAGTGTAGCTTTTGAGGTCTTTCAATTTTGGTTTTAAGCAAAATTTCCAAGCTTATTGTCTTAAAGGTAGATATACATCTGAATCAATGGGGAATTTTTTGATATATATCCATGTCTATAACCCCTCCATCCCAAATATCTTGGTTTAATTAAGAGGGCTGCTGTCCCCGACTCTTCCTTATTGTTGCTCTTTGTATAAAGAAGTCCCTCCATGATTCCCATGTACATTCCTGATTTGGGGGCCACCGACATAGAAAAACCTTTTTAGGTTTTTCTGAGCTAATCTGGCTGGCTCAGTTGGTAGAGCATGCGACTTGATCTCAAGAGTTGTGGGTCTGAGCCCCACGTGGGGTGTAGAGATTACTTAAAAATAAAAAAAGATTTTTTAAAAAAAAATTTTTACTCCCAGTCCCCATGTATGCCTTGCACCTTCACTCATCCTCCTTTCCAGTCCTACTAAAATGCTGTGTCTTCTACCAAGCCAGCCTGTTCTAACCCGTCTGAAACCCTCTCTTCTGCCTCTCAACTACAGCAGTTTCTAACAACCAGTTCATACAGTCTTCTGAAGTTATCTTCTACAGAAACAGGAATGTTTGACAAGACATTTCTTTTGAAAACTTTTTGTAGAGAAAGACATATGTAAACACTTCTATTCTTCACTGGGTACTGAGCTTAATTCTCCTGCAGTCTATTAGGGTATATTTTGAAAACCTGTAAATTGATTTTAAAATTACTTCTGCCATCTAGCAGAGGTTTAATAGACTTTATGGCCACCAAGCCACACACACAGCTGCCAGCACCCACCCGGCTGGTCGGGTTTTGGACCAGCACCTACAGCAGGGTGGCAGTCCGTGCTCTGGACGTACATAACCACACATACCAGCTTTGCTCACAGTGTCCATCCTAAGAAAAGGTGCAAAGACATAGAGAAATCGTATCACCAAGTGTTCTTATCTATTTGCGTGGAATCAGAAGGCAGGAGACAAGAAATCAACACAAAGATACAGGAGACCAGGTCAGGAAAGCAAAAGAAAGAACCACAGGCACAGTTCAAGATGAAATGACTCTTATGAGTGCCAGGTTCTTACTTCATGTTCTTACCTTTCACGTAAGCTGATGTTTCCAGTGGGCCAGAAACAAGGTCAAAGGAACAAGTTAGCACAACATTGACTCAGACAGATGGCAACCAAATATATAAGAAAGATATAAAGGACCAAGAGGTTTCCTAATCCAAAGCAATACAACACACACGAAGAAAGGGGTGAAGGAGGAGAACAATAACTCCATTTGGCCATCATGATACAAAAATGTATTAATTCTACAATTACCAAGATACACTGGTCTACAACATATAGTTTCTTCCTACATTAGTCAAATAGAAGTAAAAAAAAGACAGAGAGCCCAACTAAGTGGCAATACAATATGGGGACATTGATAATGGAAAGGCATCAGTTGCCTTTAGCTAAAGCACTGCTAGAAGTTATGACAGTGGCATGTCCTAAAAAATCAGTCCTTGTAAGAAAAAAACAACACCATGCTGTGGGCCTATACAAGTAAGAGTCATTTCTTCAAAGAACTTATGTTCAGTATTGTCAATAATGTCAACCAGGCTCTGATAACTACTGCCAGTTAGAAAGAAAATTTTTTCTAGAGGATCTTTCAAACTGAACATGAAGTTTTTGGATTACTGGACTCTAACCTCCCTCCAAGACTGTAAGTAGAGAAATCATTCATGTCCAGAGAACCCATTGTCACAGAAACATCCCTCAATACCCAATGCCAATTCCTTGGAATACCCAACAAGCCTGGAAAAGAAATGATGCATTATAGTAACTGGCCATGTTAATATAAGTGTCAGTGATCTACAGGAGTAAAAAACAGAAGCAAAAATTATTTTGAGTCCAAGAGTCCCCTGAGAAACAGGGTGGGAATTGCCACAGGCAACCTTACACTTAACAAAGTCCTTTCTGCAGCCACATGTGCTATTTATCTCCAAAGCATAGGACACGGGGCCTTCGACAATTCATTTAATGATATGGTATAAAGGAAGAGAGATGTTTATCAATTTGAAGAACTTGGCCAACCTGGAAAGCAGCCCTGCAGATCACAGTTCACATTCATTTCTATAAAATTTAACTCTGCCACCAAAGCTACATCCTCCAGATACACAATCAAAGGACACCTTACGGGTACTGAGTGCAAAACCATCCACTGGGTGTTTATTCAAATATTCCAACGTGGGTTTTTTTTAAAGTTATTTTAATACCAAAGAAAACAGAGCACTGAATGTGCTAGCAAAGACAAACAGACCATTTGCGCTGAGGTCATATTGGTTACCTACAGTGGAACAATACTAGCATAGGCTGACTCCTCAGGGACCAAGACTGAATGTTAGCTGCCTTTACTAGCCATTTCTGCAACTCCCTCAAAGTGGCACGGACTGAAGGGAAAGAGACTGGATAGCGACAGAGCCACACAAGCCACAACATAAATGGGTATTTTTGCACTACCAGAGCTCGACTTCAGTCATCCAGCCTAAAACACTACTGCACTGAAAGGATGAACGTTCACAGGATGAAAGAAATAGTAAAGAAAAGGCCAGCCACATAAAGCAATAAGAAGCATCTCCCAATGAAATAAGGCACAGAAAATTGGGAAGGAGGGAAACTTTCAAGCTACCAGCAGGACGTCTGTGTTTCCCCATTCTTCTTTTCCATCTCTCATGCCCTCCTCTGATGAGTCTGTGACATTACAAACAGATTTCTCATTTAAGCATTCATTGGTTCCTGCTATTCACTCCCACCTCAAATCACAATCCCTAGAGTCTGAGGCACAACAACCCGTTGTTATGGAAATGAATGTTAAGACCACAAGGGTGAGGGCTCAAAAGCTAGTTTAGTTGGCAAGAAAGAGCTGAAATGAAATGTGTAAGAAAATTAAATTAAGACCTCTGCCTGGCTCTGTAAGACAATGATATGGCCACGCTATAGATTTTTTTTAAAGTAGCTGTAAAATTACAATGCATCACACAATGGCAGACAGAGACTACAGCTATAGTTAGCAAAGAAAACAAAGAAAAAGGGGATTTCTAAAGACACAGTTTTCAACCATGGCCATTCCCTTGGAGTACTCCCTACTGTTTCCCCACTGCGCTTAGGAGCATACAGCAGTGCACAGAGGAGTGCATACAATCACAGGCCTCAAAGGCCTTCTCAATACCTGACCACACGCTGGAGACCAGACAGACAGGAGCTGAAGCTAGGGGCTCTGCTGGAGGCCCTCTGGCCTGGCACCTCCCCAAACATTCAGACCCTTAAAGGGCTCAGGCCACCCAGGACTTTTATCAGTAATCAACATTTGATCAGACTATATACAAGGTTTTGTGAGTTGGAAGGGTCATCAGAGACTTAACTGTTTAGGTCCATGACGAAGCCACTCAGTGAGCAAAAGGAGATGAAATCACTTTTACATAAATTTGTGGCAGCCCTTAGAAGGCAAGCAGAAAGTATGCATCAATCATGACTTTACAGATAGTCAAAGACACCTAATCCCAACTTACTTTACCCTGGTGTTAAGAAAAAGTCTCTTTCCACAATTAAAGAGTCACTGATGGCATGCTACAATAGGTATCCTACTGAGAAATTCTGGTAACCAAAATAATAAAATTCTGAAAATAAGATCCAAGAACAGTCTTAAAGCTGCTACAAAAACAAAACTGCAACAGAAAAAAAAGAGCTGAACAAATTAAGTCCCTTGTTTCCATCCTTTTCCCCAAATCTTCACATAGTTGAGTGAGCACCTTATCCCATGAGTATCTTTCTACTTATCAAGGGTGTTTAAAGGATTAACAGTACTATTTTTACATAGTTTAAGATTCTTGGAATTAATCTTCCTAAATATCAGTTTATGAATGTAATAGAAGTTTTAAAAAAGAAATCCTGCTCAGGGATTACATAATTTGCAAGATGCAAATGAGACCGCTTTTAGGAGAAAAATCAGTTGCACATGTGGTCATCTTACAATTTAAATTGACTCCAAGTGGCCATCTAAGCATTCAGGGGAGTTACGGGTATGTTTTTATAAACAAGAGTATTTATTATCTCTCCAAACTCTCTCTTCCCACTATTTATTTGGTACTCTTTAGAAATCACTTCTCTTTCTGCACTTCTACTTCTGTATCTTACAGGAAGGAGTCCAACATTAAAAGTCATCATCTGACAAAGGACTTTATCAAGTACATTATTTTCTTAAACACAAAGAAGGGAAAAGATAATCACACACAGATGGTTCCTTTGCGAGAAAACATAGGACAGCTAAGGGGAAATGAGCACATCTTTACTACATATTCACATGGGAACATGAGTGGTCAAGTTCAAAATGTTTCGTGTGCGGGCCAGACCAAGAGACACAGGGTAAAAAAAAGGGGGGGGTTCTTATCAAGCACTAACATTTACTTCATGCTCACTATACAGGCAACAACTCTAACCTTTGGCCATGCATGGCTGTAAAGAATAAACTAACTTAGCAAGTGAGCATTTCAGAGTACATGCATTTTTTTTTAAGTAACATAAGTTCAGTACACAAAGGAAAGCAAATATAAACAAAAAATGTCTCCAAGGCCACCAAAAAGAAAATTAAAAGAACACTTAAGAAATAGGAAAGAAGAGGAACCTAAGTATATTTAGCACACCTTCAATATCTATTAATTATAAATACAGATCTTCCCTAAATCAGTGTTAATTGCAAAGGGAATATTCATGATCACTTTGCTTAAATACACAGATGTTTGACTAAACTTACAACTTAATCATCATCACGAAAAATATATTATAATCTACTATCATTAAAAATCACCACACACAAACTTAATTTAAAAAGAGTTTTTACAGCACCTCTAGGTTCTTCATCAGAAGTAGCACCATCATTACACATTTGAAAAATATTTGTATCTACGTGTAATTTACATGCCGGTTGATAAAGACAGGTGCAAGGCCCGGGAAATGAAATGGGGCAATAAGAGGTGAAGATTCTACCACTAAAACCACCATGATTACCTTGGCCAATTTCAATTAGACCGCTATGCAAGATCACAATATACTCAAGCTATGAAATAATCCAAGAATGATAAGCACACATGGCTTAAAAACAACCCCCCTTTTAAATTAAAAAAAAAAAAAAAATCAATACTATTTTCTTCCATAAGCCAAACATCATAAATCATGAACTTCCTCCTCAAGAACAAGGTGACCACCTCAAGCTCACAGTTAACACTAGAACCTTCAGATCTGCTGCAACCACGCTCTTTAAAATACACCTCCAATGCTTTTTTTCAAAAACAGCTTCCAGAAAGGACAGGTTATAAAGATGAGAGTGGGGACAGAGGAGACAAGAGAAGGAAAGAGAGGGTGCTGACCTTTAAATGCAGAGCTACCAAAAGGCCGGGGGCTATTCCGCGAGGAAGTAAAAGCATCACCTTCCTGGGCATCAGAGTGGTGACACTAAATGCTTGCTGACATTCGGCAAAATGACAACGGCTGCCTGAGGAGTGGCCTTCACAAAATGTCTGGGTAAAAGACTGAGCTTCAAGACAGAACACCGTGCAAACTCGAGTTCCTGCCACACCACAGAGACACCTCTTCGAAGTGAAAACATACAACTAATGACCAACACTTTGCAGGTTCCTGCAGCTTTTCACCAGCTTACAAGTCAGTTCTATCCCTGCTTTCAAGCTCTCCATCAAGCTTTGGAATCTTTTTCTTTCCCTCAAGAGGAAAGTTAAGAGCTGTTTGTTTCGATAGGAGGTTGGCTCCTGCAACACTAGATTTGCCTGAAAGGTTTAAGTGGGAAAATCACACAGAAATCCCTGAAGCCAGAAAAAAATGTGAGGGTGGGGGGTATATAACATGTTACCTCTGTCACCTGCCCACAAGGGTCTCTAAATGGCCTGTGTTTGGGTTTCTACCTCACAAGGGGTACAAGTAGGAACATGAGCAGAATCCAAGTGGTAAAGAACAAGTCAAATGTGATTTCTCTCTCCCCAGAATCCCCACAGCACTTGGCTTGTAGCCCTCCCAGCACGTAGCACAGACGACCTTGTTCAACATGTGCTGGAGTTATTCCCAGTACCAGACTGAACCTCTGACCATGGGGCTTCACCTTGCATATCTTTACAGCCTCCTCATCCCCTAACACAATGCACTCCTCAAACTAAGGACTAAGGAAGCACCTGAAGAACTACCCTGCTAGAAAATGACCAGGCAAGGAACACAATCCTATGACCCATGCTTTGTAAGGCACTTACACACAAGAAAAAGCACATGGTGCTTGCCACGCTCTCCCCACCACCCCAATACCTTTGCTATTTTAAGTATGACAGACAAAAGTTAACACGAATTTCTTACCACAGGTTTAAAAAAAAAAAAGCATTAAAGGAAAAAACAAAAATGAGTAAGGTTCCGTAGAAATGGAATGACAGGGGAGCCTGGGTGGCTCAGTTGGTTAAGTGTCTGCCTTTGGCTCAGGGCCTCAGGACTTCATCCCTGAGCTCTGTGTAGGGCTCCCTGCTCAATGGGGAGCCTTCTTCTCCCTCCCCCTCCCACACCCCCTGCTGGGGCTCTCTAGCGCTCTCTCAAATAAATAAAATCTTTAAAAAGGGGGGGGGGTGGTGCCTGGGTGGCTCAGTGGGTTAAAGCCCCTGCCTTCGGCTCAGGTCATGATCTCAGGGTCCTGGGATCGAGCCCCACATTGGGCTCTCTGCTCGGCAGGGAGCCTGCTTCCCCTCTCTCTCTGCCTGCCTCTGCCTACTTGTGACTCTCTCTCTGTGTCAAAGAAAGAAAGAAAAGAAAGAAAGAAAAGAAAGAAAAGAAAGAAAAGAAAGAAAGAAAGAAAGAAAGAAAGAAAGAAAGAAAGAAAGAAAGAAAGAAAAAGAAAACCAACGAACTGGAATGATAAGTCTAAGAAGTCCTTCAGAGAAGTTTCTTGCCTTTTCAAAATGTGAAATGCTGAGTTACTACCCCTAGTGATCCTCAGGGAGAGTGACAGTTCCAGAAGCTCAAAGCTGCTGAAAATGACATTAATTCAGCCCTTTGGTGACACCACAATGGAGAATGAAAAATACCCTTTAATTTGAGGCAATTTAAACATCAGCCAAAAAGACCTATTTGGTGGCACATGTTGTCCTCTGGTCTCCCCGGTTCCGCCATGGCTCAGCCCGGCCCACAGGCCCTTCCACACACCACCCTGAACATTACAACATCCTCCAGCTACTGACTATGCGACTATGGAGCTCAGCCACCAGCTGCCCATCAAGAAGAGCTCTTCACCAACAGTTAGAAAGACTACCTTTCAAGAGGCCTTGCAGGACTTATCTTCTGGCTAAAGAAAAGCTAGGGAGTAAATCTCACTGCTCAGATTACCAGAAAGGCAATCTGGGAACCTGTCCAAACCCACAGGGGTAGCATTCAAGTTGAGAACAAGGGAGCAAGGCCCAGTAATTTCGGGGCATTAGACCTCACACACATACACACACAATTCTTTATCTTACTCTAGGGGGGAAGCACTGTTGGGATTAATTATAAGGCTTTGAAAGAGATCTGAGCCCCCCCCCCAAAAAAAACACTAAATAAATAAGCACAGTGTTATCATTTATAATTAGAGGCAAAGTTCAAAGGTAGAAGAGTCTACTGTGCTCCATTCTAACAAGAAGGACTTTTAAAGTCCCCTGCAGAAAAGAAATGATTAGGTCTCTCTCACAAGGGCCACAACAAATAAACAGCTAAAGGGAATGTCAGAAAGAAGGAGGAAAAAGGAAGAAGTGAGAGGTGCACCACCAAGCAATACTCAAACAGCGGTTTGTGGTTTGCGATCCTGTTTGAGAACTAGCGTCCCCTGTGGTCCAACGCCTGCGGCTCCACTCCAGAGACTTCGATTAACTAACTGTTCTGGTTAAGGCCTGGAGATTGGTCTTCTTCTTTTTTAAAAGTTCCACAGGTAATTTTAATGTAATGCCCTAACTTAACAAACAATGTTACAAACAAGGAACAAGCAAACAAAACCAATGGAAAGGGCATTTCAGGGACATAGCTTATAAAAGAGGAAGCCAAAAAACCAAAATCATACTCAGTATTTAAGAGTCATTTTAACTTCTATTTCTTGGGAAAGTTAATTATATATAGAACATGAGATCAAACACCCACTTAAGTATCTGTATAGGTTACAAGAATTTCTACGAGGAGTTAAGAGTTTTCCAGGTAAGTTTCATCAATCAGACCATACATTACAGCTTTTAAGGCAACTGTCAGGCACTTGCCATTACTATTAACAGTTCCCAATTCTAACGTGGGGGGGCGGCCCCACACCAACGAGCAATTATCAGCAGCCAGCGGGGTGTCCCACAACTTAACAATTCTGACACTACCTACCTGAAGATAGGGTCGGATACCAGGGATTAAGGGCTCAGGACTCCAAGACTGCCCCCTACCTCCAGAGGCCAGTTTTGAGTCTAGGGTGGTTACCTGTGCTTTTGATGGAATGGCTATAAACCGGAGGTTCAAACAATCCCCTCGTTGGGTTCAGTTAATTTGCTGGAGCAGCACACAGAACTCAAAGAAGCATTTTCCTTACGACATTACTGGTTTATTATAAAAGGATATAATTCTGGGAAGAGCCAGATAGAAGTGGTATGGGGAAGACAAGGGGAAAGAGCGAGGAGCTTCCATGCCCTCTCCAAGTGCACCACTCTCCCCAACCTTCACCTGTTCACCAACCCAGAAGCTCTCTGAACTCTCTCCTGCTGCGTCTTTATGGAGGCTTCATTACATAGGCACAACTGATTAAATCATTTGGCCGCCAGTGATTGGTTCAGCCCCTGTCCCCTCTGGGTGGATAGGACTGCAAATTCCAATTCTCAGATCTCGGCGTCAGCGGGTAGGTTCTTCTGGCAACCAGCCCCCATCCTGAGGTACTTACCACCCCCCACAACTTATCTCATTAACATAACAAAAACACCTTGATCACTCTCACCCCTCCAGAAATTCCAAGGGTTTTTAGGAGCCCTGCACCAGGTACAGGCAGGAAGACCAAATAATTCTTATTATATAAATCACAAAATCACAACTATGATAATGATTTTCTTTCCCTGCCTCCAGAGGTGACAAGAATATATAATAATGCTGTATAAGAGAACAGGTTTCCAGAAAGGAAATATTTAAACCTGTCATGTCAGAAATGAGTGGCTGTGACACCTTTATTATGAAATAAGTTAATTCCCCAGTGTGTAAAAATAAATAAATAAACTCCCAAGGTGTATAAGAACAGGATTACTTTAAACACTTCATAAGTTAAGCTTAACAAGATTTGTATCTACCCAACTTTGTATGGGTTGGATGCCATCACTTTTCATCGTAAGATCCCCCCAACTCAGAATCGGTCCCACCGAATCTCCACTTCCACCCGAGACAAAAAAAAAAAAAAGGTGGTTCTCAACCCTAGCTGCTCATCTGTGAAAGAGGGGAAGAGAAAAAAGGCTACCTGGAACCTACACTTAGAAATTCTGATTCAGTAGACACGGGGGCTCGTAGGACTTTTAAGAGCTCCCTCGGTGATTCTGACCTGCAACCTGAGAACCTCTGCCTTAAAAGCACCACCACTTAACACTGGCACTGCGCCCTGCTCTGCGACTGAGCCCTGTCGCTGGAGTCAGACCTGAAGCAGGCCATCATCGGTTGTTCCGTGACCCACAGATGAGTTACTGTGATTCCTTAGCACTGTAATTTAGTGGAGCTGAGACACTGATGAGTTCATGATTTTGTTTCCCATTTATCTTTTATTAGGTTCCAAGCTGCGTGTGCTGGTCATGCCATGATTCCAAATTAACACATAAAAAAGTTAATGTTTAAAAAAACACCCAAGCTACTGTCTTTTTCTGTTAGCCTTTGCATTCAAAAGATGCTTAAGGGGGCACCTGCATAGCTCAGTCGGTTAAGCTTAAGGGGCTGCCGTGGGCTCCGTGGGCTCCGGTCATGATCTCAGGGTCCCGGGGTCAGGTTCCCTACTCAGCAGGAAATCTGCTTCTCCTTCTCCCTCTGCCCCTTCCCCCACTCGTGCGCTCCTGCGTGCTCTCTCGAACTCTCTCACTCTCAAATCAAATCTTAAAAAAAAAGAGATGCTTAATGAATAAATGATACTCCTCCTTCCCTGCACAGGGACAGACGTGTCCATTATAAACAAATGCAGCCAGTTACCCTCAGGGCAGGAGACACAGAAACTTGTTTTGCCCTGAACATTGAAACAGCACCCGGGACCCGGGCTTGCAGGCAACAATGAGAATTTAATCATGGAGAGCAACAGGAGCACGGGCTCACCAAGGAGGGATCTGCCAGGAAGGTACGTAAGAGCTTTATGCTGGCAAATATGAAGGGCTGGGGGGTGGGGGTGACGCGCATCGTGCACAGTGTATCTCACTACTCAGAGGCTCTCTTCTGACCAATCTTTTATTACCACCATGATTTTAGGACTCAGCCCCCAAGTTCTGTGATCTATTTCCAGAGTAACATCTCAAAGGCCATCCTTTATCAGCAACCACCTGAAGGCAGGTGTTGAAGAATTTTCAAAGCACCTTGGCCGGTGAATTAACCATGGCCGAAACCCCAGACCTAGGACAAGAAAGGCTCCCAGAGCAAGAGATCCAAGTCCATGTTGATACGTGGCATCTCTTCCACGGTTCTCCCTGCGATCTGGGGAGCAGAATGCTGGGTCTTATCCACTGATCTGCCATATACCCTAAAATGAGTTATACTGTCCATTGGCAGGGACATTGGGGTGGATTTATTGCCGCCCACCTTGGGGGAGGGACAGCTAGAGGCTTCTTCAGAGCCAGGAAAGCTCACATCAGTCCCTTGAGGATGCAGACCAGGGGAGGGCAGAAGAAATCATGGCAGCTGTCTGGGCCTCAGAAAGCACCCAGCACAAGGGAGAAGCAAGTTATTAAAAAGGACAATAAAATAAATAAATCAGCCTTCTGGGTTCACATAAATATTTCACTAATCAGTTAAAGGACAGGAAAGGGAATATAGAAAGAGTGCCTAACATTTAATGGGATTTGGGTAAAATATTACACTTTCCAGAAGTTATTCAAGTGTAGCAGGGAGTCTATGAGCTAAAATTACTTTCTCAAATGACCACCATACTAATTTCTTCCTCAGAACCACTGGGAAGGACCCATACGAACGACACAGGATCACAAAACGATCACCAGCCCTGAACCCATTCTTTCCCTTCCTGAAATTGCAGACACACCTCAGCACACACCCAGCACTCTCAGTTTCATCAGAATCACACCAGAAGGAGCCAATGTCACTCCAAGCTCCACACCTGTGCACAAATTAAAATATCTCCACTCACACGTCCTGTGCACCAGACACAACTAACCCTAGAAGCGTCCTTCCAAAGCCCTCTAGGGGAACAGCGAGCGTGTATCAAGTAGGAACAGGAAGGTGCGCGTAAAGGGTGAAGACCATCCCTGGGGTCACACGGGGCATCTCCTACAGTCAGATACCAGTGACCCAGCTCTTCTCCCCCATCCTCCCTAGTCTCCTGGGGTCCCCAGACCATGTTCGTCCGAAGAGACGATCCTCTCTGAAGGACAGACATGAAAATGATCTGAGTTTAAAAAAACAGTAAACAGGGACGCCTGGGTGGCTCAGTTGGTTGAGCAGCTGCCTTCGGCTCAGGTCATGATCCCAGCGTCCTGGGGTCGAGTCCCACATTGGGCTCCTTGCTCGGCAGGGAGCCTGCTCCTCTCTCTGCCTCTGCCTGCCTCTCTGCCTGCTTGTGTTCTCTCTCTGTTAAAATAAATAAATAAAATCTTAAAAAAAAAAAAAAAAAAAAACAGTAAACAGATGCAACTTTTATTTAGGGCCCTCTAATCTCCTACTGACAGAGTTCTCCCAGATATGCAGCTGATCCTTAAAGAAACAGCTTTCAGTGTGGCCAGGGCTCTGCTGCCAGGGGCTGAGAGAACACACTGGGAGTAAGGAAATGTGCCAGTCCCCAGCTTGGGGGTGCGGTCTGCCAACAGCAAGGACTAACCTTCAGAGAAAAGACAGAAAATAATCAGAAAGAAGAACGCACAACCGTGCATGCGAACAGTTTACAGACTCTGAGAGGGTCTTCTGACTGTGTTGTAGAAGACGGTAGCCATACGAATAAAGAGCTCTTATAACTCCTGGGTTCAGTATAAGAATATGCTCTATGCTCCCAAGGCACCCAAACAGTTTTTAGCCAATGAAGAACACAGCAGCTCGATCGCCGAGTGACGCAAACACGTAGTACGCTACCTGTGCTCTGCATTTGTCGGCGGCTGCCTTTTTGCCCGAAAGAATGTTTGCGACGCTGACTGTAGCTCAGAGGCTCAAAGATTTGAGCCTTAACTCCCTGCCTGTAAATACCACTCCACTTCTTGAGATCAAACCAGACGACGTTGCCAGTGCTCGGGTTTCCCACACAGAGCGGCAGAAGGGATGTACGGAACCCCCATTTGTCTCACTTCCTGCCAACCTTGAATGGGCAGCAGCCTCCTCCCCAAGCTGGGGCGTGGCACAGTCCTATAAATTGGCAACAGTGATTTTAATATCTCCTGGTCACCAGTGCTGTTGCTTTTTAATTAAATATAACTGTTTTACATACACTTATTTGTGGGATAATTGTTTTTAATCACAGTAGGGTGCGATGTAATTGTGCCAATACTCACAAGTCCATGGCACGGTGGAAGTCACTGACAGAGCAGCTCATGGGATGAAACAAATACGGCAGGCTGCACTCACAAAGCTGCCACGGGAGCCTCTGTGTTCCCATTAAAGTGTCTCATCAGATCCCAGCCCGGGCAACAGAAAAGAGCAGTGGTCCCCGGGAGAAGATTTACCATCTACTCTACCCTTTATTTCAGATGCAGAAGTTCAGCTGTTGGGGGGAGGGAGCTATCCTGGCAACAAAACACAAAGGACCTGGATCACAGCCTGCTCCTAAATAACACAAACAGATAAGGAATTAGGTGATTAGAGAATGTACTAGCAGTGGGGCTAAATATCAGCCCCTATGGGAACATGTATCTTCTATTCTACTATAGCCCGACTTGCCCAAGAACTACCTCGGATCTGAATGGACTGTTTCGTACTTCCTTCTTCAAGGCAAGATTTCTCTTTGAAGAATGAAGACACAGCAACTATAAAAACTGAAAATAATTTATATACACAAAAATTAGTGGAAACTGATTATGGTACATCTACATTTTTAAAAACTGCACAGCCATCAGAAATCTTGTTTCGGAGAGGCGCCTGGCTGGCTCAGTCAGTAGAGCATACAACTCTTGATCTTGGGGTCATGAGTTGGAGCCCCACATTGGGTGCAGAGATTACTTTAAAAAACAAAATCTTTAAAAATCTTGTTTTGGAAAAGTACTTAAAGGCCAACAAAGATGCTTCATTATAAAACATGAACACAAAGAAGGTGAGAAGGCCATGAGATGTTAACAGTGGTGATGTTGCCTCTTTAACAGTAAGATTTCATTTGTATTTTCTTTAAATTTTCCAAAACTTATTAAATAAACATGTTTCACTTATAAGAAGGAAAAAAATATTTAAGGTAGAAAATTGAGATGAAATCAGAAACCCTAAGCCATCTATCTGATGGGGTTAGTGCATGAACATTAAATAGTGAAAATAATGAAGTATATAGAAGTAAATGCTCACAGGGTTCAGAAACCTACAAAAAATGACTAATGTTGAGACTCCTTTTTCAAAGAGAATCCAATCTCTTCTCTCTTCATAGGGTTGGCCTGACTGTCCTACACAATGAGATTACTGCCAGGAAAACTTCATACGGGAGACAAGAACATTGAGAATAATGTTCAAGAACAAGAACACCCACTTTTCTGATGCTAAACACCCATTCAAAGGATAAATTAGAATCTCTCAATATAAATTATGGTACCTCCAAAATGGTTCCAGGAAATATTTAAATTTGTAAAAAACACATTGAAATAAGAAAGCTTGTGTTATAAAGAAAACCAGGAGTAGCTTTTGGTGGATGGCAGAAATCCTGAGAAACAGGAGGGTGGAAAGAAGCCCCCATAGTAGTGCCTACAGGAGAGGGTCACTAAGCTGGCCCCGGCAACATCGAAGTCCATGGAGCACATTTGGAGACATGTGCAACAGACATCTGTTAGAAGCCTGGATCTTCTGCTTACCAGAGAAAAGGTCTTGGGCAAAACTCTTCTCTTCCCAAGCCTCTGTTTATCTATCGAACAGGGATGGGAATGGAGACAGCGCACACATGTTCTGGGCCTCACCCTCCACCTGGGCCACACAGGCACCCAGGGGACCTCAGCCTTCCTCAGTATCCAGCTACCCCTTTCACTTCGATTCTATAAAACAATAAACCAACTCCCTCTTTAAGAAAGAGAATGCTCTCACCCATCAGAACATTCTAGTCTATCTGGAGGCTGGGTTTTACATCAGAAATTAGTAAATCTACAAACAGACTTTTAAATCACATCTTTGTGAGTTCACTTAGCCCACATCAGTTAACCAGTCCGACAGATGGCATTTCGCAGCCTCGAAAGCTCAGAGCTGCCCTACAAAGCAGCTAAGTTGAGTAGAAGACCTTCTGTAAGGCCTTAAAAAGCAGACAAGCCTTCCTCCTCCCTCCCCCAACACTAAACCTGCACCGCGTACTGCTGTGCCCCTGCCACGACTCAGAAGGCACACTACGGTTTTGCTGCGCTCTATCCCAAACCTCAACCAAGCTCTGGCTCCTCTGAAGCACCTGTATTTTCTTGCCATGATTCGAGGGCTGCTTGCACACGCCAAGGCAAGCACATTCTTCATCCCGCACCCTCTTCGCCACCCCACCGCGTTCAGTTAATATAATGGCACGTGAGGTGTGATGTGTGACCCAGAGCTAACAAGGCACCACTGCATAAGTCTTTTCATTTTTTATCAGGAAATTCACCCAGAAACTGTGAACAGACCCCACCTAAACATCAGCTCAAATTGTATATAACAAACCCCAAGAAACTCCCCTATTCCCCCAGAGAGCCCTGCTCTATGAAGCAGATAAATGTCTTCAGGCAAAACCCTATCTCCTTTCACTGGAATCCTCAGGAGATGTTCTAAGCTAAGAAGAGATACGTCTGGTTTGCAGTTGGCTCTGAGACCTGGGGGAAGAAAAGCTCATACCGGAAACAGCAGAGATGTTACTGCGTCTAAGTCTAGCTCCAGGAAGAAAATGATATTCGAGCCTAAACTCCTGGACAGGCAGCGCTGGTAAAGCCCCACCTTCCTACTGCTAGGAACAACAATCAAGAACAGTAGCCTCAAGCAGAAGTACAATGGAAACACCTGGCAAGTGTGAAAAATGAACCTACCAGGCTCTAACCACAGAGATCCTAACACAAGTAGCTTACAAAGCACACCCTAAGAAAAACTGACTTTGCTTCTACTCTAGGAGAAATGCTCTTACCTGGATTACACTTCGAGAGTCAGAGAGGCACATACCTTTGTATCTGATCTAGGGCTGGCAGGGGGGAGGGGCAGAGAGGGAGGGAACCCAGGAGGAGAAGGGCAGTGGCAGGACCTGACACACACTGCGAGTTGGCTGTTCAATCAAAAGACAGGGCATCAACAGGGATCTGCTTACTCTTTGTCCTTGGAGCAGTCCTGTGCAAACCCAGAAAGCCAGAGCCCATTTGCAGCAAATGAGAAGCAACAGTATAAGCAGCCATATATGCAGTGAATCTCAAATGATCTGCCCCTTGCAGGACTTCCCATTAGGGGATCTTTGAACCACACACACAAGCATCATTTGCCTACCCGGAAGGGGACCGAGGGGGATAGAAGAGAGATGTGTCTGAGTCAAACAGCCACCACCAGAAAGAGCAAGGAGTCCCTACCCCCCAGCTTCCGAACTCAGGTCACTTCAGTATCACCGAGATGCTGGAAGATCTACAAGCATGAGGATGGCGAGTCAAAAACTGCTCCCTTAGATTACGCACCCCAAGTCTCCAGGTGCATTAGGCTCAATGACCTCTACTACCATCCCTGGATTAGCCATGGCAAGAGACTACGAGATTACAACCAGGCAGAAAAGACACAGTCACAAAGTTAGGATGAAAGAAAAAAAGGGAACTAAAACTATTTTCTCAATTCTCTACCCCCTCTCATTACTCCTGCCCACCACCAAAAAAACCGAAAATGGGGAGCATGCTAGAGAGAGGGAAAAGTGGAAAGATGGCAGGAAAGAGGGAGCAAGAAAGCAGAAGGGGAAAGTACTTGAAGCTGCAGTTGTCTAAGACAATTGTCTAATGTCTAAACTGCAATTTTCTCCCACAGGCAGCATGGAAGACGTGGAGTTCTGAAACCTTCTGCCACTAGTTATAAACAGCAAGGACAACACTGACATCACAAATGACAAAGATTCCCTCCCTGACTAAACTCTACTCGGGCTCCTCTCAACTCCTTCCTCAACTAGGCCCTGACTTCTGGGCACTATGTTTATCTCTGCCTTGTCCAATTCTGCCAAGAATCCTGTTAAAAGTCAGTGTGGCCCAAATTCCCCACCCTTGAGATCTGATTACTCTTGGTATCTGGTTGGGTTCCTCATCCTAACCACCCCCACCCCGCATCCTGCCCCTTGATTATAAATCCCCACTTGTCTGCTGTTCTCAGAACCCAAACTCTCTCTCCCCCGCTTCAAAACCCCGCCGTTTTGGGGTCCCTACACCCGTCATAGTGGTGATGAAACAGGTGTACCTTACTGTTCTTTAGCAAGTGTCATAAATAATTTCAGCACAAGCCAAAAGAAGGAAAACCCTGCCCTACTGCAAGCACACTGTACAGGCTCAAGCACTCACCTAAAGGCAAAGACTCTACTGCAATGAGTGAGGCACCTTCTTCAAATTAACATCAGCTACAGATTCAGAGATTTGGCCAACGAAGGTATCAACTTATATAAATTCTAGGAGCAGAAGGATATTGGCCTGGCCTAAATTGGGCAAATGTAGTTTTCTAGCACATAAAAATTCCATTTAATAAGGAGTTTAAATGTGGTTATCCAAGAAAACTAGAGCAATCCAGTTTGGTTGCTATCAATGTCTTCAGTGAATTCAGGTTAAAGGTGCCACTCCTGGGGGTGCCTGGGGGGCTCAGTCAGTTAAGTGTCCAACTCCGGGTTTCCGCATTGGGCTTCAAGCTCAGTGTGAGTCTGGAGATTCTCTCCCTCTCCCTCCCCCCTCAGCTCATACACATGGGCACACTCTAAATAAAATCTTTTTTTCAAAATTTAAAAAATAATTTTTTAAAAAGTCCCATTTCCAGCTAAATCAAACCAAGGCAGCTAAAGGGCCACGGTGAACAGTGGTGAATTTCCAACAATGCTAAGCATTCGTTTGCAGACTCGTGGAGCATCCAAAACATAGCAGAGAGAATTTCAGTGCAGTATTCAAGACCAGGGGGATGCAGGGGACAGCCACAAGCTCCTTTGTAAGGTGTGCAGTAACAGGTGACAGAATGACCAAACCACATGTGCCAAAGTGACTTCCATTCAAACTGAAGTTACAAACTCCCTCTCTGTCTTTCAGGAGAGGGGTAGAAGGGAATGGGAGGAAACACAGTGGGGGATGGGGGAGATAACTGAAAGAAATTCGAATGAAAATTGAAGTAGCAGAAGCACAAATCAATACTCTTACCATTCAGATACCTTAGAAATACTTTCAAGTCAAAACACAAAAGCAAACAAAGAATAGGCAATAGCCTGTATTAAAATTTTTGAGACCCCCTGAGATGGGGAAGATACTGTGCCTGAGGGGAAAGAAGCAACAGGCCACAAGTCTCAGGACACCCAACTCTGAGGTGGGCACAGCAGTGAGGAGAGAGCATGTTTCCACCTGAACACATTCAATTACATTCCAGCACAGAGATCTTAAACCCCACCAGCTCTGCCCTCAGAATTCATTTTTCGCTGGGTAAGGAGGGTAAGAGATGAAAGTCTGTAGGATTTTTACGCTAAATTTTCAGTTTGTCAGGTTCCATCTACCACGTCAGATAACTGGGACTAATCTGTATCTTTCAGGATAGAGACATATCTCTCTAACAGAGTTCCAATGACTATTCTCTACCTGCTGTATTTTATGGATATCTAATAATAACATGGATAATAACATTTCCACTGTGGAAAACATAAGTACAGAGGTTCCTCCAAAAATTAAAAATAGAATTACCATATGATCCAGTAATTACACTACTGGGTATTTACCCAAATAGAATGAAAATACTAATTCGAAAAGATAGATGCACCCTTATGTTTACTGCAGCATTATCTGCAATAGCCAAGATATGGAAGCACCCCAAGGGTCCATCCACAGATGAATAAAGTGGTAATATATACCCACAATGGAATATTATTCAGCCATAAGGAAGAATGAAATCTTGCCATTTGCAACAATACTGATGGAGCTAGAAAGTAATGCTAAGTGAAATAAGCCAGTCTGAGAAAGATTCTTACCATAGGATCTCACACAAATGTGGAATTTAAAAAACAAAAGAACACAGAGAAAGAACAAAAACCATCACAACAGACTCTTCAATACAGAGAACAAAGTGGTAGTTGCCAGAGGGAGGTGGGTAGGGGAACGGGAGAAAGAGACGATGGGGATTAAGGATATACTTGAGCACCGTACAGAACTCCTGAATCATTATAGTACACACCTGAAACTATGCTAATTAGACTTGAATTTAAAAAATAACAACATGGAGCCCAAATGCTGGTACAAACTGAAGCAGCTTAATGGTTTCTCAATTGGGAAGCTTACATTTTTCTCATCTCGGGTATTACGGAGTCCAAGCACCTCCAGAAGAACTGGAACTCGGTACAGAAACAGGAGTGTCTAGACTGAAAGAACCATTCACTCCTCTGACAGAAGAGGGCTGGAAGGGGGCGAGGGAAGGAGGTGAAGCCGAAAAGCTTTATCGGCGAGGAGGCAGCACCACAACGGCCCACGTGCGGGGAGGAACCCTGGATGTTTGAGAAAAATGCTGAGCTGTTAGTTTAATACACACTGAAAGGAATAGCAAAGGGCTGAGATAACTTCCTTCACCTCTACAAGAAGTAAGAAATACATAAAGTGCTCCCTCTTCTTAAAGTGCAAGCTGGCTTAACACTGCTGGCTGGCCCAACGGCCCAAACCAGCACCTGGAGCCGCCTGCCTGTGCTCCCGGCCGGGCCCCCCGTGCTCCCTCACAGCAGCTGCACTGCGACATAAAAAGAAAGAGGGTCCAATAAGAAAAGGGCGGCCCTGTACAGCCTGCACACACCCCCCCACAGGGACCAGCCTCCGGCCGGAGCCCAAGGGAGCCCGAGGGAGCCTGAGGGAGCCGGCAGGCTGCAAAGGGAGCCCTGGGCATTCGGCACCTCAGCAGCCCTTCCGCAGAGATCCGGCAGATCCACCTCCGGCTTCTGCACGGCAGTGTTTCTAAAACAAGGCCCTCCAGCTGGATTAGCAGATGCTAAAGGCGGCTCCATATGAATAAGAATGTGGCTTTCTCCTAATTCCAGACCACCTTACGAAAGACAACTGCACTTAAAAAAAAAAAAAAGTCAAGTTTTCCTACTAACCTCCCTAGTAATGATGAGAAAAATATCCTAAGAATGGTAGAGCTCCAGACTCAGTCAAGTGTTGGTGTATTCTGCCCATCCCCCAGTCCCAAATTATGAACAAAGAGTAACAGTGAAGACATGACAGCCAGTGAAAACCCAAGAAACACTGAGTATCAACTATGTGCTAGGAAGGGAGTGAGCGGTACATGTGAAGAAATGAGGAATCTACCTGATCCAGGAAAACCTAACTTGGATAAGGAAGTGGGGTGGGAAGGGGTGGAGGGATAGGGAAGGGTAAAAGCATTTTCAAGCAAAAACTAGAGGGGTGCCCCAGTGGCTCAAGTCGTTAAGCGTCTGCCTTTGGCTCAGGTCATGATCCCGGGACCCTGTGATCGAGCCCTGCATCAGGCTCCCTGCTCCAGGCTCCCTGCTTGGCGGGAGGCCTGCTTCTCCCTCTTCCACTCCCCCTGTTTGTATTCCCTTTCTCGCTGTGTCTTTCTCTGTCAAATAAATAAAATCTTTAAAATAAATAAATAAATCAGAAAAGAGAAACTACAGGCAGCCACTATGTGGGTTATCTAAAAATCAGGACAGAAGAAGGACCCAAATTCTGGGACCAATGTCTGAACCCAAAGATGCAGCAGATGCCCACATAAAGAAGATATTTCCGCTACACAAGCCTCATGAAGGACCCAATATAGTGCAATAAGGAAGGACAGCAGATCAACTGGCTTCTCTTTCTACAGAGATCCTCTTATCAAATAGCAGTGGGCCACGGAGGCCACCAATTTAACACTGAACCAGGCAAAGGCGTTTGGAGCCAAAACCAGCCTGCTCTCACACTAGATGGTGAAATGAAGGCCTATGAAATGTGAACAACCCATAAAGTGGCCAGAGATTTTCAGAAGGGTCGAAATAAAAAGTGACATCCAAAATATGCCTAAGCAATAGACCTGTCATTTATTAGGAAAAAAAAAAAGCAAGCATCTGTGTCCTTCAGCTTCCCCTTCTAGTCTCCGTCCTGAAAAGCCTTTTCCAAAGTAGTGACATGAAATGATGCTTCTGCCTCCATAATCTATCAGACAGTCCGGAGTCCACCCTGTGATCACAACACACTCCAACTGGTCAGGATTAGAGATTCGGTCTCTAAAATCATAAACACTTTCCTAATGAAAATAACTTTCCAGATCCATAGCACCTATAATACATGAGAATCTTAAATGTTTGGTTTTGAACCGAATCAAATTTTCCCAGTAAAAAGCTAATTAGCCCACCAAGGAATGAAATCTACAGCCCTGGCCTACAGAAGTAGAAAGCACTGATGACTGCACTAAACTTGCCTTGAATATAAATGTTATGCAAAAAAAAAAGGGGGGGGTAATTTATATAAACACAGTGTAGGTAGCTCTGCAATCAGTATCTCATAAATAAAAAGAGAATGATGAAGGGAAAGCTCTCTAATTGATTTTAAAATTAGTTCTAAGCAAAGAAATAATCTGACAGCCAACAAGGTCGACAACAGTAAAAAAATATATAGCCCTTGGGGAAAAAGTGCACCTAAAAACTCCAATGAATCAAGACACCTGGACTGCCACGAAGGAAGGATATTTGGGAAAGTCTAAATAAGAGTAGAAAGGCAACTGGGGACCAAGCGCAACATCACTTAAAATCCTGAAATTAACCCCTCTGGTGGCCTGAAGCCAAACCTATTGTGCTAATGGAATGCCATTAGGCAGAAAACCAGTGCCCAGAGAGGGACAGGAAAAGACAACCCACCTGCAGGTCTAGACTGAAGCTTGGTAGTGGGGAAGAGGAAGTGCCTACAGAAAAGGAAGCCATACGTGACCGGGCCATCAAAACAAATAATCCCATTAGGGAGGCGGAAAAAAACAAAACAAGAGTGCAAACACTGCCTCCCAGAACGTTTCAACACCAAGACACGCTGCCTCAAGCTGGAAGGACTGTCAGCAGCAGTCAAGGAGATGAGCAACGGGTAGGGTAAAAATGCAACCTCCGCTCAAAAAGCAATCTATGTATGAGGTCTTCAGCCTCAGCACCTATTTTGATGTAAACATTTATTAAATGCCTACTGTATTCACAGCACTCGGCAAGATTCCAGAAGAGGAGGGATATGAAGCTGAGAAAACCATTTCCACTCTGGCCCCCGGTGGAGTTTAGGGTTCATAATGGAAAGCAGGCTAGACATCAGTAAACAGGACAGGATGATGCAGAGAAGGGAAAGACTATGTGTATGGAAATCTCCGGCCTAAAGGAGCTATCAAGAACCGGGACAAGAAAGACCATTGCCTCCACATGGCAGCTACGGTAAACGGTCACAGGGCAGTAAAGATGATGGTGCTGTCAACTCTGGAAACAACAGAGAATTACTGCGGCTCACAGGACTGAAAAGAACCAAGAAATATGAACACACCAGCACCCGGAAGATTTAGATGAATTGAAAATGTAGAACTGTGTAATAGTGATGATTAAATGAAGAGAGAAGAAAGAGAGGAAGATGGATTGAAAGAGGTAAATGCATATGGTTAGGGGAAGGATTAAGCACCAGGCCCCATGAGATTGTTAAAATCCCACAAAAATTATTGGAAGGGGATAGGCACAATCATGAGAAAGGGGATACATTAACTAAAGAAAACAAAAGAAAATATAATTTGTAATAGGCAGAAGAAAGTATATCAAAGGGAAATAGATAGGCAGTTCTGTCTTTTCCTAGCTATAATTCACTTACAAAGATCAGCGGAATGTATATTTTAAGGAACCCTGCTATCTACCCAGATACTAAATGTCTTCACCTCACAAAGAGTCAGGCTTGCTCCCCAGTGCCCTCCCCAAGAGAGGAACAGGAATTAATCTTCTGAAAATGACAGAGTACGTACATCCGGAATCTTAAATAGATGAGCTAAGACCCACCCACAGTCTCCGAATGGTAATTTTTTTCAGTCCTCTAACAAAGGAGGTTTCAAGTGTTCTTCTCAAAAATGCCCAGATCAAACAAATCGGAAACTGGTACAGAATGCCTCTCTGCCAGCGCTCTGACATATTCTACGTCTTTTGATCACAATGCTGCAGTCCCCAAGTCTCTCCATTGGAAACCAGTGAAATGCTATATCCATTTCAAAGAGCTTTTGCTTTTCTCCAAGGTCCTTAATGCCAAGCTGGAGTCCCGCTCTAATTTGCTATTTGCCTTATGCTCCCAGTCCCAAGCGCAAGATCACAGTCAGTGGGTTTATTGGTTTGCCCTGGCTTCACTTAGGGACCGCGGCCCCACAGCGCTCCGCTGGTATGCATCTCAGTGGCAGCATCGTCTGCTTTAGGGTCCAGAGGGACCAGTCATCTTGCTTTCAGAAATCTCAACTGAAGGGAATAGGTTGAGAACTGCTTTTAATCGTGTCTAAATGGCAAAGCACCCTGGGGCCCTGTACAACAAATGGAGTTATTAGCACCCGAAACTGCCCTGCCTCTGAGAAAAAGCCCTTAGGAATCCCAGAGCATCACTAACGGGCCTACCTGCAGCTTGTCGGCCATGACTGCCTACAGAGGAGACCCTGTGGGGCCGGGCCTGGGAAACAAACACCTCCCAAGAAAGGCAGCAAGGACACTGGGAGATCAGGCAGATTATAGCTTGAACAAAACTGATCCTCTGGTGCCCACATCTGAATATTTAGAGGCCCGCTGGGAAAGAACATTTATGTGTTAAGTAAGTTCCACAGGGAGGAGGGCGAAAGGTAGGGTGATGGAATCAAATACAAGCTGAGAGCGTGGGGCTGCAAGGTCAGGGGAAAGGCTCCTTCAGGTTTCCAGACTTCCCAGAGGCCCAAGCTGAAGGGTGTGTGTGGATATGGATGGGTGTGCGTGTGAGCGTCCACGCTCACTTGCTCAGGCGCCCACACGCGTGGGAGACGTAGAGAGGGCGAGTGGTGGCGGGGATGGCGAGAAGGAGGAGGCTGCAGGAGGAAAAGAGAGGCTCTGTGGACAGGGGTTGGGGAAATTCTGTACCTTTTTCCAGGTAAATTCCCGCTCTTTATCTTTCCCACTACAATAGCACTGCACAGGCCGAACCGACTCCATGGAAGAATAAGTCAGCCCCTCCATCAGATGCCAGAGGGGCCATATATCCTTTGTCATTAACACTCCAAGAGTGACACAAAGCCATGGCAGCCCTACACACTAGGAGCACTAGGTTTCCCAGTCTCAGATCAAAGCCAAACACTGTCTGGAAAGTTCTGAGATTGCACAATGTGTTGTCTTCTCTAAGGCAGTAGCTCAGAGAACCCACAGCCTTTCTCCAACACTTAGCATTGTTTCTTTGTGGCAAACAACCGCCTCAAACAAACTACAGTATACCTTTAGAGGAACCCTGATCTTCAAGGTTTCACGTCTTCAGAAACACCACACATCGGCGTCCAAAATGGCGCTCAGCCTGAAGGAGTGAAGATCTCCAAGGAACTGACACTGGATTTACCCTAAATAATCCAGAAGTGTGATACCACAGAAACAGAATCACCCGCATCAGACATACGACTGTAATCTTTGAGGAAAGCATTACACATCCTTGCTTTAAACTCTGTCACACTTTCCAGCAACAGATCCAGTTCTAACCAAAATCTGGGAGTAATGGCTACCCATGAATTCCTGGATATTATTGGAAAGCAGCTGCCTAGGATGAAAACAGCTCCTTTGATCATACTGTTTTGTCCAGAGCTCTTCCTCTGGCTGCATTATAAAGTAACCAAAAAAGAGGAGTGGATGTATACAGTTAGCCTTGGGCAAAACCACCTTGCCTTCATGTATAATTTAAGAGAAAAGAACTTGTCTCTGTGTTCTAAAAAGGAAAATCCAATTTGCCCAACTATCCCCACAATGTAGAAATGTCTCTCAGAAGATATATATAAGTTGATGACAGGTTTTAGGGTTTGGGAAGATAAACACTGGAACAATCTCCCCTTCCTTACTTGAAGGGCAAACCCATTGGGTCGTCATCTGGGAGCTTGTAGGGAGGTCGAGCCCACAGCAGGAGTCGACCCTGCCATCTGCCTGCCCTTGAGGAAGCTCATGCAAAGACTTTCCCTTCCCTCTTCACCTACTCCTCCAGTTCCTTAACCTGCACCTTCTCCCACTCTGCCCCAATACCATAAACCATCAGATTTAGCTGTTTCCTTGTTTCAAAGTCAATGAAGCAGAAGACAGTCTCTGTGTCTCACTCAAGGCCCTCCACAGTCCATCCATCATCTCCAAACAATCCTCAAGCACCCCACATTTCTGTAAATACAAGACCATTCCAATTCCTAAAATACACCCAACATTTTCACTGGAGATTCTAATCAGCTCTGTTCCAACTACGACAGCGACATATTCTTGTGCACAAAGGCACTGGCCAACAGGACAGAGGCTGAATGGGAGCTGAAATGCAGCCACCATTCTGCTTGCCAAGCCACGTGCCCTAACAAGAGGCCGCCTGGAAGAAGGGGCACCTCTCGGTAATTAGGACAAGGAAGCCACATGGGCTAAGAGAGGCCCCAGCCCCAACAGCTATGCCTTGAGTACTTGACTGGACTCCCCTTGTAGTTGCAAGAATGGTTTTTAATATTCCTTACTATATACCAACCAAAGAGTCCAAGGAGATGCCTGCTTTCCCAGTCATTACATACACATAGCTACGGCCTCACTGGGATTCCCCAGGTGATTTTTATTCCTACACCCATACTGTAGATCTCTGATAACTTTAAGGTAAGCAGAGAGCAGAGTTCTGGGGAATTCTTTTAAGTAGAAAGGCAAACACTCTGAATCCTCCTGTATAGAGACTGCTAAAGCAACATCCCAAGTTCTCCTTTAGTATCCCATTTGCCCCTAGGCCCTTGGTCTACTGGGGCTTAGCAAAAGAAAGATGAGAACTCCTTCCTGCAGATGAGTTTTCATCTAGCATGATGTTCTCTTATAAATGCAAATTACTTTCATGTTTTGTAAATGCAAGCCACCAACGCAAGAGCACTCAAATCCAAACATGCCATTCCCTAGTTTAAAATTCTTCCCACAAAAATCTAAAAGTATGGCACACGTTTTTAGCATGTGGCCTCTGCCCAATTCTCAAGACCATTTCTTACTACTCCCCAGGGTTAACTACCCTCTATTCCAGTCATACAAAATACCCCAGAGTCTGTCTATCAGTATCCTGAACTGTTCACAGGACATGCATGGTGTGGCCCTGTCCACATTTTGTCCCACAGAGGCATCATACCATTCATGCACTATCCATAGCGGTCACTCATTACCTCTTCCCAAATTCACCCAACTCTTGTGATTACCGCTGTCTCAGTCAGAAACTGTCTTCTTTTTGACCCAGCTCAGTCCTAGTCACCCTTGAGGCTTTACATGTCACTTCCTCCAAGCAGCATTCCCAGATTATACATTCTTATAAACTCTTTTTCATAATACTTCACATAAATGAAACTACTTGTGTATTTCCCCTACTAGGTTCTAAAGTCCCATAACGATGATTCCATGAAAGTTTATTCCCTGCTGCATCCCCAGCATAGTATATGGTGCAAAGCAGAGACCCAGTAAATACTTATCAACGATGACAAACCCAAACCCGTTCATTTTAATTTCTAAACCTCTGTTGTCCGTTATAGAAGGCGCCGCCAACAGGTGGCTGTTCAGTTCTAGAAATACGCTAGAACAAACTGAAATGTGTTCCAAGTATAAAACATACACCAGATTTCAAAGACTTGGTGAAAATCAAACCAAGTAAAACATCTTAACTTTTTACATTCATTAAATGTCGAAATGAGGGGAGCCTGGGTGGCTCAGTCAGTTGAGCGTCCAATTCTCGATTTTGGTTTAGGTCATGATCTCAGGGTTGCAGCTCGAGCCCTGCTTTGGGCTCCTCGCTCAGTGGGGAGTTGGCTGGAGATTCTCTCCCTCTCCCTGCCTGTGCTGACCCACACACGGGCACACGCTCTCTCTAAAATAAAGAAATCTTTTTTAAAAAAATGTTGAAATGATACTGTTTTGGGTATATTAGATAAAACAAAATGCATTCAAATTGATATTCTTACTATAACTACCAGGCAATTTTAAATAACAAATATAATTCATATTTGTGGCTCGCATTATAGCTCTATGGAGCACGGCTGGTCGAGAAGTGCCCTTTCTTCCACCCGCCAGCTTCTCATCAGTGAACACTCAAGAGGCACGGCAGCTGCTCCTGGGGAGACTTCTCTGAGTGCCCACAGTAACTGGGTCCTTCACGGCACCCTTCACCATTGTACTCAAAGTACATCATGTTAACTTATTTCTTATGTGACTGCCTCATTAAAATCTTTCAAAGGAATTTAAGAAATAAAAAAAAAAAATTACTCACTTCACCTAAGCCATATATTATAGGCTCTTGCAGCCAAGCCTTACTTCAAACTTTCTTAAAAATGAAGTTAAGATCTCAGAAGTGAACAGAAGTTAAAAATAAAATAAAAAACAAGAGACAACCTACCTTGATAAAGAACAAGGAATTCCATAAACAGGATCCTGCCTGAACTAGGGAATATATTCTAACAACTTGCCAGTTCCCAGTAGATAACTTCCCGTTATCTACTAGGCTAAGGGGCAAATCCATCCATTACCCCCTGAGGAGTTCCAAAGGATCCTGGAAAAACTAAAAATTCTCACCAGTAGTTTCTATTACTCCTGAAAACCTGCTATTCATCCTACCGAAGCTACAGCATCCCCACCCTCCTTAAAAACTGCTTGAAATTCAGCTACATAGTCTACATTAACATAATGCTTTGGCCAATGATGCAAGCACAAAAATTAACGTTCAAGAATTTCAAAGTTGTGGTTGCTGTGGGAACCTTAAGTCCAACTGCATGGCACAGATGCGAATCGTGGAGTACTCCCAATACTGATAAAATTGGAGATGTCTATTTACTCTGTGCAATGAGGCACAGCTACAGTTACTGAGAGAACCTTATTTTGGCATTTCTAGGCTTTCATGCATTTAAATTCTCAACCTTACCACAATACCATTTGCCGCATTAAACTGCCTCCTCTGTGGGGGGGAGAAAAAGAGAGAACGAACCGATTGGCCAGACATTCAAAGAACCCATCCTGTATATGTTTTTTATGCACAATCTGATTCAAAAGACAATCACGATATTTTTATTTTACTCTTATGGGCTGTCTGTAAACTCTCATGCAAATGAAAACAGGGCATGAATTTCAACTTGTAAATGCACCAAGACATGTGTACGTGCAAAACATCAGAAAAGCAAATTTCCTGTCTTTAGAACTACAAAAGAGATAAATTAAAGCACAGAGCACTAATGTCAACCACGCTGTGCTTAATTTCTGAAAACTAGCCAAACACCTGCCTGTGGCACTGGCTCTCACAGTGGATCCAGTCCTATAACCAATTCCATACTGTAGTGATCAGAGGGTAAAAAGAAAGAGTTGGAAAGAGGGCTGTAAAAACAAGATATAACCAAATTAATTCAAGAAAAACTTCAATCCCTATCTCCAACCTCTCATAATAATGGAAAGAAAAGGACGAGAAAATTTAAAACAAAACTGCCTGCAAACTACCAACTCCCAGTTTTCATTCCAATCATTCTCAAAATGGATATACCCCAATCACACACACTGGTTAGGCAAGCAACTTTGCTGCCAAAAAGATCCAAAAAATAGCACAAAACAATGTAACTAATAACTACAGTTACCACTTACAACAGATAAGCAAGTGACTCCAGAAATAGGTATACCAAGATTCATTTCTTTCTTGAACAAAACATAAGGAACTTTCAAATCAAAATGACCAGGCCTTAAAATCATGCACGTGACATACAGATACTTCTCCTCTCCTTATTCTCAGAGAAGTGAAATCTTGCTAATAAATAAAACTTAATCACTGCCCATCTATCCCAACCCTAACTCCTCTCAAACCCCTTAGGGAGGAATGCCAGCAATGCCTGCCCAAAACAAAGCAGAGCATTGAGTGTGGTTCAGGAGAAACTGACGCCTGCCCAATGACAACTAGGCTGCAAACATTAGGAAACAATACTCTGCAGATTTAACACATTGTCTTTTAGCATTCTCACTCATATGTACCATCTTTAAGTATTCTCCAGCATCTTCCCTTCGGTTTTTGTAAAGAGGCTCCGCTGCCTCCCTATTCTCACCTGCGCATTCTCCCCTTCCAGCCTCGGTGGCCGGATACTGGACAGGTGGATGGTCTTGTAGTCACCAGAGTTCAGTTTCACCACAATGGCGTCTGCATTCAGCACCTGCATCACCTGTGGGCAAAAGGCAAGAATGCTTAAACCTGCTCCGATGGCCCCGATCTCACAGCACACATGGCAAGGAGCAAGACCCAGTATAGTCATAGGGAGAAAAGTCAGATCAATAGCCACTTGGGGGTAGATCCAATATCATCCTTCGCGGTGCAACAATGTTGGAGCAAACAGTGCTATAATTACCAGTCCTCGAAGACCTCACTATGATTTCTCAATGAGGCAGACATAAAAATTATCTTTTTTATCTTTTGCCCTGACCAAAACTTGTGGTTAACTACAAAGCTTACTGGAAATTTAGTCTCTTATGTTATTCAAGATATTCCTTGAAACAGGTTCTAAACTAAAATCAAATCCCTATCTCAATGTGAATCTAGGAAAAGAGGCAAGGGCTGGATTAGAAGACATCAGCACCAAATGAGAACCAAAATAGAATGCCCCAAAAGAGAGCAGAAAAATCAAAGACAAGTGAAGGGCAAAAAGAACTGTCATCACAGTGTGGAAAAGGAGAGACTCAGCTGTTAATCTCAGGGCAAAAACATTAAATTGCTAAGATTACTTCAGTTACTCTGAAAGCCAACTTTTCAAAGCACTACTATGGGCAACGTTGTTTGAGACCCCAATATCAGTAACATTGGAGCCCACTCTCAGTTAAAGAAGATTAACTTCCACTCTTGGGTGACCTACAAGAATATCTATTCAAAGGGCAAAAGCACAAATATTCCTCTGTGGAGGTTATTAGAACATTCCACCAATGTGTACAGAATAAAGATGCACTAAAACAAGCCTAGGACCACATCAGGGTTATAACTAGAAACCATAATTCAGCTAGCAGTCTATAGTTCATTCGATTATATTTAGAGGCTATTGTTACAAGGCTGTTTGGGTTTTTTGTTTTTTGGTCTTTTAATTTTGTTTTGTTTTTTAAACAAGTAGTATTTTTTTACAAGGTAGCTATTGACTACAAATCACTGTCACCATCCCCTTTGTCTGCAGAATCAAAACCAACTCTTCCAGGCTTCAGTCAGCCCCCATCAGGAGCCAACAGGCAGCTGAACAAACTACAGGGTCAGCTTCCACAGTGAGGGCACACTCGCAAAATTCCCCTTCTCTTTCATGTGAGAAACAAAAGGAGCTAGACTCTCCTTTGCTATGGTGGACATCACACTGATAAGTATCCTAAAAGAGCCCGTCACTAACTATTCCCTGGAAGGCTTCACATGTTTTAAAACAGAATACACCCATTGACTTGCAGACTCTTCCAAAAATGGCTATTCTCTACCTTTTCCAAAGAACCAGCCAACCACACACCGAAAAGAGTAAAGACTGACTGAAGCGACAATCTGAAGAAAGAGCAAACACCAAAAGCAAGTGAGAAATTATACATGACAGGAAATAGCAGGAAAAAAGTGCCATCAGAGAGAATGAATGAAAAAAGAAAAGAGGACAGTTGGAATCCAGCTGTAGTCCATAAAAGGCTGACTATATGGCTGGCAGATGGGAAGATAGCCCTGGGTTTTACCACCACAAGTAATGGGAAGCAAGTGTAGGGAAAAACAGGCCAGTGACCAGAAGAGTGATGAAAGGTCTGAGAAAGAACGGTGCAGATGAGGAAAATAGGTATTTTTAATTTTCAAATACATAAGATTAAACTGCAAACCTCAACATGCCAAAAAAAAAAAAAAAACAGTCTCAAATAGCCACTGCCATTCTGCTTCAACCTTTCTGACAGGTCTGAGAATTGCAAAAGCTAAACACTAAAATCCAGACAGCCAGAACCCAAAACTCACCTGGCCACAAAAAATTGGTGAAGTCCAAGGACAGTCAAAAGCATGATCTGTGGTCACATGAGGACCACAAGGTCAGGGCTGGTTACCTGGGTATGGGTGATAAGAAAGTCTACCGGACCCTCCAAAGCAACGAATAATCACACAGAACTTAAAAATAGCCCAGAAGGTATAACCAAAACTACAGATTCACCAACTGAGAGAAAAGAGTACATCTTGTTCCCATCACATCTAGGCACATTAATGCCAAGCAAAATGCCCACCACAGTGGAATCTTCTCCCTAGAATCTACTCCCTAGAGATACCAGTGTGGCTTAGACAACCTCAACAAAAAAGAAAGACCACAGCTATCCTTCAAAAAACCCACATTTGGGTAAAAAGAGAAGCATCATAAACTGGATACGAAACTTTCGTGGGGTGAAGTATCCATGATACAGCCTCTTCTGCTATCCTACCTTCAAACCAAAGAGAAGAAAAACTCCACAAAGCCATACCAAGTAAAGCACCACCACAGCAAATCAATACTGCTCCTCCCTCAAAGTATTAAGACCATCATCCCGAATGTACACATCTCCCAGTATTTCTGAAATCTCAATGATGGACAGGGCTACACACTCCTCTCACAGCATAACTGACTGTTAGTAAGTTACCAAGGGCCAAAAACATAGGGAAATTCCGTAATCAAGACATGAGAAGTACCTAGACATTCTCCTCTCCCGCGTCATGCTCAGAGAAGAATAAAACCAGGGAAAGCATCACAGTGCTCACACCTTCACCCCCTGATTACAGGATGCAAAGATCTGAGCATACCCCTGCGACAAGTTACTGGTATTCGTCACCCCTTAGAATGTGTTAGCAGCAGCAGCAGCAAATGGATTCTTCGAGCTGTAAATTTCAGGCCTCAGCAGCAGATTCTCTGCTCGGCATCTCCCTGATTAGAAACCTCCTCTTCAGGAACTGCACACTCTGACGCCGGCAGCCTAACGAGGCTCGGCTTTCTGATGAAGAGGTGTACGGTGAGTGCGTGTGTGTGTGTGTCAATGTGTGTATGTAAGTGGGGTTTATGACTTTTTATTCCTCTTTAAATTGTGTCATTACTGTCCAGAGAACAAGCAGCTCCTGAGCAGAGACATGGAAGAAGCAATAAAATAGTGGTTACAGTCACGTACTGTGCAATAAGTAAAAATGCAGAGTGGATTACTGTTCAAAGCCTCTCATCAGCACCGTGCAGACCACATTTATAACCGTGTGACTTCTTCTGGTGCTCTGACCAGGACACGTCTCCGCGTGCCCACACCACTCACTCTCTCCGCAAGCTAACGGATCCCCCGTGCACACCCACCACGCCACACACTCCGGGAGATAACCCAAGGCACAGGGGCTTCTGCACAGCAAAAGTCGCTAGCTGGATTCACGATACAAGCCCTAAATCCGATTTCTCCATTTCCTGAAACCCAACTGTAAAAGGAAAAATGAGTGGCTTAATGTTGATGAGCGTTGGCTAAGGGCTGCCACAAGTCAAGAAAAGTGCAGAGTTCTGTCAGGGCCAAGGGACATCCAGCCCCATCTCTGGCCCCATCTGCGGAGGCTGTTCACAGTGCTCACTGGGAGGCCAAGGGCTGCTACCATTCAGCTTCCTAAACCCCTGCAGCATATATAAAATGAGCAAAAAGAGCCAACACCAGTTTCCTGAGCTAAAGAGATCCTCAGAATAGCTCCCCAGATGCAACTACCAATACTCCCAAAGCTGCCTAAATGATCAGTGCTGGACAAAAACCAAAGGACCATCAGTGCACTTGGGGCTTCTCTGGGTGCCACCGAGGAGTGCCCTTGATGGGGCCACTGGGAACGGGACACCAAATACCCTTATACTGTCTGAAATCCTGGCACCCAGCTGCTTCACCTGCTCCTAAGGCTGTGTGCTAGGTCTCTTCTCCCCAAGCTAACCATGGAAACCCTGCTGAATAAGCAGCGGAAGTGGGTGAAAAGGGAGTATGCCGTAACTGTTACAGCAATGCCTGGAGCTGCCCCCCAAATGCTGGGGGGGGGGGTGCATACCACAGCCACCCTGTACCCTTGGCAAAAGACTAAGCCCAACAATGTCTTGATGCACATAATTCCAGGCACCTTAGCATGAGCAAGCAGACTAGTCGATAAGAAGTAGTTGAAAAGAAACCAGGCATCAGACAGATCCCAACAGATGGGGCACTCTACAACATACCCTCCCAGCACTCTGCAAAACTGTCACAGTCATCAAAAGCAAAGAAAGTCCAAGAGACTACCACATCCAAAAGGAGCCTAACAAGACATGACAACTTAATTTAGTGTGCTATGGGGGATGAGATTCTGGAACAGAAAAGCACTGGAGAAAAACTAAGGAAATTTGACTGAATAAAAGACTTCATTTGATAATAACATATCAATACTGGTACACTAATTATGATAAATATACCATACTCGTGTCAGGTTATAGAAAAAACTAGGAGGGCAGTGGTAATGTGGGAACTCTGTACCATCTGCTCAATTTTTCTGTGAATCTAAAACTGTTCTAAAAAATAAAATCTCAATTGAAAAAAACAAGTATTTTTTTACAAATCTCTTCTAATTCAACTGTTATTTTCTCATCTCGTTTTCTCATCAGCAAATAAGTTCACTGTCACTTAAACTACAAACCAAGTCTCGATCTCTTTTTGGTGCGGAGGCCACCTTCCTAACCAAACCATCCCCAGAACTCCCTCTTCACCTGAAAGCCCTATGGCAGAAGTCCAGGAAATAGCTAGTATTTTTTGTTGTTGTTCTCTCCACATTACCAAATGCAAATATAACGGAAAGTCTAGATAATACCAAAAATATTAAAAGGTGGCTTTGCTTAAAAACCATCTCAAAGAAGCATGACGCTGAACTCCATTCAGAGCTCTGTCTAGGGGCACAGCAAAAATGATCAGGGCCAAACCAAGTAAGTCTTAGAATCCACTGCATGCATCCATGACGAGCTTTAACCTGCCCTCCAAAACTGCACATTGCCACCACGTCCAGACAGCTGACTACTTAATCTTCCAGACAGAGCCCTAGATGGTAAGCTCCTTGAAAGCAGGAACCACTTCTCATTCTGTGTCTTCTAAAAGCAGAAGGGCTCTGCCTGTTTAAGCAGTCACTTGCTACCGAGAACCAGGCAAGAGGCCTCTAACCAGGCAGGGCAGTGAGAAGACTCCACCTCCTGCAAACATGCTGTCACTCCCCAGCCCTCCCACCACCCCTGAGTGTTATTCAGGTCTGTAGAATCTGCAAGGCCCAAGAACCCAGCAGCAGCAGGGACAGGGAAGCCAAGCCACGTGCTCAGGGACCATATGGCTACAAACAGCACAGATCAGCTAAAACGCCACAGGGAAGGCAGGCAGGAAACTGGCCAGCCACGACAGGCACAAAAGTCTCAAGCAGGCTCAGCTAATCGCTGTGAAGTGAACATGCTTCTCTGCTAACCTGGAGAGACAAGGAGAGCCCTCCCTTGCATGGCCTTCCTTAAGAAGTAAAACTGTTTAAGCAGAGGATGGAAAGCATTCTTTCAGCAGGCTACACGTATCGAGACAACACGCTGTTGATTCCAAGTTCCTCAGAAGTGAGACTCTTGGCCAACACATCTCATCTACAGCGTCAGTTCCAGAAATCACCCATCGAGCCCAAGAGGCACCCAGTTTAAGAGTTCATAGGTTATCTTTTGCAGGCTTTTCAGGCTATTTAGCTGTTCCCTGTACAATTAGCTTCTAGGAGACAGGGCAGGTGACTGCTACAGAGAGAACCATTATTTGTGCCAGCCTTATAGTCAGAGGAGCCTCAGAGCAGAATCCTTCAGCAAAAACCTGTAAGACTGTCAAGATTAGGTTTGCAAGGTCCCAAGGTACCTTAGGACCCACTTAGGTTTCCTTGAAAAAGTAGCATTAGTATTTTTTAATTTTTCTTTTAAAGATTTTATTTATTCATTTGAGAGAAAGAGAGAGACAGAGAGCCCAAGCAGGGGGAGAGGCAGAGGGAGAGAGAGAAGCAGACTCCCTGCTGAGTTGGGAGCTGGATATGAGGCTTGATCCCAGAACCTGGAGATCATGACCTGAGCCGAAGGCAGACATTTAACCACATGAGCCACCCAGGCATCCCAAAAGTAGCATCACTATTAATAGACATTTTATTAAATCAGGTAAAAGGACTACAAGATGGCAGTTGGGTTCTAGGTTATGAAAAGAAATGCAGATCATTTTTTTTCTTTTGGATATAATGTTGATATCCCATGCTCTACAACAGGGGATAGCAAACTATGACCCAACGGCCACCTAGCCCACTGCCTACTGTTGTGCATAAAGTTTTACTGGAACACAACCATCCCTATTCATTTACATAATGTCTACAGCCTGTTTTTTGGCTATGGTAGCAGATTTAAGTAGTTGCAACAGAGACATATGGCCCCCAAAACATAATGTATTTACTATATGGTCCTTTAAGAAAAAGTTGGTCCCCCTCTCTTCTACAACATATTAGAAAATGAACACACGTAGGGCTATACACGGTTAACATTCCTAGAAAGCTATTTGGCAAATGTGCCCTAAAACATTCCTGTGGAAATAAATGCCATTTACATAGAGATTTATTCCATTTTCTGAATAATGGAAAAATTATACACCATACGAATATCGACCTATTGGGGACTGGTTACATAAATTATGCAGTCTTACAATGGAACATAATGAACAAACTAAAGCAAGCTCAAACATTTACTTTGGCACCCTCCCTAAATACCTTTAAACAAAAATAAACGGATTTGGGGTGGGGGGATAAGTCCAATAGGATAAAGATAATGGGAGAGAAGAATATGGCAACGAAACACTGGAAGCTAGAAAGCAGATGCATGAGTGGTAACAGACTCCACAGAAGCTGAATCCTGGCGAGTGATAAGAAAACACAATAGCCAATCTGATTTATACTGCAAACTTCTTCCACCTGCCAAGACAAAGAAACTGTCAAATCAGGAATCTCAAGTGGAGATGAAAATGGGACCAAAACCTATGATTAGATTTCAAGATCTATACCATAAACTCCATATACAGGTTCACTGCTTTTAACCCAGTGTTTGAAACCATATTCTTAAATGAGAGAGATAAGTGAGGACCACCAGTTATCTAAGGAGTCTCTCATACAAAAAAAAAAGGGGGGGGGGGACCAAAATAACTAAAGAGAATTAAAACAACTTGGAAAATCTATACTATGCAGGGAAAATAAATTTTTCAAAAAATTATAATTAATTCCTCAGAAAGCTAATAGATGGTATTTCATCTCTAAAACAAGTGATATTACTATTAAAAAATAACAAGAGAAAATAGACACATAAATCAACAGAATAAAGAGCCCAGAAATAAACTCATGCTATATGGTCAATTAATCTATAACAAACAAAGAAAGAATATACAATGCAGAAAAGACAGTCTCTTCAGTAAATGGTACTGGGAAAATTGGATGGCTACATGCAAAAGAATGAAACCGAACCACTTTCTCACACCAGACACAAAAATAAACTCAAAATGGATTAAAGACCTAAATATAAGACCTGAAAGCATAAAACTTCTAAAAGGAAACATAGGCAGTAATCTCTTGGACATCGACTTTAACAATATTTTACTCTGGCTCTGTCTCCTCAGGCAAGGGAAACAAAAGCAAAACATAAACTATTGGGACTACATCAAAAAAAAAAAAAGCTACTGGACAGCAAAGCAAATCATCAAAAATGAAAAGGCTACTGAATAGAAGATATTTGCAAACGAAGTATCTGTTGACAAGGGGTTAATATCCAAAACAGATAAAGAACTCAACAAACAACACCAAAAAACAATCCAATTTTAAAACAGAGGACTTGAACAGACATTTCTCTAAAGAAGACATCCAGATGGCCAACAGACACATGAAAAGATGCTCAACCTCACTCATCACCAGGAAAATGCAAATCAAAACCACAATGAGATATCACCTCACACCTGTCAGAGTGGCTGGTATCAAAAAGAAGTGTTGGTGAAGACGCAGAGCAAAGGGAACCCTCACATGTTAGTAGTGGGGATATAAATAGGTGCACACGCACCGGAGAAAATAGGATGGAGGTTCCAAAAAAAAAAGAAATCCCATACAACCCAGTAATTATACCTTTGGATATATTCAAAGAAAACAAAAACACTAATTTGAAAAGATACATGTACCCCTATGTTTACTGCAGCTTTATAATAGCCAAGATATGGAAGCAACCTAACCACTGATAGATGAATGGATAAAGAAGATGTGGTAGGTACACACACACTGCAATATTACTCCTCCTTAAGGAGTGAAATCATGCCATTTACAACAACATGGATGAACCTAGGGGATCCCATGCTAAGTGAAATAAGTCAGACAGAAAAAAACAAATACCACAGGATTTCACGTACACATGGAATCTTAAAAAAAAAAACAAAAAACAGAAAAACACAATGAGAGAACAAGCAAACAAATAAAACAGACTCACAAGTACAGAGAACAAGTTGGCGGTTGCTAGAAGGGGGGGGTGAGGGAAATGGTGAAGGCAAAATAGGTAAAGAAAAATAAATAGATAATGAAGATAAAAAACACAGCATAGGAAATATAGTCAATGATAGTCCAATAGCTTTATTTGATGATGGATGGTAACCACTCTTATCATGGTAAGCACTGTATAATGTACAGAATCATCAAATCACTGTTATATACCTGAAACTAAAATAATACTGTATTAATAAACTACATTTCAATAAAAATAAATAAAAGAAACAGAACAACAACAATAAAAAGCAAGCTCTTAAATACAGTATCATAAATTAAATATTCAGTAGCAGGGCCAAAAGGTAAATATGAAAAAATTTAGAAAGAACAAGAGAGAAAGATGAAAAACAGGAGGAAAAAATTAGAAGACCAGTCAACTAAGTCAAACAGCTGCTAGAAAATACCAGAGAAATTTGTTGGAAATCAACAACAAAAAACAGCTGAAGTTCCCAGACATGAAGAACTAAAAATTAAAAAGCATATGCTCCCACATGGATAAACACAGTACACCACTGTGGACCTTCAGGATAAAAAAAGAATATGTAAAAACTTCACAGAAAGAAAAATATCATATAAGGATGAGGAATCAGGGGCGCCTGGGTAGCTCAGTTGGTTAAGCAACTGCCTTCGGCTCAGGTCATGGGCCCGGAGTCCTGGGATGGAGTCCCACATCGGGCTCCCAGCTCCATGGGGAGTCCGCTTCTTCGTCTGACCTTCTCCCCTCTCATGCTCTCTCGCGCATGCGCTCTCTCTCTCTCTCTCTCAAATAGATAAATAAAAATCTTAAAAAAAAAAAAAAAAAGGATGAGGAATCAGAATGGTATCAGACCTCTTAAAAAGAAAAAAAAAATTTCCCAATAGCTAAATGACAGTGGAGCAATGCCTTCACAATTCTGAAGGAAAATAATTTCCAACAATTCTGTATCCAGCTAAACTATCGACCAACTGTAATTACAAAATAGACATGAAAAGTCTCAAAACATTTACCTGCCAAGCACTCCTCCCAAGAAGCTAGAGAATGTGTGCCACCAAAATAAAGTAGTAAATTATAAAGAAGCCATGGGATCCAGCAAACATAGCTCCAACCCAGAGTAAGGCAAAGAAAACCCCAGGAAAATGGTGAAGATATCCAAAGATGACAGCTCTATAACAATGAAAAAAGAAGAACAAAAGAACTAGTCCAGATTGGTACAGGTCCTGGAAAGTATTATTGAAAAAGATAAAATTAACAGGCTGAATCAATGTCTTAAGAGGAGATTTAGACAAGTAGCATCTGGGGGTCAAATTATTAAGTACATTAAAAAATACATAAACTTTCAAAATTATTAAATCCAGGGTAAACAAAAAGTTCTGCAGAAAATGAAATGTAATCATATTATATCATATGGCTCGGTGGTAATTAGCATTTACGAAGTAAAGATCGAACCAGAATTAGGATACAGTCCTACTGGAAGGATTAGGGAAAAGTACATGCACACCCATGTGAATCCGCATCTTCCCTGCTATGCAGGAAAAGGGTCACACCTAACACTAGAAAGTTAAGAGTGATAGAAACATTTTATTCAAAGATATGGATCAGCCAAGAATTGAAAGTGGCTGCCTCAAGGGACCAGGAAAACGGACTAACACATTTTATAAGCCCAAAGAGTTCTTTAAATTTTTATGCATTAAAAATAAAAACTCCCACCAACTTGAAGATTATAAACAAAGAATACAGCTCAGTACTACTCAAAAGTGGCCGCCAGTCTGCAATGAGAGAAGGAGCTTGTACCAGAACATAAATCAACTACATCACTGAGAACATTGCTGACATTTTTCTCGGTAGCAAGTTTTTCTCGATGATCGAAGCAATGCCTTGATTTACATTCTGGCTCAAGCTCCTTATATTCTCACAAGGCACTCTGAGGACGACTGCTAGAGACCAAGGGTCAGCACGCTCTTCCGTACAGGGCTGGAGAGCACACATCTTGGGCTTTGCAGGCCATATGGACTCTGTCACAACCACTCACCTCTGCCACCGTATCACAGAAACAGCTATAGACAACATGCAAACAAACAAAACGTGGCCATGATCCAATTTATTCATGACACTGATATTTAAATGTCCTATCATTTTCATGAGCCACAAACCTTTTTTCTACATAAAACTCATCCATACTTCACAGGCCCAACAAAACAAGTAGTGGGTCAGACTTGGCCCGTGGGCCACAGTCCGCCAGCCCTGGGACAGACAGTATAATAAACTTTTTTTGACAAATGCTGTGTGACAGTAGTTTCATTTAGTGTGAGAGTTTTTTCTTCTCCTTTTGATGCTTTCTATTTAAAAAAATAATAGTGATGCTAAATAGTGATCTAAAAGTCAAGAAGTTTAAAAACCACTTATCCACCTACAAATACAACTCTCTCTCTGCTCTCTGAGCAGGCCTACATCCAAATGACCTAAATTTATATTAAAGATACTACAGGAGAATGGCTATTCCCCATAATCCTAAAATGATTTTTAGAGGCAATTTCCTCTATTCTGCCATGTTAACAAACAGAACTTCATCGTAATGAAAAAAGCCTCACTCTGTTTTAAAATATAACACACATCGCTTCTCGGCCTTTTGGCTAAGATCAAGTGTAGTAAAATATAACACACACATGCTGGAATCCTAGATTTAAAGAGGAAATGTGCCAGCTCTTTCCTAGTTATCAATGAGGTCATATTTAAGAAAAATACAAAAGTTATAGACTCAATTATCTAATCTTTTGAATTCCTTCCTTCAGCAATGCTTTAGAGTTCCCCCAATGAGCAAGGAGGCCAGGAGGGTCAGTATAAGATTAAAAGGACCGCCCCCCCAAGCCTCATCTACATCATTAATATCACAGCCTCTCAAAGTGATGGTGAAAACCAGAAGGCCTGACTCCTTTGTTGAGCCAATGATCATCCTTTCACTGTGTGGCTCTAGTCTTAGAAGAGAAGACATATAGGAAACACAAGCAGAAGCAAGTAAGTTCCAGTTGGGTAGAACAACCGTGTCTAAGTTTCCAAGCTAGTATAGTCCTCACACAGAAAGGAAGCTGGGTTTCATTCTGCTCTGTACCAAGACTTGGAAGATGCTTGGGGGAGAATCCAACCAGGGACTATTCCCACTAATGTCCACTAAAAGACTCAATTATGGCTAACTTGACAGCTGCTCGGAAACCGACCACCTACTACAAGACACTTGAGCACTCTGTGACTTATTGTTTGGGGCACCATAAAAAAGAAAGTGAAGAAAAAAAAAAAAAAAGAAAGTGAAGAAATTCAGCCAATTCCTTAGAGACTATTAAAATTTTACCAGTCTAAAAGAAACCGGTCCAGGATTTTTCAGGCTGACAGTGCCACCTAGTGGCTTTCCATCTTAAACTCATTTGGGGCAGCCACCTCTAAGTGGCTACAGATATGTTAATTAACCTCTTTTAGTTCAGAAAAACAAAGCTTCCAGCATCTCTTGCCAAAAGTAAAAACAGACTGGAAACCATCACAGCATTTTGGGAAAGTGAGGAAAACAGGTTTACCACTCAAGGTACCAAACCTTGTTGCTGGACAAGATTTGGACAGTCTATTTGGACAGTCTATTCAACAGCACTAGTTCCTGTCAAAGGAATCCCTCCCGGACACCTCAGGAGAGCTCTCAGAAACACACATCACAGGAGAAAAAACTCAAAACCATGAGAGGCCCAAAACAGAAAGCAGCTTAAGGTCACATACACTCTGACACAGGAAATCTAAGAAAGGCATTTGCCAGGCGGACAGAAAGAAATCTTAAAATAGTCCACAACTTTAACCCACAAACTTCTAAATGAAGTCATGCAAATGTGTGACAAGAAAGCTCTTATGGTTTCCAAGTCCCCTGCGATAAACACACATACACGCACGCACGCACACACGCATGCATGCAATCACTGCACACACATGCACACACCAGTGGCTTAAAACAGAAACGCTTCAGCTCTGGGTGGACTGTTCAGCTCTTTGTATTAGCACTAGCTCACAATGTCCACCATGCATCTTAAGATGCCAAGAATGACTCACCTTGGCAACAAACTGCTTGTCCTTTTGGTCCAAATTAGCAGTGGGAGCCACATAGTCTCTCCATATTCTCAGCCTGCGTTCCTTGGCAAACCTGGCAACGAAAACAAGGATGCAAATCATTCAGACAGCATAGGTCAGCAAATGGAATCCACCATCATGGTGGGAGCAAACAGTATAGGATCGTACTCTACCTCGGAGACAAGACACCCAAGAGAAAGGCCACCTGTGAAACCAGAACGAAGTGTGAAAGCCACGAGAGTGGACAGCAACTGGAACTGTCCAAGACAGATATAGACCATACACCCTTGGCTGGCACACCAGGGTCTAGGGGTGCACTTTCTCGAGCCCAGACAGTACGAGTCCATCTTGAATTAGCTCGTTAGCTTATCCAGTCTCTCCTGAGGGACCACTAATGCCAGGTGCTAGAATGACAAACAGAGCGAACGCTCTCTGAAGTGGGAAGAACACCCACATCTAAACAAACAAATACATTTTTTAAAAACCAATTAGGCCTGCCCAATTTCCATTTGAATACCAAAAAAAAAGATTATCAGCTAACCAAATCTTATGTGAAAACGAAGAACAAAATGGTCTCTGTAGTGAATCTACAGAAGAAAAGGGACAAAAACCCAATAGAAGTTCACTGACAAAAGTGAAAAAAACAGTGTAGGCAGACATTGGTTTTACAGTACCAACGCCATTAGAAATTTTCTCAGGCTAACGGAGTGAAATGGAGTATGTGCAAAGATTTTAAAAAAACCAGTGAACAGCTCTATTTTCAAATATACTTTTTTTGTTTTGTATTTACAGAAGTCTTCACAAATAAATGGATATCCATGCAGGGGAAAAGAACTCTTACTTGTGAAAACAGTGTTGCAAACTTTATTTATTTGCGACTTTTTTTTTTTTTAAAAAAAAGGAAGCACTAAAGTGAGAAAGAGAAAGTAGCATGTAGTAGTTGTAAAATACATAAAATACTTTGACAGAGATTTAACAATGCAAGCAAGTCAAATACTGCATGCAAAAGAGCAGGCAAGTAATCACAGATTATTGAAATATGATTTGCATTCCCTGGTCTAAACCTGTGTTTTAATGATGAGCTAAAAATCCATAAAAATCTAAAGATGTTATAAAACATGTAGATACGACTGCCATTGTACTCACTTTCTTCAAAGAGAGGCAGGAACTTAAAAGAATGCCAAAAGAATGATCAACCAAAATTATATTTAGAATAATGGACTTACAGAATTTTCTGAACCACAAAAAAAAAAAATTTGGAGCATCACAGCATAATCTGAGGTATTTGAAACCCTGTATTTGGTTAGAGTATTCTATCTTTTGAATTTAATTGTAGGACAGGAAAACTAAAAAAATTGTATATAATTTTTAAAATCAGATATGCCGTATCTAATGGCCCAGATTAAAATCTACTTTTATAAAAAGCTGCAAGTCTTTCTACTTATAGGTACAGAAAGATGTGAAAGACTTGAGAGATGAAAACTCTACTCATCGCGCGCATGTTCTTGCACATCTCTTAGCTGTGTGCCTCAAAGGCCAAAGACAATGCGAAGTTGTCAAGGCCATTATAACTTAATGCTTCTGAAATAAGTCATACAACACACCTGGAAAGTGGATCACTGTCATCCGTGTTTGGTGGGTCTTGTGTATCCTGGGAGACGGTGGCTGGGGCTTTCCCCAAGCATCCTCTCTATTCATCTACTCATGCCGCCTGCTTCATTTTCTTCCCTTTACCTCGTCAAGGGAACAAAGTTCAGCTACACCTAGGCATTCCTGACCTTGATACTTGAAATAGCCATCCAATCTTTGGAATATCGAACTACTGTTTTTCTAGAAATAAGTTATTTCCTACATAGTCTTTAACCACAAGGCACCGAGCTAAAAACGTGACAACAGCACCTCGCAGTTACATTACCATTTTTTTATTAACATATAATGTATTATTTGCCCCAGGGGTACAGGTCTGTGAATCATCAGGCTTACACAGTTCACAGCACGCAGCATAGCACATACCCTCCCCAATGTCCATCACCCAGCCACCCCACCCCTCCCCTTCCAGCAACCCTCAGTTTGTTTCCTGGGATTAAGAGTCTCCTATGGATTGTCTCCCTCCCCGGTCCCATCTTGTTTCATTTTTTTCCCTCCCTACATTAACATTTTTAATTAAAACATGTTTCAATTAATGAGGGCATTGGAGGCCTCACAATAACACTGACCGGTCCTGTTTAGGACCCAAAGGCTCTCTATCTTTCCATCATACGCCTGGCTCCAACCTGCCTGTTTGGTAGTAGCTGATAAGTGATTGCGTTATCCTCAAATGAGCCTCAAGTTTATTTCATTCCAAATGCCTAACACCCAGAATTTTAGTGAGGGGCTTGGAGAAAAAAAAAAAAGGTGACCCAAAAACGTGAAAGTAGCGAATCGGGTTTGCTGAATGAAAACCTAGCCCTTACTGCAGAGCAGTGAATCAGACAACCCAAAGACTTACAACTAAGCAACTCCTCAAGGAGATCTTAGCCTCTTTTGGAATTTCCTTAATCCCTTACTGAAATACAACTGACATAGGTAGGTGAGAGAAGATCACTAGATTTCTTTCCCTGAAGATCCTAAACAAGATCCTTGGCTGGTAACCTGCCCTGACAGACCTTACCTCTCAGCTGCCCTCAGCTTTTCTGCGCCCCGAGTATAAACTGCAATCGACCAGTCCACACAGCGAGCAAAACCTTCCTTCAGGAGGAGCTCTGTGATGTTGCCATTCTGAAAAACAAGGCACATGAAAAGGCAGGCACAGGAGAATCCATTTCTCTAGACTTTTGACACAATCAACAGCCACAATCCATACTGCAGTTCATATATTTAAAAAAAAAGGAAGGAAAAAAAGCCATTTCTCTCACTAAGAAACCAGCTCTGAGATGGGAGACCCCACTCGGCGGCAATTCCTAACAGGCTTGGCTTCCCATCCCCACAACACCCAGCACAGTAACTTCACTTAACAGGAGTAGGATAAATGTCAGTGGCACTGAATGGAATTGACATTTCAATAGCTCTTCTTGTGGGCAGAGGAGGGTGTTCATATTTAGTAGCGATTACACCTTATTATTTCCTTCCCTAAGATCAGCACTTACTCCCCTTTTCATAAGGAGAAAGCTGAAGGCTGAGTAAGGAATGACTTCAGCTACATCTTGCCCAGTGAATTACGTCCCCATTCTACTGTGACACAGAGCCAGCTGGTAGGGCACGGGCAGACAGCTAGTCCTCCAGAGGAAACACGACCTTGGCACGTTTCAAACCAAGCCTCCCAGCCTTCCACATCGGCCATCATGAAAGAATTCGCTAGCCAAATAAGTAACAGTAGTTTATTCTGTACGGGATTATAGGTTACAACAAAGACAATCCACTTGCGGGGGCGCCTGGTGGCTCAGTGGGTTAAAGCCTCTGCCTTCAGCTCAGGTCATGATCTCGGGGTCCTGGGATGGAGCCCCGCATCGGGCTCTCTGCTCAGCAGGGAGCCTGCTTCCTCCTCTCTCTCTGCCTGCCTCTCTGCCTACTTGTGATCTCTGTCAAATAAATAAACAAAATCTTCAAAAAAGAGAAAATCCACTTGCACTTGGGTGGTACAAAACAACGTCACTTCCTTTCCAGGAGGAACCCAGCTACCAAAGTCTATGCATGGGAAGAACTGTCCACAACTAGAAGCACATAAAGAACCTATTTCCTGCTCAAAAGCAGAGTTAGGAGGTAACTGGATAAGGCCTGCAGTACACAAAGTAATTTTTCCATAAAAAGGTTTCCTCATCATAGTTCTACCTTTATTTTTTTAAACATCTGAATTATATATTAATTGAATTAGAATTTAAAAAATATTTAAAAATACAGAAATATTTGATAGAATCCAAAAAATAAATACATAAAGATTTCTTAGAGAGAGAGCAGGGGAAGGGGCAGAGAGAGAGGAGAGAATCTCAAGCTGTCTTACTGCTGAGCACGGAGCCCAACGAGGAGTTGAATCTCAGGACCTATGAGATCATGATCTGAGCCGAAACCAAGAGTCAGACACCGAAGTGACTGAGCCCCCCAGGTCCCCCTAGATCCACCAATACTTTAAAGAGCTACCTCTAGACCTACATACAAAGCTCAGCAATCTTGTTCTACACATGTCAGTGCCACTGCTCTTCTATGGGGCAGCCCCTCACCCTGCCGATTTCCAACCTCAAGGACCAACATTTGCGGAAACGGGAGTTCCTCTTCCCCTTCCAAACTCAAAAGCTGAGGTTCATTTTTTAAAAGTGAGCAAGTTGGACAGATCTATCCAATTCTATCGGTTAACTGATGTCTCCCTAGAAAATGCCTCAAAAATCAGATGATAATCCTGCCAAGATATTTAAATGGTTCTTAAATACAGAGAGAGAGAAGAGAAGCAAACCACAGCCCATCAAACACCAAATACATCCCTAACCCGACACAGCCCAGTCTGCATGGGCACACTCACTGGATGAAGGATGGTACCCAGAATGTTCTGGTTGTGGCAGCTCTCCAGAATGATCTGAACATCTCTCTGAAGCAGTCGAGACTCGGTGAAAAATTTGGCTTCCGCAGCAAACGGCTCTGGTGTTTCACTGCCGTCTGCTTCCCGCCGAAAAGTTGGGCACTAAAGCAAAAGTAAGGTAGGTGGGTGATGAGCCTCAAGGCCCGCGCCAGGGACGCCAACACCACGCCGAGCCACCCAAAACCGCAAATACCGCAGAGCTAATAAGCTAGGGAAGGTCTCAAATCAGGCCTTCTAGCCCCTTTTTAAAACATATTGGTAAAAGGGACTAGAAGTAGCATCTTCTCAGACTCCTTGGGAAAGTAAATAAAACCCATGTCACTATCATCAGGCAATTTTAAATTACCCCTTGCCAAGAAAAAGAGTCACCAGTGCCTAGTTCTAAATCCCTAATTTTTTTTTTTAAATCAAAATGGATATTTTACATTGCGACAAGCCATTCTCAGGAGAGATGGGAAGCTCTGAAGTTCGCTTTCTGCGTCTCAACCACCTCTTCACACAGCCCACTCGAAATAAACCCTAAGTACTTTTAAAAAAATTTTTTAGATCTTATTTGATCTAATGAGAATAGTCCCACTGCAATGTTTACAGTAGAAAATGCTCTAGTCGATGTTAACACTAGGAAGAATCAGTAAAGCCAGAGTCCCAGAGTAGAAGAATTGACCTCACTGAACGCTTCCACCAACCCTATGTCCACCCCCACAGCCCAGTGTATGGTCTGACCTTGATCCCTGACAGCATGACCGTAACCAGGTAGTAATCTGGGAGGAGCAGGGCCCTGACCACACTGCCGTCCCGCACGTGCTCGATGATAGCTGTGTGACAGAATGAACAGCTTAAGTCATTAGCCAAAGTTGTGCCAGGGATAAACAGTGCCCAGTCAAACTGCATTTTAACACAGTTCATCTCCCCAAAACCCTCCGAAAGCCTCCCTCTTCTTAGAAGTGACGAAACACTGGAAGATCATGAGTATCCATACAACAGACTCTTCTATGAACTATTCCTAGGAATACAGATGAGACCGACTTCTAGGTCTTCCCCACTTTCTGGGATCTCACAGCTCATACCTAAGCTTCGTTATCCGTAAGCTCACTGGCTCATCACTTGAGTACCAGGTGCGCAGCAAAAAACAAGTAATAATTCAGATTTGGTAATCATTTTATTTTACTCCGTCTGTAGTTAATAGGTCTCAAAACTGGGCCAAGAACTACAGTGTGAATGAGTGCGTGCGCGTGTGTGTTTACATGTATACAGAATATAATTTCAGGGATGTTACTTAAGCGGTAGCTTTTAGAAAACAGGAAGATACCCGATGTGGAAAATTACCAGCAATCTACTACCCTGCACCAGCAAAGGATTAACCTCTGTCAAAATACATCTGATGTCACCTACATGAACTGGATTCGAGTTACCTTCCAAAATACCAGAGTGCTATTATACTCTCAACAATTTTGCTTTGGCTACCAAGTAAAACAGCTTTTCTAAACTTCAAGAAACTTGAAAAAAAAAACAGAAATCACTCTGTATCATGTCTGCCTTTTCCCACCAGCCTCACCATTGACAGGTTTCTGATGGTGTGAGTCCACAAAATGCCTTGGGTTCTCGATGGTATACTTGAGGTCCCGGATAGTATGTGAACCGTTCCCCTCACTCCACATTCCTTTCTTAGCTGCCTTTGCCTGTTCCTCACATTCTGAGAGCCGGTTCTGCTCAGGACTGGGACATGGAAAAAAAAAAACACATGTGATGAGTTTGCACCGCAGTGGGTGGGGGTGTCAAGCCCTTCTTTGAACTCTGGGTTTCTTCAGCATCTGCTCCCCCTGAAGAAACCAAAGCATTTGTTTCAGGTCTATGGCTGCAGACTCAAGCCTATAACTAGAAAAAATCACCATGAATGTAATTTCCAGATTCCAGACTTGTTCCCTCAAACAACAGATTGGCTCCTGAGAGCATTTAATGAGAAGATGCAAAGAACACACATCTCAGCACTGCCACGATCAGTGATTACAAGAGAACAAGTTAGTGGCTCCGAGGGAAGCCTCTCCAGGGGGCACGGCTTCATTTAAGCCTCCCAGACTCAGAAAGTGGAATCCAGGAAGAGCTCGGCAGGACACAGCACAAGGAAAATGACTAAGAACCACCCTTACTCCCTACTGTCCACAGAACAGGGCTGGGGAATACACAGCAAATACTGTTATTACAAATGTCACCCCAAAACTCCTTACACATAGAATAAAGACCAGCTAGGCAAAAGCGGTTTGAAAAGCTTCCATTTTGAAAATGGTAGACTCCTCCTTCATGAAACAGGAAACCAAATATATCTGAGAACAGCCAGAAAACCAGAAGATAGACCAAAAAACAAAACCAGAAATGGTTCTCCCCCACCACCACCCTCACATACACACACCCCTGAGCTAAAGGGAACAGTGAACTCCGAGGCCTTGCCACAATCTCAACACCTGGTTTTAGAGGGCTCAAAGGCTAAATGCAGAAATTCAATCTCCCCCCTTAAGCAGTAGGGATATCAGAACGGAGATCCCTGACCTACAATTTCTCCAGCCAGAAGTCTTCAGTACTGTTCTTTCCCCCTCCTCCCCAAAAGACAGTCACATCCTTGGGGACCCAAGACTGCAACCAGAATTCAATAAAAACCATGGCTTAAGAGAAGCAAACAGAGAAACTGAGAAAAGAAGTCAAGACAGCTTTAGAGAAAAAAGATCGAGACTCCAAGGGAGATTTCTTTGTTGAGATGGTACAAAAGAGATATGAGCTTTTTAAAAATTTCATTCTGGTTGCAAACTGGAGTCCCAAAAAATACTGCAATGATAATCATGCCAGCAATTCTCTTTAAGATAACAACTTCGGCCTCCAAAAACACCACCTAAGACAAAGGTCTTTATTCATTTAAATTCCCACATCTCACCCCCCCCCCCCCAATTATTGGCCTCAAGTCTACGAAGGCAAGAAGAATGTAAAAAGTACAATCTTGCCTTTGCTCATCCCCATCACTGGTACAGTTGGTGCAAATATTTACCTAAAGCCTTTTGTACACCAACAAGAGTCATATAATATAGCAAGGACTTAATGATTTAAACAGCATCTTTAGCCTCCAAATTACTGATGTAACATATCACTTTTCAGAGACTAAAGTGTTAATTAAAGCCAGCTGCAATCCATCCTTCTGTGAGCCAACACTGGTGAACTTGAACATGGTACATGTGCTATAAAGCTTACATAACTAACACTCATTCCCATTACCTTCACACTGCCATTAGCTGAACAAATACATTTGTACCTACTACTTAAGCATCTATAGATCTGTAGACCAAAACAGACTTAAAAGGCTTTGGAGAGACAGAAAATTTTCCCTGACTTTGAAGCAGAATCGTTGGGCCCTTGTCGGTTTCCCCAGATTCTAAGCAACCGATTTTGCTTTGAGTTCTGTTTATTCACTCCACTTTATTTTTCATTGCACTTATTTCTTGCACGTGATATATTGTATATCTATTTGTTTATTGGTTTCTTGTCTGTCCCCCCATTAAAATGTTAGCAGAAACTGTTCACTGCTATATTCTCAGGGCTCAGAACCCAGCCCCGCACATAGTAAGTGTTCGATAAATCTTTTGGGATGGATGGATAAACACTCTGTGACTGAATATCTATCCTGTAAGATATAGCCTGTTGGCTCTTATGAATAGAAAGAATGGAAGTGCCTTGTCTCACACTCCTTTTTTTAAAGGAGTTACACATGCCAAATGCCACTAATGAATCTTGAGTGACCTCCTGGCTCAGAATAATCCACACTGGGGCAGGAAATGTCCTAAAAGCCAGGAGAGCACTAGCAGTTACCCACTGTACGCCAGGGGACAGGGAAGAAAATGCAGCAGAGCCACAGCGGAGCTGACTGCACAACCTGTTTTGAGTGAGCCCAGCTCTCGCAGTGGGGAAGGAAGTTTGAGGGGGTCAGAAGAGTAATAAATACTTACTTATTAGCTCTCATCCCTTCTCTCCGGGTGGCCAAGCCCTCTGCAACCAGAGACTCTGCAATGTTTTCCCCATTGGTATCTGAGGAGGAAAAAGGGAATTAAACGCAAGATGCCCATCTGTCTCCAACAGCAGCAGAGCTCGAACTGAACCTCCTTCACCCTCAGCTCTTCAAGGAGAGCGATGGCGCCAGAGAATCGGACAAGGCAGCACTATAGTGTTGGCTTTTTCAGAAAACTTCGTCTCCCAAAATGTCTAGTCTTGAAGACCCAAAGGTCTATGAATCTTCTTCTTTAGGACTTTGTTTCTAATTCTCTTGTGTATCTCCCAGGCCAGAGGCAATCTCAGGAACAATGGCGACTGAAAGAAAAGCAAGACACACACAGCAGCCCTAGAGGGTATGAAGAACACTGACCTGAGGAGCAGGGGCCTGGAGCGGAATACAAATTCCGCCCCTTATATCTTAGTATCATTATTTATCTACAAAATGGCAAGTGTACCTGCCACGTGGGTTCTTGTGAAAATGAAACCACGATGTCTGTAAATCTAACGCAGTGCCCAGCACACAGCAGGAATTAAAAACAAAAAATGAGTCCCCACACCTGTACAATCAGATGGATTCATTTAGGATTGTCCACCACGTTTTACACAGGAAGTCTTAATTCCTCTCAAGATGCCCTATTCTCTGAGCCACGAGGACACCAAGACAAGATATACCGTTTGTCAAAGACTTTCTCCTGCTCTCAGAGACACAGGGGCAGAGGTGGTGTCTAGATTTCTAATCTGTCATATAACAGCAGGCAAGAAAAATGAAGTTAAACTTAAAACCCCATCTGATTAGGTTCTACCTGGGCACTTGAAATATTAATTGCATTTCCATGCTATTGAAAAAGCTTTCAGGTTCTGTACGCTCTTAAATTCCGCTTGTCAGACAAAGCGATAAAGGAAGACATCTGTGAAGAAGAAATTGCTGCATAAAAATCTTTACTATGGCAGAAACAAGGTCCCAGATAAACTGAAACCCAGGAGGTAGCTAATAGGTAACGTCAGCAAAGAATAAAATTCTGTAAGATTTATATTTAATACGCTATATATTGACTTCTGTAAGCAGTAACAATATACACACCACCCCCAAATCCAGCCTCAACGCTTTGCCATTAGCATTGCCCAAATCGCTATAGAAGCAAATTACAAGCCTCCTTTCCTATCAAGGCAAGCCGAGATGAACGATATTGACACACGACTTCTCAGGTTCTGAGGCTGAGCACGGACCGCAGAACCTTTCCACTGAGGTTACTGCCCAGGCCGGACATAGACACGTACAGCCATCTGACATGACCAAATCTCACACTGGTTGTTTCAAAGCAACAGGAATCCCAAAGAGTAAAAAATCAAAAGGAAGGGTTTAACAATTAAATGAAAACTTGAGCAATTAGGTGCCAAGATGTCAGGGAGTAGAAAGAACAAAGCCCAGGTACAAACAAGGTGTGTGTTCACAAAACCAGCCAATCAACTGCTTTCAGTAGCTCTCAGTTTCTTGGCGCAGGGCACTCTGAAATGGCCCTTGGCTGGCCCACTTCTAAAAAGTGAGTTCTGACTGCTCCTTCAAAAAAGGAGAAAAATATATTTCCCTGGGCTGAACTCCAGCAACAAAATGTGGTGGATAGAATACTGAAATGGGGAATTTGTAGGCCAAGGGTCTTAGTCTTAGTACTTAACCAAATTATAAAAATGACCAAGTCACAATTGGGATGGTATTCTGAGGTTTATCCCGTGGTATTCTGTATCAGTATCCTATGGATACTGATTATCTAAGCCAATGTACCCTTTCATTAGAATTGACACGGAGATTTCCTTAAAAGAGCTGAGTGAAAATATTGAACTTTTAAGTCATTTAAACCTTTGAGACTAAAAGATGTAGATAATTCCAAACGTTCTTTCAGTATGTATTTATTGATCACTTTCTATGTACCAGGTTTTATTCTAAACACTAGTATGTTACCATGCACATATATCCAGTTTATAATTTGGGTCAATTTTAAAAATGAACTTTCTAAAAACAACAAAGAATTTCAAATGTCAACTTCCCTTAAAATACTTAGACCATTTTAGCTAAAGACCGGGTTTACTTAAAAGAACTCTCAGATGTGGTCTCTTTATAGAGATATCTGTGCCTGACTTTTTCTGCAGTTTCACAGGGGGGTTCTCAGGCAGGGTAACACAAGACTGACCGACTGACCAGCTGTTACAGAACTGCAGTTTTTTAGGGGATAAAATCCTTGAGCGATTGCATTCTGAAGACCATGAGCTTCTATTCTTTCGAACCAGAAGCCATCAAACAATAATGCTTAAGCGGTTTATTTCCCATTACATTATTTGAATGTTGGGTAAAAGGCAAATTTGTTTCTCTTTCTGAAAAGATTCTATATATTTCTATAATTTCCCATTCACTCAAGAAGCAGATAGCCAAATGTCTGGGAGGCTGACCAGGGCATTTGTCTACCGGGTAAATCAAACGAGACATCTCCAGGGTCATCCTGGAGTCACCCAACTCACTTTCCTAAGACCTCTACAGTTAAAATCAGAATCTTAAGAGGAGGCTTAAGATTGTTTACTTCCAGTTAACTGACTACCCAAGTCAAGCAATTATGTAAAGCAGCTCAGTTGGAAGGCTATTTTATCAAAGAAGCACAGAATTTAATCAAAGAGTTAAAATAAAAAAGTCTGCTCCCGAACTAACTCCCAAAATGGCTGCTTTATGGAGAACACTCTACCAATCCTTTCGATGTCCTATTTCTGTTCAAAGTCCATTCCATGATCTTATCACCTCCCTCTCCCTAATCCAAAAGAGATGAGAACATCTCATACCACATGGGCCACCTGGCCCAGCTACACAACAGGCGTATGTGCACGTGCGCACGCATTACTGAGTACATGTTCTGTGTCAGGGCCAAGTGCTTCACATACGCTATCTCCTTCAACTCTCTCAATAGCTTACAAATGAAAAAATTAGGACTTACACAAAGGCTAAGAGTTAAATAAGAGTATATGGTAACAGAAGTCAGAATTCTAACCCACATCTACACAACTCCGAAGCCTGTGTTCTTTCCATTCCATTCCATTCCAAACCATGTGGCTTGCAAAAACCCACAAGCCCTAAACAACTCTTCCTCAGGAGAAGAAAAGCCAAAAGATAGATAAAGGAAATAGAAGATGCAATAGGAAATCTATAGGAATTCAATTAGCACTATGATCTAGAAGCACAGAGCCGCTGAGTTACACAGGCTGATGGTCTAAATATAAGGAAGAATGCTATGGGGTACCACGCACACCTAACCCAGGCCAGCAAAGCAGGTGCAGGAGTGAACAAGGAGCAGGAATCGGGGACATTGCACCAGGAGCACCCATGCACCACGAGCTCTAGTACTCAAAGGACTTCCAATTACACCTACAGCCAACGGTCCTAGAACTACCTCCACCAGAACTCACACTGGCCTTCCATCAGATAAAATCTGATCTTTGGAGCAACTTTAGACTCAGAGAGAAGGAAGTCCTTTTCTCCTTGCTAACTCACCTTTTCCAAGGTAGATCATGCCATACTCTCGCCCCTGGGGAGTCTTGTTTTCTATAGTGAAACAGACTTCCTTCCCAATCAGCTTCTTCCGAAGAAACTCTCGGGCAGGAAATGCCCAGGGCTGAAAGACAAAACAAATGTGTCACAGGAGAACTGCCTAGTTCCCAACCGCAATCGGCATTCAAGCAACTTCATTCCTTCAATATCCTGGCCCTACATTAAGCCCTGAGGGGAATATAAAAACAAAATGCACACAACATAGATTGCATTCTTAAGGGGCTCATAAAAAAGGAGGATCTAGTGGGGCACCTGGGTGGCTCAGCCAGTTAAGTGTCTACCTTCGGCTCAGGTCATGATCCTGAGGTTCTGGGACAGAGCCCCACATCACGCTCCCAGCTCAGTGAGCAGTCTGCTTCTCCCTCTACCCCTCCCCCTGCTCAAGCTCATTTGCGCTCTGTCAAATAAATAAAATCTTTAAAAAAAAAAAAAAAAAAGGAGGATCCAGCAGTTGGTTTCACCAGCAGAGGCCCTAAAAACAGGTGTCATGGTTGTCCGGATACTGGCAGCAGGACTTTCTCCTCCATCACTTTCCATTCAGAGGTACAGTTTCCTTCATGAATAATAACTGCCAAGAATTTTACAGCACTTGCCATAAGCCAGCCACCACTCCAAATGCTTTATATTTACCAACCCACTCTTGAATAAAAAGTCCAGGCTCCAGGAACTCACCTAGTCAAAGGGAAAACATAAGCAACTACCACCTCCATTTGCTTGTCTCTTCCCAGTTTACAAAGTGCTTTCACTGATTATTAAACTAGCGGAAACCAGTTCAAGGTGCCATCAGAGTAAAGGCAAGGTTCTAGTACTCTTATTTCAGAGTGAGTCTCCTGCTCAAGGAAGAGCCTTGCTTATATCATTTCCCCCACCTTTTTTAAAAACAGCAGAGTTGAGAAGAGCAAGAACTATTCTCCCCAAAATGTCTCCTTTTCCTGTTCTAGTCTGAGGCTGCACCAATGGGACCCAGGTCCCAGAATCTTAGGGGAAGACACCAGTAATAGGCCCTGGTAAGGAGTCATCTTGACAATGACCTTCTTCCCTCCACCCATCTAAGGCCCTGGCATAAGGGGTGAGCCACACATCCACAAAATGCGAAGTCTCCCTGTGATCTCCAGATCCCCACCCCATCACTTCCAGGATGGTACAAAGGGAGAGGTCTCCTCTGAAATAGTCCTGTCAGTCAGAGGTCACCTGCACTTGAATTAAGAGTCTAGACCTAGCTCAGTGCCCCCAAGTTCCCTCAGATCAGAAATGAGGAAGGAGAGGGTAAAAGTTCAAAGAATATAGGATCTGCAGGACCTCATGTGCAGAAAAAATGCACAGCACAAAAGGGAAGCGTGTATAGGATATCCAAGTGTTTCTATTACAACTGCCGAGAGCCACAGAGCTTGGGCTACAGAGAGTAAAGGCAAATGGTACATCACTGACCTGGAAAGGAAGCCTCTGCTAACCTTTTCAAACCATTAAGATTATTCCATGGGCCTATCCAATAAGCTTTTCTAAAAGAAAAACCTCCATAGGACTTCTCACAAACCAGAAGCCAATTAAAAGATGGCAGTCCACCAACCCGTTGGGCTGGTACTCATAAAACTAGCAGTGTTGTCAAACTTCTAGGGGGAATGCTTCCAGGAAGAACCGATCCTGTGTGAGCACTCAAAGACACAAAAACAAGTTATCCTCGTTCATCTAATGCTCTTTCCTCAAAGCACCCAAGAGCAAAAGAGCCAATCACTCAATGGTCCTACAAAGTTCATCATATTTTTATGTCCCATTTCCACCCCCTGCTCTACTCCCTAAAAATGAAAACGGCCACCTGTCACCAAAAAGAGTCTTGTAATTGAAAAAGGAGCCCAATTATCAACCACAAAAATCACAAAAACTGTACTGAACAAACTACAACCCAGCCACCTCCATTTTTATTACCTTAGTGAGCCACTTAATTCTAAAAACATCCTCAGCTACATTCTACAGCTATCTAATGTTCAAGATTCAGCTCTGAGGCCACACTAATATCTAAAATTCAGTAAACACATGGTTTTCCTAAATACTTGGAAAAGCTCTGACAAAACAAGTACTCCTGAAGGACTTTGGTAAAAACTCATTCATCAAGGGTCAGTTCCCAAGGAACTACCTAGCACCTAGGGGGAAACCTGCAACTTCTACCAACTCGACAGAAGTACTAAAAGCTTTTAAGACTCGATGAAGGAGCACCCTTCTCTTCAACCTTAGGACCTCATCTTTTACAGCTGGTAAGTCACTGGGCAATAAGAGAAAGCCACACTGGAGGTCTTAGAAAGGACATATACCTAATCCTATGAGAAAAAGTAACCGAATTTCTGTAACCTAGCGTTTTTAAAACCAGCCTTCTCAAGTTGTGTTCCACCCAGAGTGGGGCAAATTCACAAACCGCACAAGATTTGAGCTATGAAGAGAGGCAACAGAGGGACCTACGGAAGCAACTGGCCACATCACGCCTCGCAAAGCCAAGAGAGCACCACGGGACAAAGCTTAGTGCAAGTGTCCACGCAGAGGACAGCCAGCAGGCTAGCTGCTGGAGAAGGCCGTCCCAGCACAGCCTCCCAGAACGACTCTGGGACTCGAGTAGAGGGAGAGCTGCCCGAAGCATTTAGCAAGTAAGCTCCAGAACAGCCTCACAGGAAGGAGGGCTGTGGTCTGTTCACGATGTCCCAGCGCTCAACTGAAGAAGCAAACGGCCGGTAAGCAGGTGAGACTCAAAATTACCTCTTCCCTTTAGAATGCTCAACAGCAGGCAACCCAGCAGCTTGCACTCTGCTCACTGCCTCAAGCAAGGTCTAAGGTCTGCCACAAGGAAATGAGTTTTTTAATTCCAATCTTTTCTTTGAACCAGGTAGACTCCGCCACTACTGAACATATGTATGTTCAGTATATGTAAATCCTTAGAGCTAGCTACTTTTTTCCATGGCCCAGTGCTCAATACTTCTTATCCCATCTTCTAATCACCCCACCCACTGTACCCATGTGATATAACCAATTCCTCTATGCCCCACCACCCCACTATCCTATGTCTCAAAGGCTCCACTGAACGCAGGACTATAACATTCATTTCTGGATTTCTCATGAAATCAACATAGGGCTTCACACATAACAGGAACTCAGTAAATCTGTGGGAAATAAGTGTGTAATTCCCACAGTGCCCGTCAACGCAGTATCTAGGCTGCCTAGAGTAGCTAGGCAACGCTAGGGATTAGCCTGGAACAGTGACGGCCGGGGACATACAGTGGGGCTGTTTTTACAGCCACAGTATTAGGAGAGAGCAGAGCTTCTTTGAAAGAAGGCATCATGAGTGAAGGCAGAGAATAAGTAACCAAATTATATTTGGGACAGTGATACAAAGGGAAGCAAATGAGCCACACCATCCCTGACTCCATCTGAACATGAAAAAAATAGACAACACGCTCCAAAACAAAGGAAAGCCAGAGAGAAAGGGTAATGCCGCATTCCACGATCCACTGACCCCCAAAAAGGAGATGCTCAGGTTTTTTAACCTCATTCCTCACATGTTTATTCACTGCGTATCTGTTTCATGTCAGGCACTGACTAGGCTCAAGAACAGAGATATGAGGTAAGGTCCCATCCCTCGAAGAGCTTACAGTGTCATAGAGAAAGACAGACATATAAATATGGAATGACTGTGGAATGACTGTGAGCAAGGGAATGAATGAAATTTTGTTTCAAAAAGATCTGGGAACATATGAAGAAAGGATTAGAGGGGAGGAGAATGAAGGCAAAAGAACCATCATTTCAGCATTCTTAGCACTCTTTGTTTCAGAGTGAAACAAAGAACAATAGGAGTAATAATGAAGTTTCAAGGATGGAGAAGAGATCTCTTAAAGGAGGCGGACTCTCACTAGGTCTTGATAAAGCCCTACCTGTAACGGGGAAGGGAAGAGCAAAGGAAATCGGGTTTCTGATTTGGGTTACCAGTTGGTGTCACTGGTCACTTGAGCCAAAGGAGCTTCAAAAGCGAGGTGGGAGGTGGGGGACCAGAGACCAGATCGCAGCAGGGAAAAGAGAGACTGAATTATCAGGACAGAGAAGTAGTGGCTGTGGCTGAGAAAGGGTGAAATCTGTAGCCATCAAATACTTCACATTTCCGGGACCTTTGAAGAGTTACCAGGAGAAATATAATGAGACGGAGCTGCTCTGGAAGAGAGAGAGAGAAAAAAACAACAAAAAAAAAGCACCACACACTACAAATACATGAAACTAGAATGAGGGCTGGGCTCAGATCACGTAGTAGTCTCTCAGCTAGGACAGTTCCTGTAAGATATTACTGTACTGTTACATAGAATACTGTTAAAATATTTTAGAACGAGTTCCAACTGGCCTTGTGTTCCTCTGCCCTAGATTCCCATCCATGAAACAGGAAATTAAAACCCAGTATTTCTTTTTTAGAGGCTATGTTGTATCTTTTCTCTGGGGCAATGAACTTAATCAGCCCTAGCCAGCCAGGGTCAACTCTCCTCTCATGAGCATTCAAGCTGTTAGACAACACACAACTGAAAGAAAAATAACTATCCCAAATGTTGGTCAAGAAAAGCACTTAGGACCCAAAATCTGAAAAGTACAACGAGAGGGCTTAATTTTCAGGGCTTGGTCTAACAGTAGTAGTACTACCAGTACTAGTATTTACAGTAAGAGAAATTAACAAGTAGCAGTAGAGATTACAATTAACATTTATAGACACGTGCTAAGCACTTGACATGATCTTATTTCATCCTTACTAATAAACAACCCAATGTCTACATTATCACTATTCCCAATACCTGTGGACACTGATGGAAGACCAATGAAAAAGAATTTCTTTGGCCTATTCTGTCATCATCCCAAGAATCTAGCTGGATTGCTGCTGACAGAATTATGGGGGACTTTTCTCCATTTTCTAGAATATTGCTTCATTATTGTAATTCAAACAAAACGCCCCTTTATTATAGATTCTTAAAAACTACATGTTTTCCTTAAACAGAAGATCCCCATGAGTTGCATTTTCTTCTTCACTTCCATATCAGGGAACAGCAGAGGAAAGCTGAGGTACCAAACTTGCCCAATTATCAAGCTGGGGAAAGGACAAATAATTAGAATCCAGAAATTTCACTTTTGATGATAGCCGAGCACTACTTAAGAAGAGACAAGAACTGAGGTTTCAAAGTATGGGAGCCAAAAAGACTAAACCATGCCAAATTTAGACTCACAGCAGTTGCTAGGAGATATAAGAACTGAGGAAGTCCAAGGCAGACCACAAAGACAGCAAGGTGGGCAGGCATTAGAGGGAGGAAAACAGGACAATGGAGGGGATGCTATGACACGAGGTCAGAAGTCTCTCGAATCACCATAACACAGTGGCTCTTGACTACTTGTGAGCCACAAGCTGCTTTATGAAACCAATTAAAAACTCCCTTCTTTAACAATGCATGTTTACACAAAACTTTGCAAACAATTTCAGGGGGTTAGCAGATGCCTTTAGGGGTTCATGGATTCAAGATTAAGAACCCATAATAAAGCGCAGGCATGCAGTATGCTACTATTTATGAAAGGAAGAGTGTCTGCTGAGACAGGTGATAAACATCTCTGGAAAGAGATAAACACACTAACAACAGAGTTGTCCCTGGACAGAACTAGATTTTTCACTCTCTATTCTTCTGAATTTTGGACATGAAGAATTCAAACATAAATTAATAAAAGAACTCTGCCACAACCAATGGCAACCTCGAATGACTGAGACAACCTAGCAAATATTCCAACCTTAGGCCAAGAGAAGGAGTGAAAACATGGACAAACCTGAAGAGGCTCCAAGCTTATGGGAAAAGGTAGGAGAAAAGGGCCGGAGACTGGGATTACTGCTAACCGTAGTGAACATGTAAACCTATGCAAGCCATGAGAGGTATGTCCACAGTCTTCACTCCTCTGATACAAAACTAATACCCAAAATACACAGGAAAAGATTACAAAACTTGCATCAGTCAAGGAGATTGGGCTACGACCTAGGTCCATAGCCTCAGGGAAGCCTCTGGAAGCACCTACCTCATCTGGGGTATCTTTTGCATCAGGTTGAGTTGCGGCCGCCCGGCGTGCAAGATTTCCGGCTCGAATGTTGCTAAGATTGATCTGCCTCTCGGGAGGAGGCCCACCACGAGGCTGCCCTCTGACAATGATGGCACATCCTGAGAGGACCTGCAGAGGGGGAGAAAAAGAGAAAATCAGCTGTCTAGAGGCAAGACTATCATAACAGAAGTTGTTTCCTTACTGTATCCCCAACATCTCTAACAGTACTTGGCTCCTTGGAGGCATTCAAGTATTTGTGGAATGACTGGTGAATGACTAAATGAATGGGATTGTTTTTAATTTCATAAGAGAAATAGCTACAGAAACATCAGGCTAGCTTCTCAAAAGAGACCCAGAGAAAGAAGCAAGAATTAAGCAAACAATGGACAAGTCATAAAATAAGTAGACTGTCCAGGATAAAGAGGCATGTGCAACATGGAGATGAACGACCTTTGTAACCTCATCCCGGTGAGCGCCACCGCCACGTTCTCATCAATTATTAAGAAGTTAATGTCTCAAAAAAAAAAAAAAAAGTTAATGTCTTTTCTCGTTCCACACATCTCGTTCTAGGATGGAGGCAAGCAATGGAAGGCCTAAGAAAAAGGGAAGCTGAAGGAAGAAGCCCCTACACTCCGTCTGCAAGGAGCTGAGTATTGGGCAATGCTACACTTCCGTTGCAGACGGTACTCAAGTCTAGAGTAAGGCAGCCATATGAAGTGATCTAGAAAGTCCACGTTCTCCAGGATTAAAACAGAAAAATCAAAGAGGCATCTTAGAGCCCCCAAGTGCAGTAGCTCCTTTTAGCTCTCTAATCAACGGCACCAGGCATAGAACCCAGTTACAAAAGAGCTCTGAAGCTCATTGGGATTTAACTTAAAATACATGCAGGGGAGAAGAAGGGAGGATTTCAAGTGGGAGAAGAGAAGAAAAGGCGTAGAGAAAAAAATGACAAATGTCACCCCAGCTATTCAAGTTGTCTTCGCTCAGCAAGGCACAATTTAATGAACAGATGGGCTCGAGCACTGGCTTCACTAGATCTGAAAAACTCCCAATCTCAACGCTTCAGAACAAGCAATAGCTGCCGAAAAATTAGTAGATAGAAGGTTGGAGAGTTCTGCCAACATAGAGCCCTATGGTAGACAATACCATGGAGTTTTCTGTAAAAGAATGATGCCTAGAAAGGAAGGCACTCCTGTATACATTTGCTTAGCTGATATTTCTCTCGCGCCTCTTCACTTTAATTAATGCTTTAAGTTGTGAAATATAAATACTGAAGCACATTTAAGCACACACATACGCATTAAAAAATAAGCAAACAACTGAATAAACCACCACCCAAGTGAAGGCCTAGGAACACTGCTGGAACCTGGCCTCCCCTCTGTGCCCCGCTCTACTTGTAGCCCCTTCCCCTGCCAACACTATGACAGCCCCTCCCTTGCTTCCCTGTAGTTTTAGCATCTATGCGTACATCTCTACACAATATGGTTTCATTTTTTCCTATTTCTAAACTCTATGTACAGTCTACTGTGTGTGCCCATAGGTAACTTGCTTTGTTTGCCGTTTGTTTTGTTTTTCTTGGTAAAACTCATCTGTGTTGATGTAAAACGGTTGTTTATTCACTTTCATGGCTGTGTATTTCATTGTATGAACAATTCATTTACCCATTCTAACTTTTACAGAAACTGTCCAACAAATATGCACATTCCAATTTTAAAAGAATAGTGCTCTGATTAAGGTTGTCAGTATCCTCGGTACGTTAATCATACAGACCTCGGGCTAAATAGCTCTTCTCCAGCTACATCAGGACAACATAAAAAAACACAGTCTTTCTTATCTAGTGACAAGTCATGCTCTTCGTTTATACCCTTTCTGATCAAGTGCTACCAGTAATTAAACTCTATAGCTCCCAACCAAACAGCCTTTCTAACTGCCTCTCCTGAGAACCCACGCCCTGGGCATCATCCCTAGCAACTAACATTCTAACAAGACAAGCTTTCAAGGTGAAGCCAGGAAAGAACAGGAGGGATGCTTGGTGTTCCTGAAATGAGAAGCACCAAAGGACCTAAAAGAAAAGAGCTTGGATCGGATTCATTTACAGTCAAGTCTCCGCAAGCAGCAGAAGCAAGAACAGCATATTGTAGAATACCTGCGCTTGAAATCACTCAGCACAAGTTCCAAACGGGGCTGACGAGAGCCAAGTCACATACAGCATATAAACCCGAGCATCCATCGCCAGTGCCTGGTCCTCGGTTGCAGTCAACCTTTCACAAAAAGTAATAAAGCACTCCCAGCAGACCCAGTACTTCTCAGTGAGCCCAGCTGGGAAAGCTATGGTCCATTTACAAGAAAACCCACCTTAGCTGACCAAGGTAAAACCCAGGATGGGTGGGGGGGGAGTGCTTATTTCTCAAGTCTGACCAAAAAACAAGCAAACAAACCCAAAAAACAAAACAAAACAAAACACTGAAAAGCTCAAGAACAGAGTGACTGATGAGAAGAATCCCTTTGTCCCTAAATATCAGAAAGGTGCCACCTCTAATACCTCTACCTAATAGACCAGATCCCTGGGGGCAATGGGTCTATACCTATTACCCCTGGCCCCATAAAGGGCTTCGGCAAACAACTGTGCGTAGCAATTTTGCAAAACTTCCTCTATACCTCCTCTCCCCTCCCTGAATGCTATTCTGAAGACTGTTGTCAGAACGTCTCTGCATTATTGCACCAAATATGCCACTCAGACAAGAGTCAATGCTTGGATTAATATTAGAGAGATGACTTCCTTTATAGGTTACTTGACATTTTTTATACTACTGAGTGTACAAATTCAGGTGGCAGGCACCGATTCAACCTCCTAAGCAATACACACAGATGCTCATCGTGGTAGGCACTGCCATTCCTGTTCCCCTAGGAGGAAAACACTGACCCATGTACATCTTTCCTGTGAAACTCGCTCCCCTCATTCAGCCATTGCCTTAGTGGAGAAGCAGGAAAAGACTGCGTCTGCAGACTGTTAAGAAAGAAAAGACCTATCTTCAAGAGAAGAACTAGTTTCCTTCCTACTATTTATAGGAACTAAAATCGGATAAAGGAGGTGTAGTGTGTGTTGTGTAGTGTGTGTCCATTTTAGCTTCTAAGGATTGTTAAACTCCCTCCACCTGCCTTGTTTGCCGACAATCTCTACTCAAGTTCTTCCTCAATTAAAAAATTTTTTTCTTTTTTTGAGATAAAACGGGGTGTGGAGAGGGTACCAGAGGGGGAGAAGGGGGAGGAGAGGAGGGGCAGAAGGAGAAAGCGAGAATCTCAGGCAGGATCCACACTCAGCACGGAGCCCAATGCGGGACTCAATCTCATAATCCTGAGATCATGACCTGAGCCGAAATCAAGAATTAGACACTTAACCGACTGAGCCACCCAGGCAACCCCCCTCAATAAAAATATTTTAATGGTCTTCTCTTATCCAAGGTTCCTCACCAAATAAAGCTAAGGAGAAATAGCTTCTGGTGGAAAAAAATACTTAAAGGGTCTTTAAAAATGTAAAATACCAAGGGTTTATATATCAAATTTAACTTGTATCTCCTATAGCACCAAATCATTTTTCCTCTCTGGAAGACCTGACATCTAAGTGGATAACTTTTATAATTTTATTCATTTATTTTTTTTTAAGATTTTATTTATTTATTTATTTATTTATTTATTTATTTATTTATTTGGAAAGAGAGAGAGTGAGAGAGAGCATGAGAAGGGAGAAGGTCAGAGTGGGAAGCGGACTCCCCATGGAGCCGGGAGTCCGATGTGGGACTCGATCCTGGAACTCCGGGATCATGACCCGAGCCGAAGGCAGTCGCTCAACCAACTGCGCCACCCAGGCGCCCCATTAATTCATTTATTAAACCAATGCAAATCTGAGCACCTAATCTGTGCCAGGTATTGTTCTAGGCAAGGACATACTTAGTGAAATAAAACAGACAAAAGTATCTACTCTTAGAGAGCTGACATTCTACTAGCAGGAGACAAACAATAAACATAAGTAAATAAAATACAGTGTTTATCAGAATTTTAATTTCAGAGGAATAATGTTAAGACTGAGAGGAAACTGTCACAGATAATTGTTCTGCCAAAGCTGTACTGATTCATCTTGCAAACTTTCATGGATGCGGTAATTATCCTTAATTGCTAATTTATAGGGCATAAAAAGCAAATCATATGGTAACTGCTTTATCCAATTATATTAATAAAATGACACACTCTAGAAAAACGATCTTAGCCCTACCTGATACAGCAGGAGGTCTGTGAAAACCGCTGTCACAATGAATCAGTTTGATGGGGGTTATGGATTAGACATTTCTCAGCTCTGCCAATAAAGGTTGCAGAGGGACTGCTGTGATTCAGAGGACCTGGCTTCAGGGCACAAGTTAGGTGGTGACAAAGGCTGAGACAAGCCAGCTAAAGAGGAAAATAGGGACTCAAACCGTTCAAACCCACTTACCGGTTTACAGAGAGGTTTACCTCCAGTGAAACCCTTTATGCGCAGCCGCTAAAATGTTGCCCAGCAACAGAATACAACATTAAACCTTCACTGGATCCTGATAGACGATTTGGTGCACGTAACTCTTAAACCCCCAGACCAGACATTAGGACACAGAGAACATATACAAAACCTGAACCATGCTATACTTAGGGAAAAGAAAGTGATGGTACAGAAATCCATTTAAGTATGGGGCACCTCGGTGGAGCAGCTGGTTAAGTGTCCAACTCCTGGTTTTGTCTCAGGTCATGATCTCAGGGTAGTGGAACGGAGCCCCACATCAGGTTCCACGCTCAGCACGGAGCCTGCTCGGGCTCCTCTCTCCCTTGACCTCTCCCCCTGCACGTGGGCACTCGCTCTCTCTCTCTCTCTCTCAAATAAATAAATCTTTTTTAAAAAGAAAAATCCATTTAAATATGACAATAAAGCCAGTATTTTTTTTCACAGTACCAAGAATAAAAGTCATCTTGGCCTGAGAATGGAATCTTATTAGCTGAGATCATTTCATTTAGCTCTGCAAGAAGAACTAGATTAACAGATATATCTATTAAGATTCAAGAGGAATACCTTAGCAACACCTGCCAATATGAAGACCTAATATAAATAAGGATAGCCACTTGATGAACATTAATATGTTACCAATAAGGCCCAAAATAAACAGGTTTATGGCCAAATGATTTTCAAAATGGGTGCCAACATAATGCAGTTGGGAAAGAATCTTTTCAACAAAAATGGACTAAGAAAACAATATCTGCGTGCAAAAAGAATGAAGCTGGACCTCTACCTCACATTACATACAAAACTTAGCTCAGAAAGTAACCAACTTAAATGTAAGAGTTAAACTACAAAACCTTTAAGAAAAAATATAGGTATAAATCTTCATGACCTTGGATTAGTTAATGGTTTCTAGATATGATGCCATCTTTACAATGCACAAGAAAACAAACAAAATAAAAGATAAATTGGCCGTCAAAATTAAAACCTAGAGACTCAATGGATACTATAAAGAAAGTGAAAAGACAGTATTTACAAAACGTATCTGATGAGGGTCTAGTGTCTAGAATAAGGAACTACTAGAACTCAATTAAAAAAAAAGACAATAAAGATCATTAAAAATGGGGGAAAAGATGTGAATACACTTACTCAAAGAAGATATACACATGATCAGTAAGTACATGAAAAATACTCAACATCATTAGTCATAGGGGAAATGCAAATCAAAGCCGCAATGACCAGGGCCCCTGGGTGGGGTTCAGTTGGTTAAGGGTCTGCCTTTGGCTCAGGTCATGATCTCAGTTTCCTGGGATAGAGCCCTGTATCGGACTCCCTGCTCAGTGAGGGTCTGCTTCTCCGCCTTCCTCGGTGCTCTCTCTTTCTCAAGTCATTAAATAAAATCCTTGTGCTCGCTTCGGCAGCACATATACTATAATAAAATCCTTAACAACAACAACAAAAAGCCCCAACGGTCACTTCAGCCACTAGGATAGCTTTAATCAGTAAGACAGACAATAACAAGTGTTAGCAAGGAGGTGGAGAAATTAGAACCCCTCTACATTGTTAGTAATGCAGTTGTTTTGAAAAACAGTGCGGCAGTCCCTCAAAAGTTAAGCAAAGCATTATCATATGACCCAACAATTCCACTCCTAGGTATATACCCAAGAGAATATGACTACACAAAAACTTGTACACAAATGTTTATTCCAACACTGTTCATAAGAGCCAAAAAGAGTGGAAACAACCCAAATATCCTTCAAGTGATGAATAAATAAAATGTGGTATATCCATAAAATGGAATATTTGGAAATAAGAAACGAAGTACTGCTTAATACTACATGAACGAACCTGGAAAACATTACAATAAGTGAAAGAAGCCAGACAGAAAAAGCCACACATTTAACAATTCCGTTTATATGAAATGTCCAAGACAGGCAAATCCATAGAGGATTAGTGGTTCCAAGGGTTGGAGGAAGGGGAGCTAATGTGTATAGGGTTTATCTTTTCATGTTCTAGAATTAGACAGTGTTGAACATTATGTAAACACAGTAAAAGCCACTGAATTGTATACTTTAAAAGGGTGAATTTTATGGTGTGTGAATTTATTTCAATAAAAAAAAATTTTTTTTAACATCCAACATGGAAATACAAAACCTTGGGGATGTAAGATGTACGCTTTGCTATAGAGCAGTCCCATATCTAGCAGGGAGATTAGATGCTTAGCTGATCACCGCTAACCAAAAAAAAAAAAAAATGTGTTAAAAGGCAACTGACTCAGAACCAAAAGTCAGGCATGGTGACTCACCAAAGAATGGAGGGCTACTGTAAACTTCCAAGTCCACTAGAAATAACAAGGAAGAACACAGGAAGGAAGGAGAACTTCGGCGAAATCTGCAAAGCTCTAAAACGATGAAAACAATATAAGCGCTTTCTGAGAAAGAACACAGAAAGGAGAATGAACTCCTTTCCCTCTGGGGTACAGAGAAGAACCAGGAAAGTCACACGGTGCCATCTAGAAGCCGGCGACGGTCACACCCCAAGCTACAGGCGCAGGGACCGCCTGTCAGAGTGACAGAGTAGCAGGCCAGGGCCCCTCCCCATCAGGGGATGGGGAAGGAGCTGTTGTGGATAGTAGGGTAGGAACGCTTTTATTAGATACAGTTTCATGAAGCAAAAAACTATTATAAAAAAAAAACAGAATTAAAGAGTAACTGAAGAGAAACTAAATTGGGGAAAATTTCAGAAAGTATATCAGGAAAAAGCTTCTTGGCAGCCAGAGCCGTTGCCTCCACGAGAAGAATCATCACTTGAAAATTAAAAAGTCATTGAGACAAAGAGCAAGCAATCCCAAAAGAACCTAAGCTGTGTGGTCTGGGAGGTCTTTCCCAGAATACTCGCCAACACAGCCAGCTTTTTCTTTCTTTTCTGGCAAGAGCAGAAGGCAAACCTAAATTAGAGGCCCAGCATTGGAACACAATGAACTGGAAGCCGCGGCCTCAGGGCAAGCCACTTCGCGCGCTCTGGCCAGAGCTGACCAGAGGGGCCCAGAGCTACTGCAAACTGGTCCTCAGTTTGAACAGCGGCGAGTTTACATCTCAGAGGGACTACAGCCATCATCTACAGAGAGAGGGCAGCTAAAGGGAACATCTACTCTGGGCCCTTTTATTTTAGAGATGAAAAATCTGCAAGCAAAATAGGTAAATGACTGTTGCTGACAGAAAGTACTGATGGCCGAGCACGGACTAGACGCGAGGTTCCCCAGGCCGGACGCTCCACTATGCCGACACATGTAGAAACAAGCATCCAGGGAGCTGAGGTCGATTAAAACGCTATCTGAGGTTACCTGCGGATTAAATCTCTTTCCGAATTACAATCTCCATTTTTATGTGTCAGCAGAGCAGGTGTCAAAGACTAAATCACTAAGCAAGTAAAGCTTCCATGAGCTGGCTGCCTGAAATCAAACCAACACTTGTTAAATGCCACCATATGCAAGGCAAGCAGAGACTTAAGAGTCCAATATTACGAAAGAACACCCAAAAAGGAAACACAAAGGAAGAAAACTCCAGAACGATAAAAACAGGACTGGCAAATGACAGCCCGCTGGCCAAATCCGTCCTGCCGCCTGCTTTTGTACTACCCATGAGCTAAAAATGGCTTTTACATTTTCAAATGGCTGGGGGGAAAAAAAAAAAATCAAAAGGGTATTATGTAACATATGAAAAGAGTATGAAATTCAAATTTCAGTGTCCATAAATAAAGTTTTATTGGAATACGGCCAAGATCATTTGTTTGTCCATGGCTGCTTTCACACTGGAAGCAGAGTTGAGTAGCTTCAACAGAGACCGTATGGCCTGCAAAGCCTAAAATATTTACTACCTGGCCCGTTACAGAGTCAGTTTGCCAACCTCTGATATATTATGACAAGGAAGTGAGATGAAAACTAGTCTTATGGTAGTCTAAATAGCAAGCGCTCAGCAAAAATAAATTCTGGACTACCACTTCAAGTTATACATACTGCTCCTTTTTGTAATCAGAGAAGGGACAGTGGTATGTGGCAATAAGAATTTAGTTTCAGGGGCGCCTGAGTGGCTCAGTTGGTTAAGCGACGGCCTTCGGCTCAGGTCGTGATCCCGGAGTCCTGGGATCGAATCCCACATCGGGCTCCCGGCTCTGCGAGGGGTCTGCTTCTCCCTCTGACCTTCTCCCCTCTCATGCGCTCTCTCACTGTCTCTATCTCAAATAAATTAAAAAAAAAAAAAAGAATTTAGTTTCAGAATCAAATCAATGTCAGTGGTGACCTTTGAAAGTTAACTGGCTCTACTTGCCTCAGTTTCTTCATTATAAATATTCATAAAATATAGAAGAATACCCATGAGAGTTGTAATGAAATCTAAACAATAGCTGGCCAAAAGACCCAGTAACAGCCAATATTGTTTAAGAAATAGTTCAGGGGCACCTAGATGGTTCAGTGAGTTAAGCATGTGACTCTTCATTTTGGCTCAGGTCATGATCTCAGGGTTGTGAGATCGAGCTCCATGCTGGGCTCTGTACTCAGCAGGGAATCTGCTTAGAATTCTCCCTCCCTCTCCCTCTCCCTCTGCCCCTCCCCCTGCTCTCTAAAATAAATAAATCTTTAAAAAAGAAAAATGGCTCAAAGTGTAGTCTCAAGTAAAGATTGTAAGAGTATGTACAATAGAAAAAAAGTGGACATTTCTTCCAGGGGTATAAAAGTACACATCCAAGTCATGGAAAATTCACCAAAAATTGAATCCAATTAGAAAAGATTAAATAATCCATAATCTATCTTCCCTATTTATCAGCAAAGATATCCTGGTCTAGGAAAGTAGATTTAAGTGCTTATGTCAGAATCTTGGTCCTCAGAGGTGATGGTAAAGAAGTACTGAACTTACATCTGCACTGAACTTTATCCCTGATAAAGGGTGGTGACACTCATAGCCTCAGATGACCATGAACTCTGAAATCAGTCTTGAGTGTGAAAACAAACTCAAGTGAAAAAGCATTCCAGGCACTGGGCTATTTCCTCACGTACAGATGAGTACAATACTATTATCACCATCCTCTCTGGGTTGTCGGGATGATTAAGTAGCTGACACCTAGTAGGTACTCAGTAAAAGTTAAGGGCACATCGGTCTCCCTTCCGTTCCCCCCTACCCTCCACCCCTCTTCACCCTCAACAAAGCAGAGCAGGCATGGTTGCCCTCATCTTACCACGGTAAGTCATGTGGTGGTGCAGCAGAGCTAGAACCCAGGTTTTCCTAGCACACTTTGAGGAAACCGCAAATGCTAAATTTTTGAGAACTGTGAGTCAAAAAATTGGTGCCTGGAGGTGACGGCAGGCAAACTAGGTGAAGACAGTCGAAGGTACAATTAAAATACAGAAGTCATGAAGATGTCATGTACAGCATAGCAACCACAGATAATACCGTCTTGCATATTTGAAAGCTGCTAAGAGAAATCTTAAGAAGTCACAAGAGAAAAAGTTCTGTAACTATGTGTGGTGACAGATACTAACCAGACTTATTGTGGTGATCATTTTACACTATCCGATATCACACTGTTGTACACCTGAAACTAACATATGTTGAATATCAATTATACCTTAATAAAAAAAAAAAAGGTAGCTTACATAAAACGCCAAGGTTGTAGCTTACTCCTGCACAATTAAAGCCTCACCATGAAGGAAGTGACTCAATCTCCGGGAAGCCTGTGCCAGGACTGTCCCCAGGATGACGTCCTCTGCAGAACCAAGTCCTCGCTACTCAACGCTGAGCTCCACTGTTGTCACGGACCCAGAGGTTGAGACACAATTACTCAGAAATAAGAGAAGAACTCAGGAAGAACAGGCAAATGTGAGCATCAGTTCAGAAAAATCCATTCCAGTTGTCAAAATTTCAAAATGAGCAACAGTCACATGTGAAAATTTCTAAAGAAGAAAGAATTAATTGACTTCAGAACATAAAAAATTATCCCTAAAGGACTCTGACCCCTCTATTGAATGGTTATGGTCAAGTACTCAGAC
>CM052806.1:71629728-71695193 GCA_028533885.1 Nasua narica | reverse complement strand
GAAACATCAAGTTCCAAGCTTTGGGAGGGTTCAGGAGAGAACAGAGGTGACAAGCGATAAAGAGAATTTATACTACAAAATTATCATGGAGCCAGAGGGTAAATTCTTAAAAATCAGTCTTACAGGGTTTTAAATTCAAAATTCAAGAATGTAGGGAGTGAGAGGATATAAAATCAGGCAGAATCTAGTGTTAGGGCCGTGGACTGGGAATCCGAACACTTGGGCCCCGGTCCCGGCCCCGTTCCAAGCCACCACGTGATGACCTTAGGCAAGTCACTGCCCTCTTCAAACCAGTCTCCTTCGGTGTAAGGGGTGAGGAAACAATAACGATCGCTAAAATTCCTACTGGCCTAGCATTTAAGGGCCAGAAGGAGGAGAACAAATACTAAGAGCTTTCAGGACTACACACTTAACAGAAGAGGTGGAGAGAAAAGGAATATGAGGGCCAAAGAGTGAGAAAACTTGGTAGTAAGTAAGTGAGCGTCAGTGGAAACTGAAAAGCTTCAAGATGGCCAAATGCTCTTAGTTTCAGGGAAGAACGGATGTCAGGATCTCGAAAAGCTGCACACTGCTCAGCAAATGTCAAAATGGACAGAAGAACGGGGGGATGGGAGAGCAGATATCAACTTATTATCTCCGTTAATTAATCAAGTCACCGATCTGCCCTGGTAAACAGCAGATCTGAGTGCCGCGACCACGGAAATGACTGTGACCCCTGATGCCAGGGTGTCCGTGTGGCCAAGTGGATTTGGCCAAGTGGATCCCCAAAGTGCCAAGGGGATTCCGTGTGGGGTACCGTCTAGGAAAGGAATTCCGAGAATGGGTGAAAAAGTAAGGAAAGGGACAGAGGAAAGGGGATCTGCGAGACCATGCCGACTGGCGGAAGGGGAAGAGAAGCCAGCGCCAAATCCCGCCCGGAGGCGGGCGGTGGGGTCAGTGTCCCGGGCCCCGCTCTCACCATCTTGACGATGCCCCGCTGCACGGTGGGGACCGCGGGTCCCCCGGAGGTGCCGCCGCTCTGCGCGGAGGAGGCCATGTGTAGAGATGCAAAGGCAGCAAATAAGGCGGTGGGCCGGCTTGGAGCTGTCAGTGTGGGTGTCGGTGTTGGTGGGAGGCCGCCGCTGCAGAAAGCTGGCAAGCGACGGGTTTCGGGCTATGGACGGCACGAACTCGCCGGGCGCTCACCAGAGCAGCAGCGGGACTGGGAGCGAAAGAGGAGACGCGTTCTCCGCCGCCACACGTTCTACTCGCCGCGCAAGCGTGCCAGAGCGCCACCGCCCTCCGGCCAATTAGCGCCGAGAGCCCGCCGGACCTCAAACCAATAGGCACCTTGCTCGCGGAGCCCCGCCCTTTAGCCCCAAAAAGGGAGACAAGCTCCAGGAAGCGCTGAAAGAGCTGATTTGCAGTGACGGGTTAAGTATGGGGCGGGACTTCCGGGGCAGCCGTAGTAGGTGGTGTCGGGAGGTGTAGTGGGAAGGAAAGGACACGTCAGCATCTGGCCGCGGGGCGCGGGGGGCCATGGGAGTCCCGAGGGCGGAGCCAGCCTCGCCCTCTGTTCTGGCCCCGCCTATTGCGCCCCGCCCCGTGGGCCACCGGGAGGCCACGCGGATTACAGCGTCCCTGAAGGGCACACCCGGATTGGGGAGTGCGGATCGGGGAATCCGGAGCCATGAAGGCAAACACCTGAAGGGATCTCCATACCGGCTGCACACCTAATTCCGACATTTTACCTCCGCTAAAAGTGTGGGGAGAACTTAGAAAAATCTGAGCAGCGTGAAATCTCCGGCTGTTGGCTCTGACAGGCAACACGGCCGGGCGCCCTCCCTATCTTCGCGAGTGTATCTCGTTCGTGTATGTGTCGCCGCTGTCTCGCACTTGTAAGGCTTTCAATTAATGTTCGTTGGTGGGAGAAATTAATGTCTCTTAGGGGGTGATGTGCCCTGTGCACGGGGGAGAATGACTGTCGTTTTCGGGCTCTTCCTAGTTTGGTCAATGAAGTTAGGGAAAGCCTTGATACAAACTCTCCCTGTTCCTGGAGGAGGTCCCTAGACCGCTTGTGATGAGCCACACCTCCCCCCAACCACTTCATCCCAACCCTTTACCTGGCCCTGGCCTCTTAAATTAAGAGATTGGGGCAGGGGTGCAGAGCAAGGACATACAAATGTTTAAATGAATGTTTGGAGACAACTAATACTTGTCCTGTGCCCACTAAGTGGAGCCAAGGACCTTTCGTTTAAACCACTTAATCTTCAGATCTGGCTCTACACTGCAGACACCACGTCCCCCGTAGCTCTTTTGAGAAGAGGTTGTCCAAAGTGAGAAGTGCTTCCACACTTTACATATCCCAGGGTCAACTTTGGGGGTCAGCATCTTCCTAGATCCTTAGTGCTGCCCCTTGCATCCCATTAATTTGCGACCCTCTTAAAACAACAACTTTGTGAAGGCTCAATTCCACCTGATTTATACCGCTATCTCATTAAAGTTGTTGTCTTCTCTGCCTCATCTGCCGCCTTGTCATTGTTGGAAATCAACACCTGGTGGAAACTTCTCCACCCAGTGACCCTGAAGGACTTAAACATTTATGAACCTGACTTGTCCAGTACCCTGGCATCTGAGCTTCTTGACCCCAGCTTCAGTAAACTTGATCTCTGTGCCAGTTTACCCACCTTCTTCAGTACAGATGAAGTATGGCAACGGTTCCGCGGTTGAAATTGTAAACTCCAGCCCCCCCATTCTCTGGTCATAATCACTGTCCTTTCTCTCTTCTCATTCAGTTGCTTCTCTTATACCTTGTATTAGTTATCTATTGCTGCATAACAATTTACCCCAAAATGTAAGTATTAAGCAATGAGCATTTTTTTTTAGAAACTTTTTCTTGGTAAGATTTTAGTTAATTTATTTGACAGAGAGAAAGAGATCATAAGTAGGCAGAGAGGCAGGCAGAGGGAGAGGGGGAAGCAGGCTCCTTGCTGAGCAGAGAGCCCAATGCAGGGCTCGATCTTAGGGCCCTGAGATCATGACCTGAGCCGAAGGCAGAGGCTTAACCCACTGAGCCACCAGGTACCCCAAGCAGTGAGCATTTATTATCTCACAGTTTTTGTCAGGAATCTCTGCCTTTACCTCAAGGTCTTTCTCAAGGCTGCCATCAAGTCATCCGTGGCAGCTCTGCTGTGGTGAAGGTCTGTTATCTGACCAGCCGGATCTGCTTCCAAGCTCACTCATGGTGTCATTGGCAGGATTCAGTTCTCAAGAGCTTTGGACGGAAGGTCTTGCTAGTGGGTGTCTGTATGGGACAACTCACATGGTAGATGGTTTCTGTCAGAGCAGGCAAATGAGAGAGCAAGGGAGGACAAGCAAACCAGTCCTGAACCGAATCTCAGAAGTAACATCCCATCACTCTGGCTGTGTGCTATTCATTGGAAGAGTCTCTCAGTCGGGCCCACCCTCAAGGGGAGAGGGTTACACAAGGGCGCGAGTACCAGGAGGCAGGATCACTGGCGATCATCTTAGAGGCTGCCGATCACACACTATTCTTTAGTTTGACATAATATCCAAAGTCCCTGAACCTCTCTATGTTTATAATCAGTTCCCTTCTGCTTTCTCCTGGATCCTTGGTTAGACTCTGTCATTTTGCCCCCTCCTCTCAGTATCCTCATCTCTCTAAGCCCCACTGTCTTCCACTGGACCTACCTGTCAAAATTCCAATTCTAGATCTCTCGGCCTTCTCCAGACCTACCACTTAGCTAGAGAAAACACTCATCAACTGTGTGGGTTGGTGCCATGGTGAATTCATGAGCCCTCACACATCCTTCTGTTTCCTCAGCCACTTTGGCCAGTAGGTGTGATTGTTGTTGTTTAATTAACTTCATATTTTTTAGAGTGGTTTTAGGCTCAAAGCAATATTGAGGGGAAGGTACAGAGATTTCCCATATAGTCCCTGCCCTTACGTGTGCATAGCGTCCCCCATTATCAACACCCCCCTCCAGAGTGGTGCACTTGCTAAAGTTGATGAACCTACATGGACACATAACCTTCACCCAAAGTCCATAATTTACATTAGGGTTCGCTCCTGATGTTGTACATTCTGGGTTTGGACAAATGTATAATGACATGTATCTACCATTATGGTATCATACAAAGTAGTTTCACTGCCCTAAATATCAGTGACTCTGTGGGGAGAGAGAGGATGCAAAAATATATATATTAACGGGGCGCCTGGCTGGCTCAGTCATTAAGTGTCTTCAGCTCAGGTTATCAGGTCCTGGGATCAAGTCCCACATCAGGCTATCTGCTCAGTGGGGAGTCTGCTTCTCCCTTTCATTTTCCCTCTGTTCTCACTCTCTTTCTCAAATAAATTTTTCTCTTTCTCTTTCTAGATACATATATATATATATATATATATATATATATATATATATATATATATAATCAGTCTGTTTTAAACCTCTTTTCCTTTTAACTCCAATTCCACTGGCTCCCACACTTTCAAATAGTGATAGGCCTTCTACTTGGGAGAGATAATAAAAGCCATCAAGAACTCTCTTCATTTCCCACCACCAAATCTGAAAACTTAACTTTCTTCTCATTCCTCATCTTCTCCCTTGTTACAAAGAAAAAACATCCTCCTACCGCTTAGGCTAACCCCTCCATCTACCTTCTGGATCTACCCCCTCCACCTTGTCAAGGACTCTCTCTCTCTCTCTCTCTCTTTAATTTAAGTGGTCTCCATACCCAGTGCGGGCCTTGAACTCACAACCCCAAGATCAAGAGTCACAATCTCCACTGACTGAGCCAGCCGGGTGCCCCAAGGACTCTCCTCATAGAGTAATTCCCTCCCCTGTTTTTATAGCTTCTCAGTTTATCCTGGATTCTTCTTATTAGCATTTAAATATTCTCAAATTTCTTGCATAGTGAAAATAAATAAATCTTTCCTTTATTCCACATCCCTCTTTTAGTAGTTCCCCTCTCCACCCCACTCCCCACCCCCCAACCCCCCCCACAGGCAAACCCTCTTCGTGAAATTTTGTGTTTGTTGCCTCCCACATCTTCCCCGTACATTCAGTCATCAGCACACTGCCCTCTGTTGCTCTTATTAATTTACTGAAACTGTTCTCTTGAAGGTCAATACTGACCTCCTCATCACTGCATTCCGTGGACACTTTTCACACCTCACTTTGCTGAGCCATCTATAAAATTTGACAATATTTGCTCCTTGCAATGCATTTTCCCTTCCCATATTCCTTGTATTCTCCCCATCTACCTAGCTGCTCCTCATCTCCATTGTGAACAACTCTTCTTTTGCTTATGGTTAACATGGATGTTCCTCTGGCTTCTTCTCAAGGCATCTTCCTTTCTAATCTGAAACATTCTTCCTCAGATATCTTTGCCACTCCCCTGACTGCATGCTAGAGATTTCCAAATATAGGTATATAACTCCTGTTAAAATCTCTCTTAAGCTCCAAATCCTATGTTCAACAGTACTCTGGATATCTGCCCATGGCTGTGACCTTGGGAATTGAAATTCAGCATGTCTCACCAGGAGCTCAGTATCTTTCCTCCCAAATCTGCTCTTCCCCAGTATGCGTCACAACCCAAATAATGACACCAAAAGTTACCCAGTTGCAAATCAGAAATCTGGAGATCATCAGTGACTCCACCTCTTACTCATTTCCCACTTCTTAGTCAACTTCTGGAATCTGTTAGATCCACAGCGGCATGATCAATGACACAAGCCCTGGAAACAGACCTCCTGGGGTCACATCCCAACACTGTAGAACCTTGAGCAAGTTATATAGTATCTATATTTGATGGCTGTCTCTTCTGTAAAATAACAATGGTAAGAGGACCTACCTCCTAGGGTCCTCTTGAGTCAGTATATGTTAATCAGTACATGTTAAACACATAGAACACTGTCTGAATCATCTATGTGTTAAATTCTCTATGATTACCATTAAAAATCTATTGCTTAAACTTGGCATATTGGCATATTTTTTATTTGGACTGATGCACGGGCTTGCAGTAGAGCTCCCCAACAGCGGTCTCCCTTACCCACACCCCATTCATTCTTCCTGCCGCAGCCGAAGTGACATTTTTTTAAGATGTATTTCTTTTATTTGAGAGAGAGAGAGAGCAAGCGCACACATATGAGGGAGAGAGAGAGAGGGAAGCAGGCTCCCTGCTGAGCACAGAGCCCAATGCAGGTTGGATGCAGAGCCTGATTCGGGCCTCAATCTCACAAACCTGAGACCACAACCAAAGCCGAAATCAAGAGTCGGACACTTGTTTTGTTTTGTTTTGTTTGTTTTTGTTTTCTGCATGTGTGTGTGTGTGTGTTGTTTGTTTGTTTGTTTTTGTTTTTGTTTTTTTGAAGAGTCAGATGCTTAACCAACTGAGCCACCCAGGGGCCCCCCCCGCAGTGACTTTTCTAATGCCACTTTCTCTTCTCCTCAATTCCCGGCTATCATTTCTTCACACCAGATCTCCTCTCACAGTTCTAATGTCAAACAGCTATACGGACCAAGTGAACCCGGTTTTGTTCTCTCTAGGAAACACTCCTTTGCCTTCAGGCCTGTTTGCATACTTCTGTGTCTGGCCCATCACTCTTTCCTCTCCACCCCCACTCACTTCACGGGGCTACCACCTCCCCACCCTTTAATTTCCCACTTAGAAATCACAGTGCCTCCCCTGAAAGGCATTGAGAAGGATGACAGGTTTGCTTCTCTTTCCTCCTATTTTTGGTTTACCAAAGCACTTATCAGATTGGAACATAATTGTCTCTTTGCCCTCTAAGATGTCATGAGACTCAGCCTGATTTATTTAGAGTGGAATTCCTAGCCCATTGTCTGGTACAGACAGCTGGTCAGTCAGTATTGGTTAATAAATGAATGAGAGAAGAGTAGTATCATACACATTTTACCTATAAGGAGCTGGAAACTCATGTCGGATGTTTGTCGAAGGTCACAGAGCCACTAGTGGCAGACAAAGGATTTGACACCAGTTCTGTGACTCTGGAGCTCATGATCAATTTGCTTTGATAGGAAGGAAGGAGACTTTGATCCTCCTTTGAAGTCGATTCGGGTCACTTCTGTGGCCAGGCAGCATCAGACCAGAGGGGAGGAACTGAGTGTTGAGCAGGCGTAGAGGTGAGAAAGCCTCACTTCCTCTCAAGAAACTTAATCCAGGAGCATTTGCTGGTTCGGAACATGGAGGAGATTGCATCCCTGGTTTCTCTCAGCGGAACGTAATGAGACCTCTAGCTCCTGGTCCTAATTGTACACCCTAATCCCTTGCTTGGATCCAGGCCTGGGAGTGCTCAAGCTGTCTCTTCAGTTATATAGCAGCCCCTTGGAGCAGTATCAAAATTCAGATGCCCGTGGGTGGGCTAAAAAGCCAGAGTACAAATTTCTTTCCCTCCAGGAGCCCTCACTCCCACCTCCGCACAGAAACTACACCGGCTTCAAGGTGTCTCTAGGTGGCCCTGTCCTCAGACCGGGGTCAGGCATTTTATATCAAGGGTGCCCTGAATATATTTCATTTTTTTATAGGATCTACGTTTGTGACTTTTATGTATACTGGCAAGATTTTGAAAATATATTTAATTTTGTAATGTTTACCAATGATTTTTTATAAGCTACTTACTCAAATAAGTGGAGCTGCTTACAAAAAGAGAGAAAAAGAGAGAGACTTTGAAGTCCTTGAAGGTGACTCCTTTTGTGTGGTGGAGAACACACACGCACGCACACACACACACATCTAGAGATGGACACGATTCATTTAAACAAACATAACACCTTGCTTCCTGCACTCCTTTGAGAGCAATGTTTCTTTATTTTTAAGATTATTTCTCCATTTGCAAGAGAGCATGAGTTGGAGGAGGAGCAGAGGGAGTTGGAGAAGCAGACTCCCCACTGATCAGGGAACCCTACCTGGGGCTCGATCCCTGGACCCCGAGATCATGACCTAAGCAGAAGGCAGATGTTTAACCAACTGATCCACCCACTTTGAGAGCAAATTTAAGAAATGCATCCCTGGTAGTAATAATAGCCAAAATATATTAAGCACTAAACATATACACCAAACAGACTTTGTGCTAAATGCTTTTCTCTGCATTACATGATTTAGTCTGTAGACCAGCCCTATGAAATGGATATATTCAATCTCTTTCTACAAAGGACAATGATGCTTAGAAGAGGTAAGCAGGCAACTCTAGGTCAATAGCTAATAAGGGATGGAGTCAAAATTTGAGCCCAGAACTTTCTGACCATGGTCTGCTCTTAACTATTTGACTAGCCAGCTTCTAAGGTGGCCAAACAGGCCCTCGTCACTCTAGACCTGCACTTGTAGGATCTAGAGGCTGGACAAAGGAAGAGTTTTCAACTCTCTAGTAAGCTTCCTTTAGGGAGAAAACTCACCACTAGAGTAACTCCTGCCTCCATTCTTCTTGACCCACCTCCAACTTCAACCCATCCCCCACACTGCTAACTTGGTGTTCTTTCTAAAATGCAGATTTCATCACACAGAATCCCTCCTCAACGCCGCAGTGGCTCACCTTCTGTCGCAGGATAGTTTCAATCCCACCAAGTAGTACACGAGGCCCTTACCATCTGGCCCTCACCTACTTTTCCTCCTTCTCTTCCTTTTCTCCTCCTCCTCCTTCTTTTCTGAGTTCATTGTGGACTGAATTGTGTCTCCCCCAGATTCATAAGTTGAAGCCCAAACCCCCAGTAGGACTGTATTTGGAGACAGGGCCTTTGTGGAAGACATTAAAGTTAAATGAGGTCATAAGAGTAAGACCCTCGCCTCACAGGGTTGGTGTCCTTGAAGAAGAGAAAGAGACCAGATCTCTTTCTCTCCTTCTCCCTGCAGATGCACAAAGGAAAGGCCAAGTGAGGACACAGTGAGAAGATGACCATCTGCAAGCCAGCAAGAGAGTTCTCACCAGAGCCATCCTGACACCTTGATCTTGGACTTCTAACATCCAGAGCTCTGAGAACACATTTCTGTGTTTTTTGCCAGCCACTGTGTAGTATGTTGTTACGGCCGTCCACGCTGACTAATGCAATGTTCCACTGTACGTTTGCTTAAAAGAAAAGACTTACAAATCCAAGTTGTCCAGATCAGCCGTGGCCAGAACTTTCTGTGATGATGGACTCCTCCGTGTACGCTCTGCCCAACACAATAGCCACCAGCTACCTGAGGCCAATGAGCACTTGAAATTTGGCTAGTGCAACTGAGGGACTGAATTTTTCAGTTAAATTAATTAATTATGTGAATTAATTATTAATTAATTATTAATTATTATTAAATTAATTAATTCAGTTAAATTAATTAAAATTAATTTTAATTAATTTAAGTTTAAACCACCCCAGGAGGCTAGTGACTAATGTATTACACAGCAGCAGTCTAGGTGATTAAACTTGAATCTTGATTAAACTTGAATATCTGATACCATCCTTTTCTATATAAGTTTTTTAATTAAGTGCTTTCTATATTCCCTGTGTAGTCCAAACTTGATTAAAATGCAGGACAGCATAAGGCATCATTTAAAAAAAAAACTTAAGAAACAACAAAATAAGTATATAACATTAAGAGTAGCACCTAAATCCTCTTTGAAAAAAAAAAAAGAAACAAACAATTTATCCTGTGCTTGAGACTTAGACATTGTTTCTCAAACTTTATGAACCTTAGAACAAAATTCCTATCAACCTAAGAAAGATAATGTACACTTCCCAATTTGCCCTCTCTACGTAGTAGGTCAACGTAAAGGATTTATAAAGGTGTCATATGCATTTATGCAACTGAATGATTATTTGGGCAATGGTTTCAAAACTTTTAGTTAACGAATCAACTTTATCCCCTGTCTTGTTGTCATTTGAGGGTTAGACTTAATTCCATTCTCCCAAATGCTATTCTTCAATGCCTCTGGGTTCTCAGTAGGCTTAGATAATTGTATATTGATTTTTCTCCTGCTACAGTCATCATTTTAACCACCGTCATGTTTTGTCACCTTGGACCCTCTCCCCACCATACTCAAACCTCTAAGAAAAAAGACATAAGGAAGGTTCCAGTCAATGCTACCACCTTTATCACAGGATAGCATGTTACTCTGAATTGCAGCCTCCTCTCTGCAAACTGAGATGATCAAGCTAGGACAGAACAGAAGGATTCCCTTTTCTCTATCCCCAGAATCCTGAGTCGCCGGTTAGCAAACTCGAGAGTTAGGAATGTTTGAGCAAGGAACAGCAAACTACATGAACCGTAGGCTAAGTATATATTTTTCTTTCACAGATCAAGAGGTTGGAGGCATTGGTTTAGAGGCTTAGCCGTCTCAGGGTGGGCATCTTCGTAATCCTCTTAGCTTTCCCCTGGGGGTTGCGAAATAGCGGCTTCAGCTCTAGACACTGTAAGAAAAAGGCAGGGAAGAGGGAAGAGACCAGTACCAGAAATATCTGCCCATTTTTATCAGGAAAGCAAAAGCCTTCCCAGTAGTCCCTGGCCTAGGCCTCCCCTTGCTGCAGGGGAGGCTAAGAAGGCCTTTCGGTTGTCAAGGGAGAGGGATTCCAGCATGGGTGCTGGGGCGGCCTGAGCACTGGGCATCTTCTTTGCTTCTGGCCCTGGTCTCCCCTTCCTTCTGGAACTCTGGCCTATTTCTAAGCCCCATTCTCTTTCTCAAGGAAAAACACCGTCCCCTCATTCTTTCTAGACTAAAAAAGCCCAAAGCAGTAAGCCTGTGTTTCATCTGTGCTGTCTCTGGACTTTAGCCCTCCCTATCACCTCCTCTACTAAGGGCCCTGCCTCTGTGGAGTGGGGGGAACATGGCCTTCCTCCACTTCTCTACCTTCTCTGCCCGTGGAAAAGCCTTCCATCTACCGCGGGACAGAAGCACGTGTTGCATTGCCCTGTGTGGCTCCCTGCGGCCCCAGGAGCTCTACTGCACTAGAAACCTCAGGCTAAATATACCCAAGGGCCCAATTCCCTCCGCTTGGATTGCCCTTCTGTTTGGTGCAGATACAGCTTTTCCTATAAAATCTTCTGAGACGCCTGCAATTAGAAATGACTTCCGCCTCCTCCATATCCGGATCCCCGTGGGTCCCACCTTCCCAGTTTTGTGCACTACACTCTTCCTGTGTCAGGATTATTTGTATAACAGTCGAACGGGCCTGTGAGCTTTCTGTAACGGGCTCCTATGAGTTTCGTTGGCTTTTGTGTTCCCTGTAGGCCTGGCACTGACTTGTAAAGGAGAAGCACTCAGCAAGCGTGTTTTGAATAAAACTGAAGTAGTCAGTCTGTCTGAATGACTGAGATGACTTACTTATTTTTCTCCTTTCGTCTCTTATTTCCATCGCATATATTTTTGTGTGTTTTCTGGAAATTGAAACTGGGAATGTGAGGTAGTTAAGGTGGGAGTGGGGATTACAGTGGGGGTTGTTGTCATTCGACAGCTCCAGACAAGATAGTTCATCTGAGGAGTGACTTTTATTTCACTCCTGCCCCAATGGTCTGTGTCCCCACCACTTCTTGAACCCTGGCCACCACATACATTAACTTCCGTTTGCCCCTTGTCTTAGGGTAGACCAGTTGCAGAAACAGAAGAACTCACGATTGTTCGGTGACTTCCGTAACACAGAGGTATAATTCTCTCCCTCACAGGACAGCCCAGTCACATAGTCGTCCAAAGGCCCAGGCTGGTTACAGCTCTTCTAGCCATTAACAAGGACTCTAACACAACTGTCCTTTAGAGTCGAGAGCAAAGGGAGACGGATCCTGTAATGATGCAGAGACATTTCATGGAAGAGAAGAAGGACGATGAGATGGTCACGCTGGACATTCTCAATCTTGCACACGAAGTAAGGAGAACTTAGGAGTCAGAAGACAGGATGAGTCCCTGTGGGAGCCATGACCCTGGGATGGAAGATGAGGCCCTTTCTGGGACGTCTATGGCCTGGAACAGCCAGCAGCTGATCCGAACCCAGCCAGGACTCTCGAGTGGATTGGCATGGTCCCCACCAGGACAGCCAGTGTCCCCTGTTAGAGCCGAGGAGCCCGAGGGACCAAGAGGAAAGATCAGGATGTCATCTGCTGGGGGTGAGAGAGCAGGGGTGGGGCTAAGGCAAGAGGACAGGGTTCAGGTGACAGCTTGAAGGGACCCACAGTCTGGGTCTGCTCAAGGTGAACTTCAGGACGAATAGGCATTTTTATCAGGTGCCTTTTTCTGGGTTTCCTCCAGCTTAATTCACTCAAAGGAGAGCTATTTCAAGCAAAAGTACACCCTATTTCAGCCACATTCCACGTAAATGCCACAGAGACATTTTGATGTCAGAAAATCACCTCTGTTTTCTCTTTACCCAAGTCTTTGTTTCACGTATTCAAGAGTGGCATAAATTCCAATAAGAAATGTTTTTACAAAAAGGCAAGATAATTCTAAAATTATACTACACTCTGTTGTTCAGCAGAGAGCAGTTAATAGAGTTCACTCTCTTAAGAGTGCTTCAGAGGACAGGATGATGCTTTATGCTGCAATTGAAACAGGCTAAACGACCATGGAGTTTTGTGATGTTTACACACTTTTTTTTTAAGCATCTTTCTCAACACAAGGCTTTGAGCAGTTTTCCTCTGTCTGGAGCTCTGTCCCTGCAACAAGAAACAAAATGGACAAAATCTCTGCCTTCTGGGAGCTTCCATTCTAATATCAGAAAATTAGGATGGGACGATTATGATGGCTGAACTTTTAAATTGGATTAGAGGTATTCACAACCAAGGCAAAAATAAAAAAAGACCCATTAAGGTTATATAAATCTCACCGTCTGATTAAAGGAAGTGTATTAATTTATGGGAAGAGACAAACTTTTCCCTTGGTGTTGAATTCTGGAAGGTTTTTATTACATGACTCTTACCTAAAGAGCAATCAATGAGTAAGATAATGGGCGACATTTTTAGGAGAGTTATGAAAAACATACAGAAATTTGGCTCTTTCTTACAAAAAGTTTATATATAAACTAAAGGAATACAATTTGGATAGTAATTCAGTGAGAGCTTAATAGGACACTGCAATCATTATAAAGAAAAAAAATATGCTTGAAAAAAAAGAGGGCAAAAATAAATAATTCTTTCTTTCCAGGTACTGACAATGGACCAAAATATTTAAGGGAAAATGAGACCTATAATATTCTAAGTGGGTCGAGTGAAGAGAATAATATTAAGGCATTCACTAGCACATACCATTTTGCTGAAGGAAGATGTATGGAGAGGCTATATGATTGGATTCCCTAAACTTGACATGACTCTGATCCTTCACTAAATCCCACGCAATGTCATTGTAAATTGGTTCAGAGTGTCTAGAGAATAATCTGGATGTATACGAGCCTTCTAAAATTGCTTAAGACTTTTAACTTGGCAATTCCACTTTGGGAAATCCCCAGGAAAAAATGTCTCAGGTCAGTGTGGGAGGAGTCCAAAGCAAGTGTTCTGACAAAGGGGTAGGGAGTAAGGGACTGGGATGTGATTCTCAGAGTATGAACTGTTTGTGAAACTTACACTTTGCAAAACTTCTAAGTTACTTAACCTCTCCAAGTCTCAGTTTCCTTATCTGTAAGGCAGGAATAAAAACAGAACCCATCTCATTAGGTTGTTTTGATACTAAATGAGATAATGAATGAAAAGTTCTACTCATAGTGCCTAGGATCCAGGGAGCTCTTAATAAGTTTGGTGAGAATGATGATGATGAAGATGGTGGTGATCTTGAACATCTGAAGTCACTCGCAGTCCCAGAGATAATGCAAATAGCTAAGAAAATGTGTGGTATGTAAACACAATGAAATACTAGGTCGCTGTGAAAAATGACGTGCGTAAACTATCTTTATAGAGCAATGTAAAAAGCCAGGAAGTGAAAGAGTTCTGCGTACTGATTATAAGAAGGTAAGAAGATAAATCAACATTAAAAATAACCCAGCAGAAGCCAGGGCATAGTATCAGAAGTATATGGGTTCCAGTCCCGACTACGACCCATTCACTGTGTGTTTCCAAATGAGATTCTTAATTTTTCTGAACCTTGATTTCCTTATCCTAAACAAGAGGCTAATAATGGCATCTATTGATGATAGGATGAGATAATTAAATGTTATTATTACCATTATTTCCAGAGAACTGATTTCAACACAATAACTTTAGGACTATACACTGTCCTATATATAGGACAGTGCACAGGATATGAATCAAGAAGCATTCAATAAAATGCTATGTCAACAAAAACAAAAACAAAACAAAACAAAACAAAATAACCCAGCAGAATTTTTAACAGAGCTTAATGATCTGTCAGTTTGCTGGCTACTGTCTCTAAAGTTCATAGTGAATTCTTTTTCAACTAAACCTAGTTCTCAGTGCCAAGAGATTAATTTCTTATTTTGAAAGAATCATTATATGATTATAGGAATCATCTTCTTATTTTTTTGTGAACTATGAGACACCAGGAAGGTGCCCCAAACAATAATGTACAACTTAGTGATTTATCACAAAGTGAACACCAGGGGCGCTTGGGTGGCTCAGTGGGTTAAAGCCTCTGCCTTCGGCTCAGGTCATGATCTCCGGGTCCTGGGATTGAGCCCCACATCGGGCTCTCTGCTTCGTGGGAAGCCTGCTTCTTCTCTCTCTCTCTCTGCCTGCCTCTCTGCCTACTTGTGATCTCTCTTTCTCTGTCAAATAAATAAACAAAATCTTTAAAACAAAACAAAAAAACCACAAAGTGAACACCAGTATAATTACCATACAAGTCAAGAAAATGACACCAGTATCCCCAGAACCTGCTCTCCTAATTATTGCTCTAAGTGTGTATCTCAAAACACTATAATTTTTTGTGTTTTTAAAAATTTATGACTGCAGTTAAACAATATATATTCCTTCCTGTGGATTCTTTTGCTCAACATTATGTTTGCAAGACTCATTTATATCATTTCATGTAGCTGTTGTGTGTTCATCTTCATTGATGTATAATATTCCATTGCAATTACTCTACCACGATACATTTATCCATTCCACTTTGATGGGTATTTGGTTTGTGGCAGGTTGTACTTTCCAAAGGGCCACAGACATATCTCTCAATATATGTGTTCTTAGTACAAAGTGACCTTGACCTTCTTCCCATTAAGACATGGAGTCTATGTGAATCTGAGTGGGCCTTTGCTCAGCCTCTGCCAATAGACTGCAGTGAAAATGATTTCTTAAGTCACTTCATAAAATATGCCTTGGATATTTGCTACCTTGTTCTTTTGGGATGCTTGTACTGGGAACCCAGCCACCATGCTGTGGGAAGGGCCAAGCCAGTGCAGAGAGAGGCTGCATTCAGGTGTTTTGGGCCAATAGCCCCCCAGAGGAATTCCTGCCAATAGCTGGCATCAACAGCCAGATGCATGAGTAAAAAAGCCTTCAGATGATACCAGTCCCTCATAGTCATAGCCTTCAAGCCTCCCAGCACAAGCCATATTACGGAGCTGAGCTAAGCTATCTCCTCTAGACCCTTTCTTTCTGAACTCCAGACTCACCGAATCCATAAGCATAACAAAATGGTGGTAATTTTATGCCTCTGAGTTTGGAGTGGTTTAAAACATAGCAACAGTGTCTAGAACCGTGTCGTATACAATTTTCAGATGTTATAAATAAACATTCACGCACATGAATTCTTTGGGTCTTTGGGGAATAATAGGGGGTCGTAGGTTCTGAATATCTTTAACTTTGTTGAATAATGCTAAACTTTTCCTAGAGTGGTTGTACCAAATTAGACTCTTTTACAATAGTATCTTATTATGGTCTTAATTTGCATTTCCCTAATTTCTAATGAGGGTTAGCATTTTAAAATGTGTGTATCTGGCACTTGGTCTTAAAGCTATTCTCCTGTATTATCTTCCAGGAGCTTTATTATTTTACCAATCATATTAATAGCAATGATTCCAGGAGGTACTGTGACATCATTTCATTTAGTCTTCCTTCAATTCATCTTTTGGGATTGTAGCCATTTACATTCTATCCTAATCCAAAATGAGGTAGGAGGGTGAGAGAGGACTGAACCCTGGGAATATTCTCCTGCTCCCAGACTTAGAAATTCTTAATTGTAAACCAACTGATAAAGTAAAAATCTTACGGCCCTAAAAGAGTAAAACCCTTTATTCTTCAAGCAGGTTGGTCCAACTTAATCATTTGGGACCCAAACTCTGTAAAAGAAGTTCATGACTCACTCTGTTCTTCCCATCTCAGACCTCTCCTCCAAACCAAGTTCTACCTGAACCTGTGGCTCTCCACCTTTCTCACTACGATAGCCAAACAAACTTTTCCATTCCCATCTAGCCCTTGTGGCCAGGACAAGGCCATTAACTCTTCTGAACTCTGGATTCCCAGATTCAGGGGTAAACGTGAGGGTGTCTGCATTTTAACTGTACTTTAGACCTTTACATCTTAGTGTTTGAATTCCCCCTGAAGGGGAATGGTTTCTCTTCTCCGCAGATACTACCCATGGAATTCCCGTGAAGTTAGATTTCCAGAGGGCTCTTCTCTAAGATGTGAGAGCAATTTCTTCATCCTAGCCACCACAGACCGATGGAAAAATCTGTTCACTTTACCCTAATGTTAACTGCTGCCCAGACTCCCCTAGTCATTTCTCTTCTTCTCTTCCTCCCATTCATCTTTCCTCTTGCTTATGACTCCCTCACTTTCCTAAATGACTTTGTCTCTTTCCCCAAGCTAAAAACAAACACATTGCAATTAAACGCCCCCAATACAAAAAGTTGACCCCCAAGCATTTTTTTTCCCTTAAGATTTTCAATCTAAAATGTAAAAACTTTTTTTTAGGGCCAAGAAATGCAAGAGACAGAAAAGGAGTCAAAACATAGCGGGAGCATAATAAATGCTCACAGAAGAGGATAGCAGTTGGTTAGGAGGTCGGCGGTACTGATGAACTTTTCCCCACCCAGCAAGGCAGCCTGGAAGTGCCTGGGTGCTCACAGCGGCCCTCACCTCCCTCCTGCCCCCAGCCTCCATAGAGAGAGCGTTTTTAAGGATCAGCACCCCACAGGACGTGCTGGTGGTATAAAGCTAAAGAAGAGCCCAGAATCAACTCTAATCACTCCATCAGGGACATCAACATCTAATCACTCAATGTGGCGACTCTGCAGGACTTGGTCCTGCCAGTGCTGTCCAAGGGCCAACACAACCCAGAGTGCACCCTGGAAAGAGAGCAGATTGCTTCTCCTCAGTTAGAGCATGATTGATAGTTATACCTTTCCAACTTCTAGATCAGAATTCACCTAGGTGAGAAAGAGGGAATGGGAGTGAGTCCCATGTGACCATAAGCCATCAGTCTGGAAAAACTGCAAAAGACTTTGTTGCAAAGGTTTTGTTGTCTAGTGCTTCGGTATGCCTGCGTAATCCACCAGCTCCTCATGTTTGGTAACAAAGAAGCTTCATGCTTCCTTCTACCAGCCTGTAAGCAAGTTATAAACACTACCTTTTATTCAGTCTCTACAATGCATGGGCATAGTACTAGATACTTTGAATATATTATCATATTATCTCATGAAATTGCTATAATAATCCCAGGGAGGAAATGTTTCCATTATAAAGACAATAAACTTGAGGTTGAGGAGGGCAGGATTTCAACCCAGGTCTGTTTGACTCCTAAACTCAAATTCTTAATCCTTCTCTCAGTTAATCTTTTTCTTTTTCTTTTTTTAAGATTTAATTTGTTTATTTGAGAGAGAGCGAGCACGAGCGATGGGGTAGGCAGAGGGGGAGGGAGCAGCAGACTCCCCGCTGAGCCAGGAACCCTATACGGGGCTCAACCCCAGGACCCTGGGATCATGACCTGAGCCGAAGGCAGATGCTTAGCAGACTGAGCCACCCAGGCGCCCCTCTATCAATTAATTTATTCATGAAGCATTGTTTCGGAAGCCTCTTGGGCTCCCACCCTACCCAAAGGTTGAGGTCATTGTCAGAAACTTGTTTCATTTAATAACATTCACCTTATCTGCCTGTTTTTTCTTATTTTGCAAGGCCTCTTGCTCACCCATCCGCTTGCTCATTCGTCTTTTATTTTCCCCACCAAATGATCCTTTTTATTTCCGTCCTAGAAACAAAAATCTGGAAAGATGAGTCATTGTTGCAAGCCACTGTGGCAATTCTCTGCTTTCCTCCTACAGAAACTGTTATCTAGCTCCTTGGGAATTTTTTTTTCCCTTTTATCCAACTTGATTGTCCTTTCTCTGCCAAGAGATTTTCTGTTCCTATAAAGTAGAGATTAGAGGGAGTCTCTCCTCTAAACTCCCTCCTGAAATAAATAAATAAATAAATAAAAATAAAAATAAACTCCCTCCTGGATTCAGACAGAGCTGACCGAATCTGAAAAGGTTTGGAAGTCCTGGGAATGATTTTTAAGGAGGAGATTCACTTTAATGGTCCTTGCTGGTTCCAGCCCTATCTCCATTTCCAGGGCTTTCGCCCCCTCTTGGGGAATCCTTCCTTCCAGGTACTTGGTGACCAAATGCTGCCCTCTGGCTGCCCAGCAAAGCCTTATTGGCAGGGCAGGCCCTGTGCTTGGCCTTTGACCTCTTTCTCCATCCTAACTGATGTATTCTGGATGTCATAGGATGGTCAAGGTGTTTGCAGGAGGCAGTCAGTTAAGTGGAAGGCTATTTATCAGATGGATCCTGGGCAGCTCCTGATCTCCTCCTTACCCTGGGGCCTAGAAATTCCAGGGAGAGACAAGAAGAGCCTAAAATGAGTTCTAAAAGCACTTGTAAGGACATGATGAGCAGCACAAAGTGGTGTGTTGGCCCCGTGGAGTGTTCTACCAAGAAGCACTTGCAAGTGAGGGTGAAAGAGAAATGGCATGTTTGTGAGAGCCAACTACCGCCTTGCTGCTCTAGAATCCCTGCCCATTTTGGGGACCACACAGGAAGGATAGAGCAGAAGATGCTCTCTTCTTGGGATGTGGCCAGGAAGGGCCTGGTTATTTCTCTCCAGCCCCAGGGCTAAGAGTTTACACAATGGACTCAGTCCTGCTATGGGTTGAACTGTGTCCCCCCAAATTCATGTGATGGAGTCCACATATGATGTGACTGTATGAGGAGATAAGGCCATTGCAGATGTAATTAGTTCAGTTACAACTGAGTTATCCGAGTATGGTGGTTCCCTAATCCAATATGAGCAGTGTCCTAATAGAAGAATGCCTTGTGAAAGGACAGATACACAGGAAGGGCACCATGGGAACACTGGAGTCATGCAGCCACAAGCCAATGAACCACCAGAAGCTAAGAGAAAGACCTGACACGGATCCTTCCCTAGAGCTTCAGAGGGAGTGTGGCCCTGTTTTCACCTCCACGTCAGACTTCCAGCCTCCAGATCAACAAGCCTCCCTATAACAAGGGAAAGTGAGCTACAGTTAGTTTATGCATAGAAAACTGAGGTCTCATGACAAATAAGTGGCAGAGTTTGGCCTAACCAGCAATTTTTCTAGCCCTCCACACGCCTGCCAGTGGTGTCCTCCTACCATATCTTGCCGGACAGAAGATGCTAGGCAGCCAAGAGCATAGATTTTCCCACGTCTTCTCTTTCTCATTCCCCTCCCACATACTACTTCTTCCTACTCCAAACTGTTCCCTTTCATCTGCTACTCCGTGAATTTTTAGAAGTTGGGAATGAATTGGGAGAGGAACAATTTAAAAGCTAGGAGGTAGGACTCACTTGGGTATTTTCATTCCTCTATTTTGTCTCTACATCTTTGTCATCTGCCTAAAGAGACGAGAGCTCAGGGGACTCACCCTCTAGCGCAGAGAACCCCCAGCAACTGGGGGAGATAAGCTGTCTTCTTATTTGAATTGCTTGCTATCTCTGTGGACTGACTGATGACATTCTCTTGCCTTGTCTTCTCCCTCGACTGGAGCTCTCCCAGTGCTCAAGATGTGTGAACTCAGAACCCTAAGGGAGTTTGCTCTTTACAGACTTGCTTTGCTTCTACCCATCATCTTCATAGACAGATACCTCCATTCTTCCCCAAGGCTCTACCAGTAGCTCCAAAATCAGCTTCAATTTTTTGAGACTGGGGTGATGAAAAGGAGGGCAAGTAGAAGCATGGAGAATGATTGTAGTGGTACAACACTGTGAATATGCTTAATACCACTGAATTGTACGCTTAAAAATCGTTAAAATGGTAACCTTTATGTTATGCATATTTTCATGCAATGGGGAGAAAAAGGCTCAGAGGTAAAATCAGCATTTTTTTACTACGGATCCTACATAATTCAATTTTTTTCTGAGTTAGTGCCTTTGAGCAATTATGTTAGATGATTTGATATTGTTACTGTTTGTTTTAAAATAAATTCCCTGTTTTCTCCTAAAAGAGAGAGAGAGAGAGAATTGTGTTCTCAAACCCAAGCTTCCTCCACCTAATACCCGAAAGATTTTACTCCGTTGGATTCCAGAGCCTGTCTCTCCAATTCCATCCCTGGAGGCAGAAAGATGGGTGATGCAGGAGCCCATTTGGGAGGATGTGGGGTTGAAAAGGGACCTGGCGCCTCTCCCAGCTGCCAGGTCTGGCCCCAGTCGGCGTCTCCTTTGCGCCTTCTGACCAGGTCTGACTCGCCTGCCAGTCGCACCGCTCAGGCTTTCAGGGGAATTGGGAGGTGGGAAGCCTGGGTCACGGAAGGTTACTGTCACGCTGTGTCCCCACCAGGTGCAGGGCACTGGGCAGGCTGTAGGGGGAGCCCGCCCGCAGACCCAGCGCGCTGTGGGGATCTGCCAGGCTCCCGAGCGAGTGACTGATCCCGGAGGGGTCAAGCAGCGAGAGCCAGCTTTCTCTCCAACCACCGTTTGGTCGGAACAATTATTATTATACATTAAATTACAAAAAATATTAAGAAAACTAAGAGAAAGAACTCAAGGGACCAGGAGACTGAAGAGAAACCGGCGTAGTGGGTGGAGTAAGTTGGGACTGCCGTCAGCGGTCTAAAGGCTGGAGGGTGGGAGAAGGAAAGAGTAGGAGAGTCAACAGAGGCTTCCCCTGAACGTTAGCGTTGAGCGTCTTCCCCGGAAAAAAAGGGTGTGTGTTGGAGGGAGGAACGTAGAGCAGCGCTGGAAAGGCTAAAATCATTGATTCCAGGTAGTGCAGACTTGAGAGTAAGAGCAGTTTGATGGGGAACCAAGAGTGGACCTGAGGACCAGTAAGGAGGAGTCAAGCGAGCTGAGGATGGTGGCGAAGGGGAGGCCAGCTGGGACTATGGATGCACCCTGGACCGCGGACCACTCAGAATCTGGTTATTGTGTTGGATGGTGCCAAGCCGGAGACAATAATGAGACTTTCTTTATGCCTACCTATGTTTACAATGGCTTGATCTCTGGGTAGGAGAGTGATTTCTGCTGGGCTGAGCAGGTATTGCTCTGGAGGACTTTGGAGACAAGGTAAAGGTTCAGAGCTCTGGATTTCTGAGACAGAGGTAAGATCCTTATCCTTGAGGGGGGGATAGTTTTCTTCCCCATTCCCTTTGGGTCTTGGGACCCAGTGGAAAGACACCCACGCTGGAACACTGAGCTTTCTTATGCAGGACCTGTTACAGATCTAGTTTTAGGGATGACTAGCTTAAATTAACACAGTCCTCTCACTCTGTCCAAGGCCTGCAAGCCCATGCAACCTTCAGAAAGCAGACAGGCAAAGACCTTGGACCATTGATGACTTTTACTCCTCATTCCCCTCTCTTTCGAAAATGAAAAACTTTCATTTCAAAGACAGCAGAAAGATAGCCACCCAACTATCGCCCAGGTAAGGTAACTCTATGTCAGGGAAGGAATTTCATATAATAGGCTTAATGAACCCAGAGATCAGGAGGGTCAACTGAAGAAGCATAGAGGCAGAAATGACAGGAGTTGCAAGTACGGACAGCAAGGGTAGGGCTGGAAATCTAGACTAGAACTACTGAACTTGGTCAACAGATAATGGGATTACCTATTGGCACATAGCAGTAGTAGTAAGAGCAGTAATAACAATAATAACATAATAGTTGTACAGAATGTTCTTTACGTATATTAACTTACGTAATACAATAGTCCCGTGAAGTTGGTACTACTAGAGTCTCATTTTATAGATGTGGAAAACTGAAGCACAGGAAAGTTTTAAGATGTAGGATGCCTGGATGGCCCAGTCTAGTAAGTGTCTGCCTTTAGCTCAGGTCATGATCCCAGGACCCTGGGATTAAGTCCCATCTGGGGCTCCTTGCTCAGTGGGGAACCTGCTTCTCCTTCTGCCTGCCACTCACCCTGCTTGTGCTCTCTCTGACAAATAAATAAAATCTTAAAAAAAAAAAAGTTTTCAGATATAAGCCCCAAAAAAGCAAGCTCCAAGAGGGCTAAGATTTGTCTTTTTAAAAAATGATTTGTAATTTTTTAAAAAGATTATTATTTATTTATTTGACAGAGAGGAGCTAGATCACAAGTAGGCAGAGAGGCAGGCAGAGAGAGGGGGGGGGAAGCAGGCTCCCTGTTGAGCAGAAAGCCCAATGTGGGGCTCAATCCCAGAACCCTGAGATCATGACCTGAGCCAAAGGCAGAGGCTTTAACCCACTGAGCCACCCAGGCGCCCCAAAATGATTTCTAATTTAACTTAATTTAATTTAAAGTCACTGACATGCAGTGTTCTATTAGTTTCGGGTGTACAATACAGTGATTCAACAATTCCATTCATCACCCTGCGCTCATCAGAAGATCACAAGTGCCCTCCTTAATTCCCATCACCTATTTCTCCCAACCCACCCACTCCCTCCCACCCCCGATAACCATCAGTTTGTTCTCTGTAGTTAAGAGTCTATTTCTTGACTTCTCTCCCTTTCTCTCTGGCTCTTTCACTTTTTTTCCCCCTTCCTCATTTGTTGTTTCTTAAATTCCACATAGACTGAACTCATATGGCATTGGTCTATCTCTGACTATTCACTGCTGCTATCCCAGTGCCGGGCATACAGTAGGTAGTCAATCATTATTTGTTAAATTAACGGTTAACTGGCCCAAGATCATGTAGATAGCATGGCAGAGACGGGATAGGAATTGAGACTTGGTGGGTGGTTTTAAAGGTTCTGCTGTTATGTCCCGGATGCAGTTATAGGAGGTGAGCTTTGTGTGTCTCTCAGCCCGAGTTACATCTGCTGGATAAAGCCTGCCCTCATGGGAACCCTTCCTAATTCATCGTAGGAGACCAACATCAATTACCCTAATGCCAAAGGATATAGAGAAATTATGAGAAAGGAAAACCAGAGACCACTATGTCTCATTAACACAGATGAAAAAAATCCTCAGAAAAATATTAGCAAATTGAATCCAACAATGTATAGAAAGAATTATAGGGGCACCTGGGTGGCTCAGGTGGTTGAGCATCTGCCTTCAGTTTGGGTCATGATATGGGGGTGTGAGTCCTGGGATCAGCCTGTGTCAGGCCCCCTGCTCAGGGGGGAGTCTGCTTCTCCCTCTCCCTCTGCTCCTCCCCCTGCTTGTGCTCTCTCTCAAATGAGTCAATAAAATCTTAAAAAAAAAATTATACATCGTGACCAAGTGGATTTATTCCAGGTACACAAAACTGGTTCAATAGCTAAAGATCAGTCAATATAATCCACCACATCAATAGGCTAAAGAATAAAAAAGTCATATCAACTGATGTAGAAAAAGCATTTAACAAAATCCAATACCCATTCATGACAAAAAACTCTCAGTACACTAGGAATACAGGGGAACTTCTTCAACTTGATAAAGAATATCTACAAAACCTATAACTTAGTTTCATCAGTTGTGGCAAATGGGGAATGTTGAATGGGGGAGACTATGTATGTTGGAGGGCAAGGGATCTGTGGGAAATCGCTGTACCTTCCTCTCAGTTGTGTTGTCAACTTAAGACTGCTCTAAAAACTGAAGTCTGTGGGTTTGGTGATGTCTTTTTATATACAACACCTAAGATACAATCCATGAAAGAATTAATAAACTGGATTTCATTACAATTAAAAACTTCTGCTCTTTGAAAGACAGTGTCAAAAAAATTCAGGAAATAAGCCACAAAGTGTGAGAAAATATTTGCCAAACATACATCTGATAAAGGACTATTATCCAAAATATACAAAGAACTCTTAGAACTCAACAATAAGGGAACAAGAATCTGATTTAAAAATGGGCCAAAGACCTTAATAGACATGTCACCAAAAAAAGATACACAGATGGCAAATAAGCACAGGACAAGATAATCCACATCATATGTCATCAGGGAAATGCAGATCAAAACAACAATGAGATAGCCACTAAACACAGAATTGCCAACATCAAAAGAATAAAAGAAAAAAAAAGAATTGCCAACATCTGGAATGCTGACGCCACCAAATGCTGGCAAGGATGTTGAGAAACAAATACTCACACATTTTTGGTGGGAACACAAAATGGTACGGCCACCTTTGGAGACAGTTTGGCAGTTTCTCACAAAACTACTCTTACTATTAGATCCAGCAATTGTGCTCCTGGTTATTTACGCAAAGGAGCTGAATACTTCTGTCCACACAAAAACTTGCACATGGATGTTTGTAGCGGCTTCGGTCATAATTGCCAAAACTTGGAAGCAACCAAGCTGTCCTTTGGTCTGAGAACAGATAAAGAAACTGTAATATGTCCAGACAATGGAATATTATTTGGCACTAAAAAGAAAGATGCTATCAAGCGGTGAAAAGGGTTAGAGGAGACTTAAATGCATATTAGTAGGTGAAAGAAGCCAGTCCGAAAAGGCTACCTAGTGCACGGCTCCTTTATATGGCATTCTAGAAAAGACAAAACTACAGCAATAGTAAAAGGTCAGTGGTTGCCAGGGGCTTGGAGAGAGGAAGGAAGGTTGAATAGGGGAGCACTGGGAATTTCTTAAGGTGGTGAAACTATTCTGCATAGTAACTATACTTGTGGATATATAACATTATAAATTTTTCAAATGTTATAGGACTGTATAGCATAAAAAGTGAACCTTAATGTATGCAAATTAAAAAAAAAACTAATACAGAGATCAGGAGTTCCTAAGATGAAATGCAGAATGTGACAAAATTAACCTGATTGTATTACAAACATATGCAACAGTTTCAGTGAAGGGAATCGGGGGAAAAGGTGCTGATTTAAGTAACTTTGGAAATGAGTGGAGTCTGTAAGACTACTTAAATATTACACAGCGTTCGCAGAAACTGGGAGGGGAGGATTCATGTAATAACGGATTGGAGTTGGAGCCATCATGTTTAGTTAAACATATACGCGTGTTTAGTTGAATATAGATTGAAATGGTTACATATAGAACTGTTGGTAGATATGCCTACAGACACGATTTAGTCCGCACACATCTATTTCTCTGCTCTGTCAGCTGAGACAACCTACAGGCACTGACATCCCAGCAGCAACAAACGTGTCAGCATCCAGATCTTCGATTCTCATACCATTCTCCAACAAAAGGTACCAGGCTCCTTGGAGAAATGCTGATTCTAGAACTAGGGCAGGAAATATACAAGATAAGCCTGGATCATTTTGCAGTGTGAAAAAATAAGGAAATATTCACACATGCGCGTGTGCACACACACACACACACACACACACACACACACGATAAAACCCAAACTCCACAATAATGGGGCTATACCGAAGGGACACAGGAGTCAAACTGAAAGGGCTCCTGATGGCCAGAGTTGGAATGATTTGAGCGTAAAGTAGTATATTGGATTATAATCCCAAGAATAAAATAATTATTTGCAAATCCATATTGATATAAAGAAATTATTGAATAAAAAAATGAGAGAGAAGAGAGAAATCTGGGCAGAAGAAGTCCAAATGACTTACGTGGATAGTCCGCCCTCAAGCCGAAAGCCTAAGTCCCCACTCCTTCAGTGGGACCTGTGTGCAAGGACTTCCTTCGAAAAGCGCTGAACGGGAAGGAGGCGCAAGAGTAACTTCAGTGGAGACACCTGACAGACATTACCTCAGCCAGGTGATCAAGGTCAACATCAATAGAAATAAGTCATTTGACAGCAGGTACCCTTAACGTGACGTGATGGGAAAGGCGCTTACTTTTTTTGGTCTTCTCCCTCAAAACTCGAAAGCCCAGTGTAATCATGAGAAAAACGTCAGACGAATCTTAATTGAAGGTTGCTCTATGAAAACTTGATTCCTTCATATTTTCAAAGTTATCGAAAACAAGAGAGTCTCTGAGAAACCGTCCCAGCCAAGACGAGGCTAAGGAGACAGGGTGACCAAATGCAGAGTGGTATCCCGGATGGGATCCTGGAACTGAAAGAGGGTATTAGGGGAAACCTGAGGAAATCTGAATAAAGAATGGATTTTAGCTAATAATAATGTATCAGTATTGGTCTATTAATTACAACAAGTATACAATACTGATATAAGATGTTAATAATAAGGGAAACTGGATGCGGGGTGTATGAGAACTCTCTGTATTATCTTTGAAAGTTCTCTGGAGGTCTAAGACTGTCCTAAAAAATAAATTTGATTCAAGTGTATCTAAAAAATGGACTGCTGTCTGCCTTCCCAGATCCTCTCCCTCACGCAAGGTGGGGGAGGGGAGAGGGACGCGTTGGGGAGCACAGAGCTGGCAGTCTCCAGGGAACAGACTGAATTTCAGGTTACTGGGGGGGTGTGAAAACCCCAGCCAGGACGAAGCAACTTCCCCACACTGGCAGGGCTGGCGTGGAGGCAGACCCAAGGACACACTCTTCACAAGTGGCGAGCCCGAGCATCACCCGTCTGCCCCGGTCTGCTTAGTCTGAGGTGCCCAATGCTGGTCCCGGCAGCTCTGGGCTGGGCTCTTCCTAGCCTGTCCTTCATATCCCCATGGGTTTCCTTGCCTGGCCTTCCTGGGGGCTCAGTTTTAATCCCTGAACTCCCCAGTTCTCTCTAGGGAAGTGCAGACTCACCACCCTACCCTGCAGAGCCCAGTCCTGAGAGAAACGTGGAGAAGGGTTGAGCTCAGAGGCTAGGGGCTTTTAGTAAAAAAAAAAAAAAAAAAAAAAAGGGAGAAAGGTGGCATTTTCTATGCCACAGTTGGGAGGACCTGAGCTGCGGGCCTCCCCGGCGCGTTCAGAGGGAGGGAGCTGGATAGCCAGCATTCTAGAAACTGAGCGGAAAGTGCAGGGATTTGCAGGGGTTAGAGCTGGGTCTGGGTGGAGAGAGCAGGGTGGCTAGCAAAGCTTGGGGGGTAGGGAGGGATTGCAACCTCAACTCCAAGTTTAGGAATATCCAGGGAACTTGAAGACTCCCCATGCTTTTGTAGTGAGGAAACGACTCTGACTTTAAACTTGGAGCCGCGTGCGGCCAGAGGGTGTTTTTGGAGAGGTGGCGCGTGGCCTGTGCGCTCTGGAGAGCTGAGGGCTGGCTGAGATGGTGCTTGCTGGAGAGGGAAGGTGGGAGATAGAATCCCACAGCCTACGAACAGATGCCACAGGGAGGGGTGGAAACAGCTTGGAATTGGTGTCACCTCCCCCAGGGAGCGCCAGAAACCCCAGGTGAGGTGTCAGAGCAAAGCCGCCCGCCGCCGCCACCTCCCGCATCCCTGCCCCGGCTGCGCCCTGCCCTCTCCAGCTTTACGCACGCGCCAGTCTCCTCTTCTGGCCCCTTGAGGAGGGCAGGGAAATTCCAGCCACTTCTTCTGAGGACAGATCTTTCCCCACAGCCACCCGACTCTATACTAGGAGTTCCTGAGGGCAGAACAAGCCAGGAGTTAGGGCTCTGTATCAGAGGGAGGGACAGACTGGAATGGCCACGGGCGCCTTGGAGAGGGGCGCGCAGCCTGGCTGGCGGGTGGCAAGACCTCTGAGTTAATGTATAATTTCGAGCAGATGGCGGGGGCTGGTGGCAGCCTGGGCCCAGCTAATGAGGGACAATTAGCCCCAAACCTGGTGGGGGAGGCTGAGAGAGTCAGACAGTGCGGGCAGATATTTGCTCCTCAAACAGTCGGGTGCGCTGGGCAGAGGGCTGAGTGGCTGAGCCTTTGGGCCGGCTAGGCCCCCCTGCCAGGGCCCTTCCTCTCTTTTCCCTCCCCCCATCAACTCTAGGTCGAAAGCCTCTGTTTATTCAGACCCAAGAGCGCGTTGTAAAGGCGGGGGGAGACGGTAGTTTATGGGGGAAATCGCTGCCACCACCATCTGCCAGGGCTTGTCCCTTCTCCCCCTGACACCCCTCTCTCCAGCCCTCATGCAGCTGTCTATGGGAATAGCAGGTTAGGACGTGGAGCCTTGCACACCCAGATGCTGGGGCAGATGTGGGGGGAAGGGAGGAGGCAGGAAAGGAGGACTAAGAGCAGGGCTACCACCAGACTTCCATGGGACCCTCTGTCACCCAAGCATGGCTGAGTAGAATGAGCAGGAGTTCCCAATGCCCAGAGATCCAACGAGCTCTATAGGTACTAGTGGATGAGCTGTCCTCCCCAGGGTGCTGAAGCCACCTGCCAGTCTCCCCTCATGGCCCCGGAGCTCTAGCCCAGCCTGAGGAAGCTGGAGGAGGCTAGAAGAGGAGGGGAGTGTCTGTGGAGTTAAGGTAGAACACCCATTTCAGTGCTACATTTGGCCCTGCTTTGGGAACAAGAGTTCTCAACCCTAGGATCAAGCTGAATGTATGACACCCATCCCCAATCCCCCGAAAACCAAAGCATTTACCAGTGAAATCCATTCCTCCACCCTCCGAGTCTAGTCTCATCGCCCTACACCCTGCTTGCTTTCAGCCTGACTCCTGAGAGGGTTTCACAGAATCCAAGGTATGGAATGGACCCAAAGGTATTCCATGTTGGATTCTTCATGAAGGATCTGCCCAAGACCATGGTGGTAACAAAGCTTCCATTGCTAGGGCCATGTTTCTCTTTCCGCACCCCACTCCACGAGAACCACCTAGCCAGCTATGGGTTTCCCCCACCCCAACAATGGTCCCGGTAACCTGTGGTGTCCTCTATGGGCACCAGAGCGGCATTCGTAACAGAGTTCAAAAGCACCAACTCCTTGGTGGGATGGAGGCTGATAACGTCTAGAGATGCAAGAATGATACTCAAGCTTCACACCTCCTCTTAAACACCCCGCTGGCATCCTCGCTGCCCTTGGAGGCTCATTACCATCACCGCTGTTGCCAGGGCTCTACAGTCCAGGGTGACCCTATTTCTAGGCAAAAATTCATCCTTGGTGTCACCTCAGTCAAGAAGCCAGTCGGAGAATTGGTGAAGACGCTCGGTGGAGAGAGCTGGTGTTTGTGCCACATGCTTTCCTAGATGGACCATCGTCCTCTCAGAGATTTAGGAGCCAACTTGGCTGGGATTTGGTGTGAGTCTATAGAGCCATTTATCTTTTATAGTAATACACATAAGACTCGGGAGTGGACCCCACACGCTGGCAGGTGCATTCTGGCTGGGCAGCTCCGTGAGGCTCTGCAAGTTCCCCTCTGGCTTCTGTGCATCCAAAGCCTTGAGGATAGAGCCTGAAATTCCCCCATCTTGCATATTCCCCATTCCCTCCAGGGGTCCTGGCCCCCTGAGTGGGTGCGCTCAGGGTCCGGGGCCTGCATGAGACATGGCTCCGGACCTGCTTTAGGGTGGCAGGTGGACAGCAGGTGGGCTCCGAGGACTTCCCATGGGAGGACAGAATGGGTCACTGGCTGTGCCTTGCTCTGCCTCAGGGCCGGTGTCAGTCAGCCCCATGCACACCTCCCTCCTCCTCTCTGCTCTGCTCATGGCCTGTGACATCACTGGCTGCTCCCAGAAGGCTGCCCTCTGCTCCTGAGCTCGGGCTCTCTGAAGCTCTGGACCCCCTGGCAGGACTGAAGCGGGAGCAGAGTGGAGGCTGTTCCTAGGACCAGACCGCCATCACCGCTGGAGCCTGCAGGGGTCTCAGGAGCCCAGCGTAGGAGACTGAGACCCTCCCACTGAAGCACCCACTTCCTTGCCTCCACACAGGTAGCTCCCGGCAGGCTCATTGTCTGCTCTGCCTCCCATGCTGTCTCCATGTCTTTGTGTGGCCAAGCCAACTTCCCTCCTCCTCTGTCCTTGCCGCCCAGCACCCTCCTGCCCCTCCAGCTCCCCACCCTGCTCTGCCAACTTGTGCGCACCAGCTCCTTTATCGGACAAGTTACTATGAATGTTGGGAAGCAGTGGGGTGACTGTTGGGAATGGGGTTTCTGTTTGTGAGTTTTACATCTGGAGATGATTTGGGTCTGGATGTCCAACCTGAGTCCCCATTCCTCCTCTGAGTTCTGGTCCCTTAGAGGGGACACTCCATCACAGCAAAGTTTTGGCTGATATCCTGAGCTCCCATTCCCCCTGCCCTGGCAGAGCCCTTTCTGTTCCCAGCTTGGCTCTCCTCCCTCCATTGCTTTGGTGACAATTACACAAACATGAGGCAGGGGTGGGGAAGACAAAGAGCCCCAGGATTAGGAGCTGGAAATTTTGGCTTCTGATGAGGGACTGGCTTCTAACCCTCCTTGAGCCTTCCTCCCTGGGTGGCCCCTGATTTGTGGGAACCCCAATCTGTGCCTCACCTTTCTTTTTGGAAAGATCTCTGCCTTCTTTCCTGGTTCTCTGGAAAGATGAGAGCTTGAAGGGGACGGTGTTTCTACCTCCCTGGGAAGGAGTGAATAAAAGCCAATTCAGCCACTCAGTTAAAAGCAGCTCTGGGTGCCATACCCTGGGAAGTTCCTTATTTCTCCAGTGCTCGTGTCTTCCTCCCGGCTGCACTGTAATCCCTTGGAGGGCAAAAAAAACCTTGTTCCTTTTCTTTTCTTTCCCTTTATCCTGAACAACTGGCCATGTGCTGACGATTAGTACTTTATTCAGCAAATAATTGCAGATTAGTGAGCTGAGCCAAGATGGCATAGTTCCAGGAAAGTTTGATGCACAAGCTGTTTTCTGGGGTGACCTCCAGCCCTGCCAGGGTTCCAGGCAAGAAGGGAGGTGGTTTCTACTCCTTTTACTTGCTGACGAAAGCAAGAAAGGCATGGTGGCCCACGATCTGCACTTTGGCTGCTCAGAGACTCTCCTGTGCTCACGAGGTGTTCTATATCAGTCAGCACGCAATGCTCCTGCTCCTCGCTCTCTTCCTTCAACATGCCTTCCGTAAGTGCTGGTTCAACGAGCCAGCATCTGATCCCAGACAGTTGGTCTCTGAGAGTGGAGCTGCTTCACTGCAGGATCTAGAACTCTCCAGAGTTAATAGAAACCAACAACCCCGGCAGGTTAGAAGATGCCAAGAGATGTGTCTTCCAAGAGAAGCCTAGACTTAATGCGTGTTCATCCTTACTTCCAGTGGATGGAACCAGAGCCTCAATGCCCAGGGCTGGAGCTGAGCCCCATGTTTCCCCAGAACTTCCTGGAGAGTATAGAAAAAAAAAAATCAGGAGCAAGACCCTCCCTGACGTGCTCTGAGGAAAGCTTTCTGGTTGGTGGTTTGGAGAAACTGAGTTTAGAAGATGCCTGATAGTGGAGGCAGTCTTGAACCTGGTCTCTAGCCTCAGACCAGGGCAAATGGGATCTTTGGTCACTGATGCCCTCTTCTGGCTGGGCAGAATATTCTAAGTTTTGGGTTTTGACCCTATTGAATCTGAACACGAGAGGCCCAAGCGCATCACCCAGGGCTGAGAAGGTTTTTGAGGGGTTATCGACCACAGTGGTCCATTTGCAAAAGGGAAAGCCTGAGCATTTGGATGCATAATCCTTTTCTACTTCCCTGACCTCTTACAATGAAAAGTGTGAGAAATGAGAGCCTTCCCACCCTCCAAGCCCTTATCAGGACATCCGGAAAGATCCAGTCCTCCGCTGGCCCTGTGATATGTTAGCTCATTGCTGAAGGGTGTAAGTAGAGAGAATTTGAATTTTCTCAGCCAACCTGCTGGGAAATTTAGAAACCTGACCCTCTGTCACAAGACATTACCACCCAAGGCCATTCTGAGCAAGAGATTTCACACAAATAATCTTGGTCATTGCAGATTCAGCCCCAAGACCAAAGAAGGAGCTCCTAGGAGGAACCCCTCTCCCCAGTCTTCTCAGTTCCTGCCCTTCTGTGCTGATCATCGGCCTGGAACATGCCGCAGGATGGTAAGACGCCTGGGGAAGTGGGAAGAACAGGCTGGTGTAAGGAAGGAGGGACTCCCTCAGGGCCCTGCTTCCCTGCCTCGATTACCATGGCTTTGGCCAGCGTTTTTGGGGAGCTTCATCCGGGCACTTTCTTCCTGCTCCACCTGCTTCCCTGAGATCACAGGGGTCGGCGCAAGTGGCCTCGAAGCAAAGACTCACCCATGAGCCACCTTGCAAAGCAAGTGGGAGCTGGGGGACCCTGGCGGGAAGGACTTTCTCTGTGATGAGAAATGGGAAGCCAGACCCGAGCAGCCCGAGGAACCCTCCCCAGGAGGGTCCCCCATGCCACAGGTGGGCTGGGGAGCGGGGATATGTGTGGATGCCTCCTTCTCATGCCCAGGGATCCGCAGTGTGAATCAGCTTGGGGGACTTTTTGTGAATGGCCGGCCCTTGCCCCTGGACACCCGGCAGCAGATCGTGCGGCTGGCGGTCAGTGGGATGCGACCCTGTGACATCTCCCGGAGCCTTAAGGTAGTATGGTCTACCCAGGGATGGGGACAAGGAGCAGGGACACGGCACCCTCTGAAGGCAAGTCTGAGGCTGTTGCAGACTCTGAGGGCTTTGGGCGCTTGGGCTACTTCCTAGGAGACACCCTCGGGGTCTGGGGTGGGGATCTGCAGGCTCCCAGGGGTGAGGCTCCTAGGCCAGGAAGTCTCACTTTGCCTGGTAGCCTCCTTCTGCCCCAGGGACTCTCCCCCTCTGCCGGTCACGCCATCATCTGTCCCCGCTTCTCACCTGACTCAGGTATCTAATGGCTGTGTGAGCAAGATCCTAGCACGTTACTACCGCACAGGTGTCTTGGAGCCCAAGGGGATTGGGGGAAGCAAGCCACGTCTGGCCACACCCCCTGTGGTGGCTCGAATTGCCCAGCTGAAGGGTGAGTGTCCTGCCCTCTTTGCCTGGGAGATCCAACGCCAGCTCTGTGCCGAAGGGCTCTGCACACAGGACAAGACTCCCAGTGTAAGTGCTCTCCCCCTCCCTCCTGGCAAATCAGCCATCTGGGGAGAAGACCCCTTCTTACTTGGCAGTGGGCCATCCCAGGCTGGGGAGGCAGACCTGAGGGGCTCTCTTCTGAAAAGTGGGGTTGTGGGACTAGAGAGAAGAAGCAAGCATGGGAAGAGAGGAGGCTGCCCTGCGAATGATGTGGGGGCCCAGGCAGAGAGAAAGGATATTGGGGAAGGGATTCTGGTTGTAACCCCGGGTCTGCACACCATCTCCCCACTCAACACCCCGACTCCCCCAGGTCTCCTCCATCAACCGCGTCCTGCGGGCACTCCAGGAGGACCAGAGACTGCCCTGGGCACAGCTCGGATCTCCAGGTGGGTCTCGGAGCTGCCCCCAGTGACGCTCAGAGCAAACATCAGCATTTTACAGTTTGCAAAGCCCTTTCTTGTTCTTTCTTGGATTACCGGCACAGAAAGACAATACGGAGGGCCTGGCAGGAGTATTGTTCTCTCCCGGCAGAAGAAAATCAAAGCTCAGAGAAGGGAAGGGACTTACCCAAGGTTACCAGCTAGCTGTTGGCAGATCCTGGAACAGAACTCAGATCCCTTGGCCCTCAGGTTCACAGGATCTTCCGAGGAAGAGGAAGGGCTGGCCCTTCCACACCCTCCCTCTGCCTCGTGCACAGCTTCTCATAGCCCCCTCCACGTTCTGTGGGATCATGCAAACCTGGACCAACCTTGCTGCTGTTTCCCCAAACACTATGCATGCACCTGACCATGGCCTTGGCTGTGTCTCGCGCTCAGTGCCCCCGAAGTAAACTTCAAGGAGCTGAATGTTCCACCAGCACAGCTCTGCTCTTCTACTCATGCCGGCCCCTTCCATAGCCCCAGGGGCTTGGGAACCTCAACGGAGGAGAAGAATCACGATCACAAACCACCACAAGCCTTTGTCCCCCTTTACAGCTCTTTTGGCTCCTGTCCCTTACGCTCCCCATGGTGGCTCTGAGGCTCCCCGGGGTCCCCACCCAGGGAATGGTCACCGGAATCGGACAATCTTCTCCCCGGTCCAAGCCGAGGCGCTGGAGAAAGGTGCCAGGGCGGGGGCAAGCGGTGGGTTAGAGGGTGCTCGGTGTGCCCCTTGGAGTCAATGCCCCTGGCGCCTGCGGGCGAGGCTATGGGTGGCCCTGCCTTGGGGAGGAGGGGACTTCAGGGTTGTAGCAGGTGGAAGCAGAGCCTGAGGGGTCGACCCGGGCCTTGCTCCTCTCCCCGTGCCTTTACTATGTGAGCCTCGATCTCGGCAGAGTTCCAGCGTGGGCAGTACCCCAATTCCGCGGCCCGTGGAAAGCTGGCTGCTGCCACCTCTCTGCCTGAGGACACAGTGAGGGTGAGTGAGCTCTGCCACACCGTGCGCACAGACTGCGGGAAGGAGGAGTCTGCTGAGAAGGCTTTGGGTTCCGGTGAGGTAGAGAAGGGGGCGAGAAGGTAGAAACAGATTTGTTTGTGGCAGAAATCAGACCCCGGACCTTCCTTGTTCTCGGTCTGCTGATTGCTCTCCCCTCTTCCCCACTCCAAGCCTTTGAGGTGAGGAAGGGGACAGAGAACAAAGGCCAAAGCAGGGAGGGAGGGCATCAGGCCTGAGGAAGAGTCTGCGCTCTAGGTCCAGACCACGAACAGTGCGGTGAGAGCAGTCGGTGCTCTGGATTGGGGGGCGTGGCCAGCTACGCTGTTTCTGCCCTCCCCCAGGTCTGGTTTTCCAACCGAAGAGCCAAATGGCGCCGACAAGAGAAGCTCAAGTGGGAAATGCAGATTCCAGGTGATTTCTCTGCATGTCCATCCTTCCATCCATTCACTCACCTATCCATCTACCCGTCTATCCATCCATCCATCCATCCATCCATCATCCATCCATCCAATCATCCATCCATCCATTCATCCATCCATCCATCCATCCATCCAATCATCCATTCATCCATCCATCCATCCATCCACCCATCCATCCATCCATCCAATCATCCATCCATCCATCCAATCATCCATCCGTCCGTTCGTCCATCCATCCATCCACCACATATTTACTTGGCATCTTCCGTGTGCCGGGCCCTATGAAAGATACTCGGCATTCAGAGTCTCTGTTCTTCAGGTCTGCACTGTCCCCAGTTTACCATCCCCAAGATTTAATCCTTCTTCTCCAGTTTTTCCCAAGGTTCAGCCTTGGGGAACAGGCCATTTAGGGTTGTAGCATCCATCCCCTCCTATCCCTGCCAGAAGTTGCTGCCTTTCCCAGGATCTCCCTGCTACTTCCCACTCCCCCCACTCCCTAGACCCATTCCTCCTTCTGAGTGGATCTGCTCTCACCTTGTAGGTGCGTCCCAGGATCTGACTCTACCGAGCGCCTCCCCAAGGGCCCCCTCTGCACAGGTATCCAGGAAGGGAGGGGAGTTGGTGAACTGGGACGATAAGAGCTCACTGCTTCTCCCATTCCCAGTGAGGCCTGAGCTAGAACTCCTGACTGCTCTAGGTCCCTACACTGCCCACTTTGGAAAGCACCATCCTCCTAGTCTACAGTGTGAACGGTGCCCTCCGGAGTTGTACAGGATACGGCCACAGGCAGGGGGCAGCCTTAGAGCCCCAGGTCTGCTGACCAGGAGCTATTGCTGACAGTGGGGCGGGGGTTCCTCTTGCTTTTTCTAGCAGTCCCCTTGCAGTGTGCCCACAGCAGTCCTGCCTGCCCTCGAGCCCTTGGGTCCCTCCTTCTATCAGCTGTGCTGGGGGACAGCACCAGACAGGTGTCTCAGTGACACCCCACCCCAAGCCTCTCTCGCGCCTTGCTGGGGTAAGAATCCACAAGCTACGCCTCACTACTGCACCGCGTGGGGAGGGCTTATTCCTTGACCCACGAGAGGGCAGGGATCTTCAGTCGGGGTCCTCAAGGAAACTTGGCACAGCTTTCTTCATCCCTTGCACGGCTTACAGGGTTGGAGACCAGCACCCCCAGGGTCTACAGCACCACTGACAGCCTCAGCAGGAAAAGGGGGTGGGATTGGGGTTTGAGTGTATATATCCATCCTATACATATATGATGTCTGTCCCTCTTCTTTGACTTTGAGGGGTGGGATCACAGCAATGAACCCAAACTCACCCTCTCTTTGTCCCCACAGGCTACCTGCCCCCTGCAGCTGAGCTCCGTGGAATCAGTCCTGCTCTGCCACCCGTGCCCTTCCTTCCATTGCCTCCACTGCCAGTCTTGGTGCCCCCGAGGCCTTGCTCCGGCCCAGCTCCCCACCCCGGCAAGGCCTGGAACGAGGGAGGAGGGCCAGAGTGGAAAGGGGATGGGGTGGGGAGGACCTAGTATCATTCTGCACAAGCACATTATTGCCGCCCCCTCCTTCCTGTGATTCTTCTTCACCTGTGGACCTGCCTTACTGCACCCCCTCCCGATGAGCAACCTATTTGGAGGGGCTGGAGAAGCCGTGCCCTCCCACTACTCACACTGGCCTTAAATGGCCTCTACTTGGCAGGAATAAAAACATTTTCTAAATTAGCAGTAGTTCCTGTTGGTGTTTTTCCCATGAATATTTATACTCCCACCCCTATATTTAACAACAAGTTCCTTCTATCTCTATCTATATGTCTATCTAGCTACCTATCATCTTTATCTTCCTATCTATCTCCCTTTCAATCCATCTAATCTATGTATTTATCTATATGATGTATTTACATATATACACCTACATATGTAGGTCTGTAGCTATGTATCTATGTTAATGTTTGGGTTCTCATAGACCCACAGGCCCACCCACCCACACGCCCATACACTGGTGGTACGTCATGGCATGTCCCCCCTAAGTCCCCAACAGGCATCCCCCCCCCAAATGAGGAACTTTTCCTACATAGCTACAACATCTAAGGAAATGTACAATAATTTGTTAATCTAAGAAAATACACATTACTTCCTTAATTGTATATATATTTTTGGCAGAGCAGCAGAGTGGAAAGGCCATTATTCATTCCCTGCGTGTCCCTTTATACGTGCTCTGGGGGAAGGTTTGCTTGCTTCTTCTTGACAGTAAGTTCTAAATCTTCTCAATTTTGTCTCCCTGCAGAGAAATCTCTAGGCTCCTCCTGGGAAGTGTTGGTATGTGGGGAAAGAGAGGAATATGGGGGAAAGGGGGTGAAGAAAGGGATATCTTGAAGGAGGAGGGGCTCATCCCTCCCAACCTATTCCCTTTTGAAGGGCTGGGGATGGAGTGATGATGGCGGGAAGCAGGATAAGAGGAGTGGGGGCTCACCATCTGGGAGGGGTACTCACCCAGAAGTTATCTCATCGTCAAATACTCTAGTGCTGTGCTCTTCAGCAACTAGCCACCAATCACATGTGGCTGTATAAACGTAACTAAAACTAAGTAAAATGAACAATTCAGCTCCTCATTCGGTTGCTAGTCACATTTCAAATGCCCCATGGTCACAGGAGTCCCCTGGTTCCTGTATTGGATCATAAACATTATAGAACAATCTAGAACTTCCATCAGCACAGAAAGTTCTATGGGCCAGCACAGCTCTCGAATAAAATGCCAAGGGTCATGGAGCACACCCTGCCCCTGCCCCTGCTGACAGACTGCCCAGGAAAATGGGTGAGGTTTTGGGGGCTGACACTCTGCACAGTATAGTCTGAGAACAAGCCACTCACTCAGCAGTAGGACTGAGGTCGGCAATGGAGGCAGCTGCCTGCTGAAGCCCCATGGTCGAGCACATTCAAAGGAGGATGGATGGCCACTTGTGGGGAATGGGGGTAAGAGACTATGTGGGGTGTGTGTGTGTGTGTGTGTGTGTGTGTGTGTGTGTGTGTGTATCTCCATGGAAACAAATGCTCATGCATCTAAGTTTGTATATGCATTTATGGAATGCTGAGGAAGAGATTCTGCATTAAATGATCCCAAGGTCCAATCTCTCTGAAGAGTGTAATGTATTCTTGGCCTATATCTTTGGCCTATTCTTAACATTCTCTGGGAAAGGGATGTCCTGGTCTCTAGTATTCTCAAGATTCGCATACTAGATTACAATTTTTACAGAATTCTTTCCTATCTGTTGGGGTGCTTGGGTGGCTCAGTCGTTAGGCGTCTGCCTTCGGCTCGGGTTGTGATCCCCAATGGGATCGAGCCCCCCATTGGGCTCCCTGCTCAGCAGGAGGCCTGCTTCTTCTCTCCCACTCCCCCTACTTGTGTTCCTGCTCTTGCTGTCTCTCTCTCTCTGTCAAATAAATAAAAAAAATCTTTTTTTAAAAAAAAACGAAAGAATTCTTTTCTGTCGGGGCACCTGGGTGGATCAGTGGGTTGACCCTCTGCCTTTGGTTCAGGTCGTGATCTCGGGGTGCTGGGATCGAGCCCCGCATTGGGCTCTCTGCTTGGCGGGGTGCCTGGTTCCCCCTCTCCACCTACTTGTGATCTCTTTCTCTCTTTCAAATAGGTGAGTAAAATCTTTAAAAAAAAAAAAAAAAAGAATTCTTTTCTGTCTCTTGAAGAGAAACATACTTACAAAAACCTGAGGTCATTTTCCTCTCTGCAAATGGAATCTCTCCCACGTTGTGGTTTTAACTTCTTTTCTTAACAGATTTAAAAACCAGGCACTCATCATAGTATGGGGCAATTTTCCCAAAGTGGGGGTCAGGCATCACTGTTGGTATCTGAGAACATTTCAGGAGGCATGCAGACACTGGTTTAAATAATATTTAGTCAGAAATGAGAACATTATTCCCCTTTGACTTCCTTTCAATTCCGATTGCATTGAAGAAAAAGCTTTCATTTCAATCCTAGTCTTTAGGGCCCCTGTAACAGTTGTTAACCTTTTTCATAACAGAGGGAAAGAGAACCTCTGCTTCTGAGCTTTGGGCAGGGGAGGGAAATCTAACTAGGATTTGATAACATCACTTTATTTTCATTGTATTTATTTTTAAGGTCACTTTCTATTTATGGCAAGTGAGTCCCATCTTTTATTTTATGATAGTGATTAAAATATTCCCTTTTTATTTTAAAAGATTTTGTTATTTATTTGGCAGAGAGAGAGAGAGAGAGAGAGAGAGCACAAGCAGGGGGAGGGGAAGGCAGGAGAAGCAGTTTTCCTACTGAGCAGGGAGACTGATGTGGGGCTTGATCCCAGGACCCTGAGATCATGACCTGAGCTGAAGGCAGACACCTAACCAACTGAGCCACCCAGGCACCTCTAAAATATTCCTTTCTAAATAAAAGTACTTAAAAGTCTATGACAGTAAAGACATTGGTAGAACAAATGGTAGATAGATGAAGGCCAAAGTTATAAAGACAGCACAAGAATGATGGTCATTGTGGAAGCTCTGTTTTGATGGAAAGAGTAGTGGACATTACAATCCTCTAATTGAAGAATTGAGTCAGAGCTCCCAGTCATGGGACCCTCGCTTCAGCTCCCTGTAATAGGTGAGCAATGACAGGGAAAGTACCTGTCTTACCCAAATGACAAGATCAGGGGTGAGATGATTGGTAAATTTCAGGCTACCCAAGCATAAGATGTGTCATGACCATTACTCTGTACCCAGAGGACTCATAATCCTTCATTCTTTCAAACCCAAAGGATATCTAATCATTTTTGGATTCTGAATCCTTCAAGGCAAAACTGCCTCCTTATGGAATTATTGGAAAAATTCTAGTGGTCCTGGCAGGGATGGGGGAAGATCAATGGAAAAACTGGTTACCATTTGGTCTTGCCTCCTCTTGATAGAACTTGGGGTGGCCCGGGGCCTTGGTCTCCACCCACATCCAGACCCCTATTCTGTGCTGAGTCAGATGCACACAGGGGTCTTGGGGGTGGCCTTTTGTGTATTGTTGCTCGAAACAGGTGTTTTGCTAAACTGGGTAGGGAAAGTTGTGTAACAGATATTTTCACGGATCTTGACTCTGGGGTTCCTGTTGTGTTTAGTGCAGTAGTTTCTCCTGGAGGATTTGGATTTCCATAGGTGGCATCCCATTGACCTGGGAAGGGAAGAGGAAACAGAAACCTTCAGTCAATCATTCGATGATCTTGGGCTTTTAGGAAAAATCCGGTAAGATCATCTGGGAAAAGACAGAATAAAGTGATTTGTCCTGTTCTCTCTTTTTTTAAAGTAGGCTCCACACTCGGCATGGCACCCAACACAGGGCTCAAACTCACAATCCTGAGATCAAGACCTAAGCTGAAATCAGGAGTCAGACAGGTAGCTGACTGAGCCACCGATGTGTCCTGTTTTATTCCATGTTTGATGAAGGATTATACAGATGTATGTGAAGTTATTTTTAGGAAAAGGTAGTAAAAATTATTTTTAATCAAATTAATGGTATAAAAAATAACATCAAAGTTCAAAGGGATACTACAGTCAACAGGTAAGATTTACTAAGAATTCAACTGGATCGGGGAAGGCTTCTGATAGAGCACCCTGCACTAGATTCCAGGCTGTTTACTAAACATTTGATAATCATTATTTCACAAAACACAAGAAAACTCTATAAGATAGGTACTATATTCCCATTTCATCAGCAAAGAACAGGCTTTGAGAGATTCATTCTTCCAGGGTCACACAAGTTTAACTGATAAAAATCTAATGAGAACCCAGTTCAGTGTCCAAGAACAAGCTCTTAACCACTATGATACATTGTGTACTGAAATGTCAGGCCTAGAAGAAGCCTGAGAAATTTAGTTCAATTGAAACCCTTCATGGAACAGATACGAAAACAAACCTGGTGGAATTTCATTAGATTTTTTTTCCAGTTCGGCCATAGCAAAGGGGTTGTATAGAAAACCAGCAGAAAATGCAAGAAAGGAGTGAACATATATAGTGGGGGGCCTATATCTAGATTCGTATGGCTCCTTAAACTTAATACTACTCTATGAAGTAGATATTCCCATTTTACAGATAAGGAAACCAAGGCCTAGAAATGTTAAAGCAACTTCCCCGAGGTTCCAGGTCTATGTGATCTCAAAACCAAAGTTCTTCTTCCTTCAACATCCTCATGGCCTTCCCAGCCAGGAAAGCGAGGTCAACTGGGAAGAAACAGGGCGAAGAACAGTGAGGTGTCCTGAAGAGAGCTGTGAATACGGAATGATGGGAATGAGGCAGCACTTTAGGAAAGCAGACTTGGTGTGGAGAAGAGGTTGGATGGGACGGATCTGGGGGCAGGGAGTGCTGCTGGGGAGCCTTCCTCGCAGTGTAGGCTTTGGGTGAAAAGCCTGGATCCACATGGTAGCAAAGGTAGTTGAGAAGGAGCAAGCACTCAAGTCATGGTTAAGGAAGAACCCAAGAGTTTTCAGGGTTTGGTAAAGGGAATGAAAGGGAGGAAGGAGAGATGGTGCTGAGATCTTGATCCAGAGCATCTGGGAGGACAGCAGGGCCCTAGATGGCCGCGGGGGAGTACCGGAAGGATCATCTGCGGAAGGGAGGGGGAGGAGGCTGCTTTTGAAAAGATGGCAGGACAAAGTCAAATCAGTCGTCAATCAGGAAGTTGGAAAGAGAGGAGGTGAGAGTTCAGGAGAAGGGTCAGAGCTGCAGATGAATATTTGGGAGCCATCAGCACTCCAGGGATCCAGGGGTCTAGGGATAGAAAGCGTACAGGATAGGAGACATACCCTCAAAGCTACCCGTCTTCCCTAAGAGTGGGGCAAAGCTCTGCATCTTAACAAAGAGAAACAAACACATGAGTCCCCCTGACTCAGTTCCCTGCAAGCTTGCTGGGAACTTGCTCACACGCACGTGTCAGTGAGGCTTCGTCGTCAGAAACCTAGATCTGATTTCCCCTCCTTTCTCCAGCGAGTGTGGGTTTAGAAGCCCTGAGAGGAGAGGCACAGATTCAGAATAAATGTCTGGAGTAGATCAGGTTGTGGGACAGAAGTCAGTCCACGGGTGTATTTTGGTCTCATGCTCACCCACTTCCCTTCTTTCCTTGCCCCTCAGCCCCTGCTTCTCCACCTCCCAGTCCAGGCCCACTCGACGATCTTACCTAAAACTCCCAAATACACTCTTTGGTAATCTCTTCGCTGTCCGCCAGCAGGGTGCCGCTTCGGTCGGATCGCATGTAGAAGCCATTGGGCGCCAGCACCGTGAGCAGGTTGCTCCCATGAAGCTCTATACAGAAGTTGAGAGCAAACTTTCCCCAAGGACGAAAGGTGCCAAAGGATGTTATTGACCAGAAGGATCCACCCTGTGCTGGGGAGGGAAGGGTGAAGGATGAAGTCCTCCATCAGGATGGCCCAAGGAGGCTCCCAGGAAGCACGCCAGCCCCCCTGACCTCCCCAGTCTGCCTGTGTAGGCAGGTCCGTCTGTAGAAACATGGGAGGGCTGGGTTTGGGTCTGCCAACCCATTCGGGGGGCCCTGATGTGTGAAAACAAAGAGAAACGACGTTTTTCCTTTCCTGCTGAGTAGACTCTGGGCAGCAAGCACTGGGGTCTGAGCTGGGGCTAAGGCAGGAAGAGACTGTGAACCCAGGAGAAGTTCACGGAGAAGAGGAGCTCCTCACCCTGGAAGTGGTAGATGCCCTGGCGGCAAGGCAGCAGGTGGATGCAATCGGGCTGGTCCATATTGCACTTCATGAGGTCGTGCTCCGAGGATGTGCCCACGTACCCATAACGACCTCGCAGTACAAGGAAGGGCCGGTTAGCTAATCGAATCCCGAATTCCTCATTGGGGCCTGGAAGAAACAGAGAGGAGTTATCTGGATGAGCTGCTTCTAGATGCTTTCCCAGATAGAAGCAGGAGGAAGGACGCTAATTGCAGAGTGTTGTCAACATTTTAACCATTACTGAACAACTACTAGGTGCCGGATCTTAGGCTGGGTGCTTATGAAATGTCTGTGAAAGCACTTACTAGGGTGTGGAGCCTGAGAGGTTTTACTATCCTTCCTTCATTTGAAAGGTGTGACTCTATTTAATCTTCACGAAAATCCCGAGAGGCAGGCAGGTTGGAGATCACCTCCCTTGGGTAAGGAAGCCAATGGAACTGGGGCTCAAAGACATGTTTGCCCAAGTGATGGCAAAAATTCAGTGATTCAGCCAATACACAGACCCCAGCTCCTGTGCTCTATTACAGCCCAGCGCCCTCTGAAAGCACTTGGAATAACCTGGCAGCAGGGCCTCTGTCCTCACCTGGAATGGTGGCATTGGCCATCAGCAGGCCATTGTCTATGATGCCCAAGAAGCGTCCATTGGGAGACTGCAGGATGATCTTGCCACAATTCCAGTGCACGCGGAAGAAGGTGTCAGGCTCCATGGGGTGCCCGTTAGCCACCACTGTTCTGTGGCGCCTCTGGAGAGATTCCAGGGAGCAGAGAAGAGAAACAAGGACAAAATCTCAGCTTTCTTCCCATCATTTTTATTCTTAGACCCTTTCCCACATCCCGCCCATTGGCTTCCTTCATTCTCCCATGGCATGCTTTATGCTTTCACATCCTTTTTTCTTTTTTAAAGATTTTATTTACTTAGATGACAGAGCGAGAGAGTGTGCACACAAGCAGGGGGAGAGGGAGAAGCAGGCTCGCTAGGGAGCCCGATGCGGGCTTAATCCCAGGACCCTGGGATCATGACCTGAACCAAAGGCAGACATTTAATTGACTGAGCCAACCAGGTGCCCCTTTTTCACATCCTTTTTGGAAAACATATTGTGGCCTCAGCTCTCTCACTTCGCCAGTCTTTGCTATATCCCAGGGTCCATTATCAAAAAAAGGACCTGGATAACCATATGGAGAGAAATAAACCTCAGCCCAGACTCCAAAATCATTTCAAAATGGATCAGAGACATAAAAATGAAAGCAAAACCATAAAATGTCTAAAAGAAAATATAGGAGAAATTCTTTGCAACATTGGGGCAGGCAATGATTTATTGGAACAAAAAAACCGCTAATCGTTTACAGAATGGAGAAATTGGACTTCATCAAAATTAAAAACTTGCTGCTCAAAAGACACTACTAAGCAAATGAAAAGGCAAGCCACAGATTGGGAGGAAACACAACATATATATTTGGCAAAGAACTTGCCCTTAGAATGTAAGAAAGAACACTTACAACTTAATAATAAGATAACCCAAAGGGGAAAAGATTTGAACAGACACCTCACAGAGAAGATATACAAATGGTCAACAAGCACATGAAGGGATACTCAACATTATTAATTATAAGGGAAATGCAAATTAAAGCCACGGTAAGATGTCACTGCACATCCATTAGAGTGGCTAAAATTAAAAAGACAGTCAATACCAAGTGTTGATGAGGATGTGGAACAATTAGATCCTATACATCACTGGCAGGAATGTGAAATAGTATACTCACTTTAGAAAACTATTTAACATTTTCTAAAAAATGTAATCGTGGGGCATCTGGGTGGCTCAGTAGGTTAAGTGTCTGCCTTCGGCTCAGGTCATGATCCCAGGGTCCTGGGATCGAGTCCTGCATTGGGCTCCCTGCTCAGCAGGGAGTCTGTTTCTCCCTCTGCCTCTGCCCCTCCTCCTGCTTGTGCGTGCTCGCTCTCTCTCTCTCTCTCTTTCTCTAGCTTGCTCTCTCTCAAATAAATAAATACAATATTTTAAAAAATATGAAATAAAAATATAAACACATTTTTATCAGGTGACCCAGTATTTCTACCCCTATGTATTTGTCTAAGATTACTGAAAATATAGGCCCACAAAAAAACTTGTACATGTGTTCCTAGCAACTTTATTTTTAAGATTTTATTTATTAAAGAGAAAGATTGAGAGAGAGAAATATCGAGAGAGAGCACAAGCAGGGGGGGAGAGGGAGAAGCAGGCTCCCTGCTGAGCACGGACACATGGGACTTGATTCCAGTATCCTGGGATCATGAACTGAGTTGAAGGCAGAGGCTTAACCGTCTGAGCCACCCAGGGACCCCTTAACTTGATTCACAATAGCCCAATCCGGAAACGACTCGAGGGTTTATCAACAGGCAACAAGCAAATGGATAAACAAATCATGTTTGTGTCGACGAGTAGTAGTATGGAAAACTGCTCAGCAATAAAAGAGGATAAACTACTGATACACGGATCATGGATCTCAAAAGCATTACGCTGATGAAAGGAAGAATACATACGGCAATATAATGGGATTCCATTTACATGAAATTCTAGAGCAGGCAGCTCTAATCTATGGTGACAGAATATAACAGTGGTGGATGGGAGGGCAAAGGGAACTGACTACAAAGGGGTAAGAGGGAATTTCTATGGTGATAGAAATAGTCTTTAACTTGTGATGGGGTGTATACATTTGCCAAACCTTATTGAATTACACATTTAAATGAGCGCACTTCATTGTATATAAATTGTGCCGCCATGAAGTTGCTTTTCCTTTTTTTTTCAAAGAGGCCCCATTGGATGAAATGGGGCCCATTGGTTGAAAATTGACAAGGGCCTTCACAGTTCACCTCAGCTTCTGGTCACCTGCCTTGAAGAAGGAGAAAGTGTGTCTAGAATGGGAGAGCTCAGAGATTAAGGATTCCTTGCTTGGAAGGCCAAGGTCTCACCTGAGCTAGGTAGCAGCCGTTGGCTGCACGAAGCTGCAAAGTGGGGCTTTCATCATCGCATTCAAACTGGAACAAGGACATTGGGGTTATGTGCTCAGAGGCAGCGCACACCTCAACATCTGCAGAGAAAGAACATGTCAGAAGGAGCCAGAGTCTGGCTTCAACCTCAGCCCCAGCCCCTCCTCCACACCTTCGGTCTGGGTTCCCTCTGCTTCCCCTCCTCGGCCTTTACCACCTTCGGCAGACCACAGGAGCCTGGAGAAGACCCAAGCTACTTCCCCTAAAGCTCCTGCCCCTGCCTTATCACCCTACTCCGTGACCTCAGAGAGTCTCCTTATCAGCGGGTTCTAAAAGGTCTGCTGCTCCCCAATCCGTTTTTCTCTTTCCAGAAGCCAGCTCTCCCTCCCTCCCTCCCCAGCTGTCCCGGACCCAGGACTTGCCATAGATGATGGAGAGGAACTTCCGAGTCTTGGACCTGAGGCTGACCCAGGTGGGACAGCGCTGTAGGACGAACCACTCCTCACCCCTGTGGGGATTGGAGCCCAGGCCCAGGAGCAGGCGTGTGCCCTGTGGGTACAGCATGCCCCCTTCTCCGTCGCTCAGGGCCACGAGCCCTCCGGGCCGCACCTGCATGTGGAAGGCCGTCTGTGCGGACGGTTGGGGGACCAGCCGGTCTACGTGGGACAGGAAGAAGTGTGCTGAGGTCTCCAGGTGGTAGCATCCGTCTTGGAAGTGCAACAGGAAGCCACATTCCTCCAGGCAGGGCACGGGCGCGTCCACCCAGACGCGGCCCACAGAGGGGTCGGCCCGGGCGTAGCAGTGGTTCACGGGGCTGTAGAGGATCACGTGGACGTGAAGGGCCGGCCGGGGGGTCCACATGTGGTAGGCTGAGAGGACCCTGGAGTTGCAGAACACATCTTCACCGTCAGACTCCAGGTAACGGCCGCTGATTATGCACTGGAGGGTCCACTTGCCGTTGCGGTGGAAACGCAGGAGGAAGCACCCGTGGTGGCTGGTCCTGGGCCGGCCATAGCACAGACTGCCGTCCGCCTCGCACAGGAGGTAAAGGCCCTGCAAGCCCCGTAGTCGGACCACGGCCTGTGCGTCGTGCTCATTGCTCACCAAGATCTCCCAGGTCTGGAGGTGGTGGGAGGGAGAGGCAGGAGGTCAGTACTGCCAAATGACCAGGCCAGGGGGTGCTACCACCATCCCACCTGGCATCACCCTAGAACCTTCACGGCCACCAACCACCTTCCCCTCCACGTCGGCCTCCGTGGAGACTGCCAACTCCCGCACCCTCTCATCCAACACTGACCAAAAAATTTCAGGAGACCTCTCCTAGTGGAATCAGGGAGCTTCTCAAATCCAAAAGAAGTTCTAAAGCCTGCCTCTTCCAGCTCACCAAAGCCAAACCTCCTTCTCTCTTACTTGGTGGCTTCCTTCAATGCCTAATTTTCTAAGAAGTGCCTTGGTTTAAGTTTTACTTTTCTCTTCCTCACCGTTGCTCCTGGATAGCACGCTAGCTAACACTCCCCTCCCCAGGGCCCACCTCCCCAGCACGGCAGCAGAAAGTGAAGACCTCTTACGGGGCCGGGGCCGGGCCCAGGATCCCGGCATAAGGATTCCCAAACCACAACCCAACAGAGTCACGGGCCCTGCCGTCCCTCCCCCGGACGCCCACAATCCAGACTTTCAGCCTGGGCTCTTCACCTCTCTTCTTTGTGATGACGCAAACCCATTGGGGTGGAGGGAAGAAAGCAGCCAGAGAAGGCAAGGCAGCAAGGGCTCAGGCTTTGCCTCTCGGAACAGGTTGAGAGAGGGGGAGATGGAACGATCGAGACCTGTGAGCAAAAGCCTGGGGTAGAAGGGTCTCAGCCTGGTAATGGCAAAGGCTAAGAAAATGATTGCGAGTGTATCCCAGCCACCACTCTCTCTCTCTCTCTCTCTATCTCTCTCTCTCTCTCTCTCTCTCTCACACACACACACACACACACACACAGCTTGGCCACTGGGAAAGAGGACTCCAGTATAGGTTTGCTTGGTTACCTGTCTCCGGCCCAAGCCCTTTGCAGTAGCAGTGACCGTGTTCTTATATGCCTCGAAAGTGAGGTAGGATCCTGCCCAGCTGATGAGCCCAACCCTTAGCTCCTCAGGCTTGGGTCTCCGTGTCCACTCCACCTCCTCCATGGGGCCGGCACCACGGGTGATGACTCCGTCCGGCCCAGCCTTCCCCCCAGTGGTGCGGTTCCACAGGCCATAGGGCCTGGAATCAGGCCTGTAGTACCCACCAGAAGACGTTCCCAGAGGGAATTTCTCAGGCAGAGGCTGGCCTAGGGCCCAGCGCCTCTGTGACCCGGGAGCATTGTGACTGTGAGGTCTGCCTCTTATCCATAGTGGGGAAAGGGCACTGGCCCGGCCATGGTCAATCCACAGCCCGGAAGAAGTGGGTCTAGGGCCTCTGGCGTTAACCTCCCCGAAAACTCCAGAGACCGAGGGAGCTGAGCCAAGACTGGGAATCAGAACTCCGGCCTGGGCCAGTGATCACCTGTGACTACAGGCAAGTGTCTTCCCTTTGCTTCTGTTTCTCATTTTAATCACAAGATAAAAATCAGCCTCTTTCCTTCCCACAAAGTGAGGTCTGCTTGGCTCCCTTGAGACTCAAGTGTTTTTAAGCTTCAAGATACCCAGGAAAAATCTTTTAACTTTTAAAGCCCTTGGGAGAATGAGGCCAAAATGTCTCAGAAGGTGCTTTTCAGGGAGTGTGAAGAAACCCTAGACAGATAATCAGCAAGGTTCAAAGTACTCATATTCATCAGAAAGGCTCGGCTCAGAGCAGGGGAAGGAGAACGTCCTGGCTGGGGAGAGCTCTGGGCATCTTCCCCATAATCCCCAGCTGCACTGCTCCTAAGGATCCCAGCCCTTCCCCTCGAAGGGTACCTGTTGGCCAACAGCCACCAGCACTCATTTCCTACAAAGCTCCTGGAGAAAATCAGGCCAGTACCTGGAGAAATTGACCACAAGAAGAAATAATGGTGGCGAAGGTAGGTTTTCTTTAAGCTTTGCAGGGATTCAGAGAATGGGTGGAGTGAACCGCACTTGGAGAAGAGCCCACACTCCCGGTTCCACGCACGCACTTTCCTCTTCCCGTAGTGGGGGCGGGGTAGTACAGGGCAGGGTGTCTTCCCAGGTAGAAAGAGTTGAACTTTAATCCCCAAGGATTAGAAGGGCCCTATGATGTTTTATAGAAGAAGGCTAATAGAGTAGTAGTCACAGAACCACCTGTGTAATTTCTAAGATGCATATTCTTGGGCTTCAGACCAGTCCTAATGACTATTTTCTGAAGTACACCTCAGGACGCTATTGTTAATAAATACCCCCCCCAATTTTAATGTTCACAGTAATCACTAAGTTACTACTCTAAGTAGCTAGCAGATGGAGAGGCCCAGGATGTATGAGATTTACAGAATCGTGAAGGTAAACCCCCGTTTCTCTCAGCAAAGGCCCCCTGGAATTGGGGAGGGAATGTTATTTCCTCCACTGGAACCCCTAAAGTGCTTGTAGCCTTAAGGACAAGGAGGGAGAAGCTGAGCTGGATGAAGGCAGCAGGGTGTGGGACACACTGGGGGAGGGGGTTGGCTCTGCAGCCTTAGCAGCTTTAAGCTTCCGCCATGTCGCGTTGTCCCTCTGTACCCAACAACCCAGCCCCCTCACTTCTAGGCTACAGACAACACCGTGTACAAACCACAGCAAATTTATTACTCAATGTCCAGTGCCACATCATAGCACCACCCGGAGCCCTCGCCTTCCCTCCCCACCTGGCCCCAAGGGGACTCCCGAAATGGGAAAAACCAAAGTAAACCCAGATCCCTGCTCCTCCTCTGGAAGAAGGGGCCTTAGCCCTGGCGAAGTCCCTTCCACGGGTCCCAGCAGGCAGCAGAGGGGGCCCCTCCGGCCCGGAGAGTGAGGCTCCGGGCTCCAACGACAGAGAGAACATGCAGGCAGGAGCCGGGGCGGAGGCCCGTGTCTGTGGGAGAGGAGTGGGAAGGAAGGGCACTGCCTGAGGAGTCCGGGAATCTGGCTGTCCTGGGGTGCGCGCGCGGGAGCTTCCAGGCAGCAGGGGCCGGCCCCTGGCCGGTTAGCGCTTGGACAGCTCGTGGGACAGCCAGTCGAGCCCGTCATACAGGCCTGTGCCTTGGGTGGCACAGGTGGCCTGGACGTACCACTGCGGGGAGAAGGAAAGAGAGCTCAGCAGCTTGGCAGCGGGGAAGGAGGGGATGCCTTCACCTCCCGGCCCCCTCCCCCGTGGCTCCCTTGGGAGAACCCGGCCCCCTCACCGTGCGGCTCCGCAAGTGCTGCAGCCCCAGCTTGTCGGTGAGCTCGCTCACCGGCATGGCGTTGGGCATGTCCTGCTTGTTGGCGAACACCAGCAGCGCGGCGTCCCGCAGCTCGTCCTCCTGCAGCTGAGACAGGCAGAGGGGATGGAGTCCGGCGTCCTGGCCAGGCCTGCCCCCCCTTCCCACCTTCTAGCATATTTTGGGGGAAAATGTAATATCGTGTAGTCTGCGCTGAACACAAGCTTCATAAGTCAGCTGGCAGCCATCTGGCCTTAAATCCAGGAAGCGCCTTTCTCTAATGACTTGCCCTCGTCAAAATGGCAAAATTTCCCAATGGAAAAACAAGAACGTAAGAGGATGTTTCTCTCCGCCACACATAATTCCCCTTCCCCCACCGACGCCTCAGAAGTGAAGACGTGAGCATTCGAGGAAAAAGTCAGTCTTAGGCTTTTTGATCTGACTCCAGTTCAAGACAGAGTGAGATACGCCTCGAGACTGTGTCCACAAAGAGAAACACGTTCAAGGCCTGTGAGACGTTTCCTGACTTCCACCCTAGCGCAGAGATCTCAGAGACCCGTCTCCAAAGGAGGGCTCAGTTCCCAGGGCTCTGGGTGCTCACCATCTTCTGCAGTTCATCAGCAGATTCCTGGACCCGCTCTCGGTCATTACTGTCCACTACGAAGATGAGGCCCTGGGTGGGAAGGAAGAAGGGAAAAGTCATCACTCCCACCTGGGACATACCCTAGTCTGGCTCTTTCTCTCTTTTTCCCATCTTTGCGTCTAAACCTTCTGATCTTGTAACTTTTCACTAAAGCTCTGCACACACGATTGGCACCAACTGGAGACACCGTGCAAAGGATACAGCCTTTGCCCTCAGGCAAGCAGCATAGTTAGAAGCAGCGCAAGGGAACAGGGAAAGACCAGAGGAGAGCTAAATGAGGCAGCATGAGTGTGCCCAGCTGGCTCATTCGGTAGAGCATACAGCTCTTGATCTGGAAGTTGTGAATTCAAGTCTCACGTTGGGAGAAAAAGTTTCCTTTAAAAATAAATAAACAAGTGAGGCAGCACAGTCCCAGAGCCCTGCTTCTCAGAAGAAGCTAAGGTGCTAAATCTCAGAAGACTACAGCCATTCCTGAAGGATGAGTAGAGGTAAGGCTGCAACCACGGATAGATAGGAGGTAAAGGTTTTTTCCTGGCTTGCGAGCCCAGCCTAGGCCAACAACATCTCAGTCTCTGTAGCCCTAACACCTTTTCTCCTGGGGTTGGGAACCCCACCCCACCTGAGTGTTCTGGAAGTAGTGCCGCCACAGAGGCCGAATCTTGTCCTGGCCTCCCACATCCCAGACTGTGAAACAAATGTTCTTGTATTCCACTGTTTCCACATTGAAGCCTGGAGACAATCGAGAAAAAATATGAGAACAAAGTCCTGAAAGAAAGGAACTCTCTAAATCTAGGTGGATTCATCGGGGACATAAACCGAGAAGGCAGTGATCAAGTCCCATGGGAACAGAACCCCCGGGAACAGGCAGTCCGCAGACCCCGCACGGCTAGGTCACGTACACCCTGCCTCAGCACCATCCGGCCACTAAAGGTAACTGTGACCCACTTCTCAGGTAGCAGTGTCTGGTGTCAGGGTCAGCTCCCTGCACAGAGATGAGGGCCTCAGGCAGAATGGGTAGCAAACGCGCCGGGAAGGCCTGCCGCCAGCCTCCCGCTCCTCCCCGCCCCGCCTCAGAACTCACCTATGGTGGGGATGGTGGTGACAATCTCCCCCAACTTCAGTTTGTACAGGATTGTGGTCTTGCCAGCTGCATCCAAGCCAACTGCAAGGAGAGGGGCATAGGGATGGAGACCCGAGCGAGGGAGCCCTCTAGAGACCAGGGAAGGGGAGAGGCCCGGACAGCTGATGGAGACGGGGGCGGAGAGCCCAAGCGCCCGCAGGTGCGCGCTGTTCTCTACCTTCGAGGCCTTAAGAGCAGTCTGGGTGGTGAGCACCAACTCGTGCCCCAAAGCGGGCAAGAGGCGGGAGAGGGCTAAGGGGTAGGGGGCACAGGGGGTGGGCCGCGCTCCTTTTAAAAGTCGTCTCCAAGGGCGGAATCCTCCCTTCTTACCAGCCGGGCTGGGGAGGAGGGAGCTTCACCCCACCCAGGCCCGCAGCTCCCGGGCTCAGGCCCCGGGATCGGCGCTGCAGAGAGCGACCCGTCCGAGAGCAGTGACCCCGGGGGGTTAGAAGGCGGGTGACTCAGGGTCAGAGACCCGGCTGAGCTGGGCTCGGAGGGACACGGGGGCGGGAGGGCTGCGCGGGGGCCGGCGCTCCGGTCCGGGCCGCGCGCTCTATCTGCCTCACCCATGAGGATCCGCATCTGCTTCTTCCCGAAGATCCGCGAAAAGAGCGCGGACACGGTGAGGCCCATGGCGGGGCCCGGGGGAGGGGGTGCGGGCACGGACGCGGGGTGCGGGCTGGAACCGGCCGGCCGCTGGGGGATGGGGTGCAGCAGCAGGAGGAGGAGGCTCCGCTGCCGCCTCCGCGCGTCCCGGCCCGCCCTACGTCATCACGGCCCCGCCCCCGGCAGGGCCCCGCCCCCTCCCGCCCCTTCCCCGCCCCCAGGCTCGGGCTCCCGCAAAAACTGAAGCTTAGCGAGTCTCCGCAGCTTCGTGGCGTCCCGCGCCGGCTTTAAAGAGGGAAAAGGTCTGGATCTCTCCCCGTTTCTAGAGCGCTGGCAGGTCTGTGGCTGCTTCACCGGCAGCCCGAGCGGGCCCGAGGAAAGTCTACGATGCTCCCCAACGGCCCCCGACCTGCAGCTTAAGTGGCCGCTCTTGCCAACTAGCATCATCCACTGTATGCAGCACCCTCCTAGGGGAGCGGAACCTCTGTGCTTGGCTCCCTCAGCGCCCAGAGAGGAGCTTTGAGTGTTGCAGGTGGTTCAAGTGACCGTAGAATCTCGAGAGGAGCGCGCGGGAGGTGGAAAAGGAAGCTGCCCCAGCGCTAGCTGGCCTTCTTGGTTTCGCAATCAGCAGAATCTACTCCTGCATACAGGAGAATGCGGCCTTTCCCTGGATGGCCCAATGACACAATGTCCTTCAGCTGACCGAGGCAGCTTTTCTGAAGCTTCTTCACTTTGCCACAGACCCGGGAACCCGGATTTTTAATGTCCACCTATCCAGGAATTAATGAAACTCTTGTGACCCTCGACTCAAAGTGCTTCACAAGTAATTTCCCTACTCGTCAATGAGGGGAAATAGCAAGACAGGAATTAACTTAAATTTCTTCTACGATAGAGACTAGGTCAGTGCCAGGCGCCTAATAAATTCCTAACAAATATAGTACTTGGTTTGGATGATCTAATAGGCGGCTCAGTGGAGCAAAGGCAAGCGATTTGAAACCGGCATGCCAGTAGGCTTCTAGGATCAATTGCTTATGGACTGGACATTGTGAGGTGAGCTGAGAATCAGAGAACCTTCATTCATTCACTCATTCAACAAAGATTGAATACCCACTATGTACCATTGTTCCAGGTCTCAGTTCAAATCTCAGGTCTGCCTTTCCCCCCTTTTTTGGAGGGCTTAGCTTAAATGATCCTCACAACCTGTTATTTTCTGCAAAAGCAGACTAGTATCTGCCCTAACTATCTCATGATGTTATGGTGAAGAGTAAAACCATGAAACAGTATATCTAAATGCTTTGTATAGAGCAGCTGGATTTTATCTGGGCCACTAAGAAACTAACTGGGTCTGAACAGACCTCCAGGACCTGCCCCATCCTGACCTGAAAAGTCTGTAAAGAGAACAGGCTTTGGGCACCAGGTATGAGTGAGTCCATGACTTTCCTTTACTCTTCAGCCATAGACTTGCATTTTTAAGAAGGCTTTTTATAAATGCACTCTTCAGAGTGCATTTAAGAGTCTCAATATAGTAACAGAACTAGTGGTGACGGAGTCAGGTCAGTTCCACATCTTTAGCTCTTTTAATTAGCCTCTTCCTTTCCATCCCTGTTGTCCTTGCCCTATTTCACTACCATCTCTTCCTCAGGACAGAAATAGCCTCCGTACCAGTCTCTTGCCCCTTGGTATCTTCAACCTATCATTTAAATCTGGATGATGCCACCCAAGATTAAAATCTTTTAGTGTCTTCTTAGCACCCAAGATAAAGTCTAAATGCCTTAATTTGTGTCTCCACCTATCGTGCCTGCCCCACCTGTTGCCAACCTCCTTCACATACCCTAAGCTACGGTCATGAAGTGATTCTCAGTGCTTCCCTGGTGAGCCAGGCTCTCTGACGCCCTAGGAGTCCCAGCAATCTTTTCCCTCTGCCCAGGATGCTTGTTGCCCTCATCTTTAGTTAGATGGATAACTGCTACGTATGCTTCAGATCCCCAGATATTTTCCCTGAGAACCTTCTCTGCTTCCCCTAGACAGGCCTCCCTCCTCTTAACTTCTGTATCACTTTGAATATACCCATACATGCTGGTATGAGAGCAGGACTTGTGTTTGTATCTCTGCTTTCTCGATAGATAGGAGCTGCTTGAGGGCAGGACCTTGTCTCTTTGTGGTGATCATCTGGAGCAGCACTTGGTATGTTGAGAGTTGGACAGATAAGAGATAGGATTCCTAGCTGTGTGACCTTGGGCATGTTATTTAACCTCTCTGTGTCTCGTGTTTCCATCCGCTGAGCAGAATAACTGCAAGGGCTAAATATTAAAACTCCTGAAGGTCCTGGAATACAGTTGGGACATGGAGGTCATGGCCATAGGGTGCCCTCTACGTATATTTGTTGAATCAACTCAGCAGAACTCAGCAAGGGTGTAATAATTATTATAATATACACCTAATAGGTGCCGAAATTGTCCTATCAAGGGTTGAAGTATTCGGGGTCTAAATGGGAGTCTTACTTGTTGATCTTTTAGGGACAGAGATACTGAGCCCCAAATGTGGGGAAGCGTCGCTCATCCGGGTGTTTGAGGACTCAGTTTGGCGTTGCCCACCGCCCCTCGCTCATCGCAGCCCGGAGGTAAGCTCAGGCGCCGCCAAGAAAACACGATCACTCCGGAGTCCTCGACTTTGCTTGCCGTGCGTCCGTAGTCCTGCTAGGTTCAGAGCAGGCCGCCTCCCACCCGCCGGCCGGAGTAGCTCCGCCCACCTCGCGTCCACTGGGGGCGGAGCCTGTTGCGTCGTGCTGTCGTCACTTCCAGGGGACCCGGAAGTGCCGTTCTGCGGCCGCTGTGCTTAGGAAGTCGCGATGGGGTTTCGCTGGATTTAAACCCTTGGCCGACCGTGGGCTGAGGACCGGTGGGACTGCCGTGGCCTGGGCGAGCGCTGAGCGCGGAGCAGTTTCTGGACAGTACAGGCGAACCCTGACCGTGTGCTCTGTGCCGGCGTCGCCCCGCCTCTAAGATAGGACCCGCCCCCGCCTTCGGTGCCTGGGTCCGGGCGAGCGCTTCTGCCAGGCTGCCCTGCGTCCGGCATCCGGTCTCCGACATCTGGGAGGAGAGACTTCGGGGACACTTCTCTCCCTGTTGTTCACTGCCCCCACCAAGGTCTTCACGACCCTCTTCTGGCTGACGTCGAGCAACCCGTTCTGAACATGGAGAAGTTTGGCATGAATTTCGGGGGCGGACCGAGCAAAAAGGACCTGCTGGAGACCATCGAGACGCAGAAGAAGCAGCTCCTCCAGTACCAGGCACGCCTTAAGGATGTGGTCCGCGCCTATAAAAGCCTCCTGAAAGAGAAGGAGGCTCTAGAGGCCAGCATTAAGGTGCTGTCGGTATCCCACGAGGCGGATGTGGGCCTCACAGGTGTCCAGCCTCCAGGCCTCTCTCTTCCTGACTCTGTGGATGACCGATGCTCCACTCACAGCGAGGATAGCACCGGAACCGCCACCAGCTTAGATACTGCGGCCAGTCTCACCAGCACCAAGGGTGAGTTTGGGGTAGAGGATGACAGGCTGGCTCGTGGACCACCACCTCCAAAGTCGGAAGAAGCCAGCGGGTCGGAGAGTGGCGTTAGCAGTAGCAGTGGGGATGGACCATCTGGGGGTGGGGAAGTGGACAAACGACTGCACCAGCTGAAGACTCAGTTGGCTACGTTGACCAGCTCTTTGGCTACAGTCACCCAGGAGAAGTCTCGCATGGAAGCTTCTTACCTGGCTGACAAGAAGAAGATGAAACAGGACTTAGAAGATACCAGTAAAAAGGCAGAGGAGGAGAGGGGCCGTCTGGAGGGAGAATTGAAGGGGCTCCAGGAGCAGATAGCAGAAACCAAAGCCCGACTTATCACCCAGCAGCATGATCGGGCCCAAGAGCAGAGTGACCATGCCCTGATGCTTCGTGAGCTCCAGAAACTGCTGCAGGAGGAGAGGACCCAGCGCCAGGACTTGGAGCTTCGGCTGGAAGAGACCCGAGAAGCCCTCGCAGGGCGGGCATATGCAGCTGGTCAGGTGGAAGGGTTTGAGCTGCAGACGAAGCAGCTGACCCGCGAGGTGGAGGATTTGAAAGGTGAGCTGCAGGCTCTTCGAGAGGAGAAGAATCGGCCTGACCCTCGGCTGCGGGAGCTTCAGGAAGAGGCTGCCTGCCTAAAGAGCCATTTCCAGGCTCAGTTGCAGCAGGAAATGAGGAAGGTAATTATCATCATCTCCTTCAAATGTTAGTCATTTAGCCTAAAGTGGGAAATATCAGGCGTTTGTCTCCTTTGGTGATTAGAACTAAATGGCTGCAGCGTCTGTTCTTGATGCTGTTCAGAAGGTTGCACTGTGAGTCCTGGAGAATCCGTGCGCTGTGGTGTCGACAGTATCCACAGAGTGTGCTTCTAGCGGGATGTGGACTTCCTCAGTGCAGGCTGGTTTGGGGCAGACGCCCCTGAACTTCTGGCCTCGGCATCTTACCAGCTGTGCTCTGTGGCGCAGCTGCCTCTAGGCACATGCATTACAAGGGGAGCCGTATATGCCTGCAGGTATCTGCCTGTGGGTAGCGTGGCTGCGGGGAGGGGGAGGAGGTGGTGCAAAAGGAAATCTCAGAAGCAGCCTCTTGTAATCGCTTCTAGTCAATTCGCCTGTTCTGGAAAGGTGTGCTATTTTCCAGTGCTCCTTTCAGCGTGGAGAGAGATCCAACTGAGTTTTGAACTTCCAGGAATATTGGGAGAGGAAAAGAATGTCCTGTGATTTCTTAGTGGGATTTGGGGCAACAGATGACAAAGATAACGCACTTCCCATGGGAGCCTTGTGTATGACAGGAGACCGGGGACCCTAGAGCAGAACAGCACATACGCAGAGGTTCTTAATATCGTTTGCTGGGATGTATATCCGGGAGCAGAACCCAGCCAGGTTACGGGAACGTTCGTTAGTTTCCAAAGCAACGGGAAAAGCCCCAGTCCCCCTTCCCACCAGGCCATCCATGTCCTGTGGCCCCTTTGCCCCTCTCTTGCTCTCTCAGTTTGCTCTTGGCCTTTGTGGCTTTTCTGGACGCGTTTCCATCTGTCCCCTTGCTTTACAGACAGCCCTTGCGGAAGATCAGCTACGCCAGCAATCTCGGGTGGAAGAGCAGAGGGTGGCAGCCCTGGAGAATCAAATATCTGAGGTGTCCGAGCTGCTGGGCACCTATGAGAAAGCCAAGCAGAAGGACCAGCTGGCCATCCAGAAGCTAAAGGAGCGCATCCTGCAGCTGGACCTGGAGAACAAGACGCTGGCGCTGGCCGCCTCGAGCCGCTCCCCGCTGGATGGCCATGGCGAGGAGTCCAGTCTGGATGTCAACGTCCTGAAGGATAAGATGGAGCAGCTGAAGAGGCTGCTGCAGGTGGCAGCCAGGAAAAGCCAGGTGACCCTGGACGTGGAGAAGCTTTGTGACCTGGAGATAATGGCCGGCTCGGAGGCTGCCGACGGGGAGAAGGCTTCGGCGCTCTACTACCAGCAGGAGCTGAAGCAGCTGAAGGAGGAGTTCGAGAGGTACAAGACGAGGGCCCAGGTGGTCCTCAAGAGCAAGAGCACCAAGGACGGCAACCTGGCCAAGGAGCTGGAGGAGGCCCAGGAGCAGCTGGCCGAGCTGAAGGAGAAGTACATCTCCCTGCGGCTGTCCTGCGAGGAGCTCGAGCGCCAGCACGGGCAGGAGGCCGAGGACTGGAAGCAGGAGCTGGCCCGGCTGCAGCACGCGCACCGCCAGGAGCTGGAGCGGAGCCAGCTGGACTTCAGGGAGCGCACGCTGCGCCTGGAGGAGGAGCTGCACAAGCAGCGGGACCGGGCCCTGGCCGTGCTGGCCGAGAAGGACCTGGAGCTGGAGCAGCTGCGCTCCGTGGCCTTGTCCTCCGGGCTGCCGGGACGCAGGAGCCCTGTGGGCGGCGGGGGGCCCGGGGACCCGGCCGACTCGGCGGCGCCGGACAGCCTGACCCAGGCACTGCAGCTGGCCGCGGCCAACGAGCCCACGTTCTTCCTGTACGCTGAGCAGCTGGCCCGCAAGGAGGTGGAGATCGCGTCGCTGCGGAAGCAGAAGCACAGGCTGGAGGGGGAGGTGCGGCAGCTGCAGGACCGGCTGCTGGAGGAGGGGGAGCGGCACCGGGAGCAGGTAGCCGCCCTGCAGAGCCACATTGAGAAGAACATCAGGGACCAGAGCAGGGAGGGAGCCAACCTGGAGTACCTCAAAAACATCATCTACCGCTTCCTGACCTTGCCCGACAGCCTGGGCCGCCAGCAGACCCTCACGGCCATCCTGACCATCTTGCACTTCAGTCCCGAGGAGAAACAAGCCATCACGCGGCTCCCGAGCGGTGGTGGCTGGTGGCCTTCAGGCAAGAGATGAATGCCTTTCTCGAGGACTCCTGAGATCTCTGTGCCTCTGGTGTGGGAAGGGACAGACTGGTTTCTGCTGCCCCTTCTCTTAACATTATCATTTTTTTCTTCACTGTGTTGAACCGGAAGAGTCTTTAATGTGCGATGGGATTTTCTGCCGAGTGCCATTAGTGCCACATTGTCCTTGAGCCCTAGAGATACTGGAAATGTCCCAACAATATCTTTGGGTGGTGTGTTGGTAAGAGGAAGACGGGGGAGAGATGAAGACTGGGAGGTGCCAAAGTTGGGGAGGTGGTGAGAATCTTTTAAAATAAGACTTTCTGTTTTAGTATTATGCTCCTAGCACAGAACCAGGAGTTCATGTGACTCCCAAGGGAGTTCAGTTATTTCTAAACACCCGTAGGGACCGGCTGTTTACTCCCCATCGCATCCCAATCCGAGTCTGCCGCTGCCCCAATTTTCTGGGGACATAAATCAGGGCTGGAGAGGAACCAAGAAGCTTGAAATAGTGACAGGTTGTCCCCCATTGTCCACAGAGTCTTCCCTCCCGGAACTGGGAGGCTTGTCTAGCTGGGGCTAGGTACGGCCTGGTCAGTGTGGACAAAACCTATCCATAAGTATGACCATCCTGTAGAGGGCCCCGAGCACCATGTCAGTCCTAGGCATTTCCTGGGCAACCTGCTTGTGGCCTGGATAGGGCTACCGCGGGCCTTTTGCACTTGACCCTGCCGTAACCTGTCTGCCTCAGCTTGGCCTGAGACTGCGGGTGAATGATTTTGCTAGCTTTTCCTCAATGTTGAACTTCCATTAAGAAAAAAATCCTGGCTTCTTACAGAGAAGGATCCGATTGGGAAACTCTGATCCTGTCTGTATACAAAGAATTAGCTCAGAGATTTACAACCACCTCCCCTCCCCCAGCTGTTTCTGCCTTTGTAGGACGGAGAAGAGGCGGAAGATGTGCTCTTCCAGAAGATGCTGTGACCCTCACAAGAAGGTGGTGGAAGTTTGGCCGAGGGGCTGGGGGTGCCCGCTGCCCCGTGGGTAGCATTCTGGCTAAATCTCCCATGTCCTGCAAGCCAGGGTGTTCATGGGTTACTGTCCCCAGGGTATTTTGCCCACTCCTTAGGGGGTCATAGAATTTCAGTACACAATCCTCGTCTTCTCCACATGCATCACTGTAATTTTTCCTCCTTCCTGGGTTTTTGTTTTTTTTACGTTTGGTCTTGTGCAAGTAGGTTTAATCTGCACGTAAGGAAAGGGCTTCAGGCAATCGGAGGAGGAGGGACTCAGAAAAGTTGGGTTCAGACAATATCAGTTCCCCTATTGTGTCCTTTCCCCCATCTGCTCTTGCTCTGGTTGTAGAGATCTTCGGACCCTAAAGACTGGTGCTTTGTCACTGACTGGACTAGTATGTATCTTTCTGTTATTTCATCACAGAGAGCTGTTTTGGGAGGGCTTGGGGTACAGAAGACTGATTAAACGTTCTAATTGGGAGACTGGGTGCCCTCGGCTGTCTGCAAACAGCAGACTCAATGAAACAGACTTGATGTGTTCAAATGAAAACAGACCACGGAGTCATTAAATCTGAACAACCTGACCTATGTGCTTTCTTAACAGTATGTGTGCATGCGCGTGCGCACACACGTATATACACATACACAGAGTGTGAGTGTAAATGGTGAATAAAAAGGATGGAGATAACATTAATCTATGAGTTTGAGGGGTACCTGGGTGGGTTAGTCTGTTAGGCACCTGCCTCTGGCTCAGGTCATGATCTCAAGGTCCTGGAATCGAGCCCCTCGTCAGGCTCTGTGCTCAGCAGGGAGTCTGCTTGTCCCTCCGCCCCTCCCTCCTCCCCACGCTCGCATGCTCTCTCTCTCACATAAATAAAATCTTAAAAAAAACAAAACAAAAAAACCCGTGAGCTTGAATCTAGAGAGGAACCTCTCAATGCTTTAACTATCTTGGTTACAAAACAAATTTTTCAGCCTCCAATTGTGTATGTGTAAGCAGCTACACTAGGAAAAGCTTTCTCCTGGGTTTGGTGGGCAGGCCTGAAACTTTCATAATTACTGCTTGAAACTTTAGAAGTAATCAGTTTTTTGAATGCTTTATTATGCTTCAAATCAGCATTCACAGTATCCTGGAAAAGTTTCTCAGGGTTTCACACTAAACTAAAATCATCATCTCTTAATTGTCTTACCTGATCCCCTTAGATGTAGCATATATTTTGATTGTGATTTCTAGGTGATTTTGGACAGCATAGAAAGATCCGTAGTCACAGCTACTTTCCTAGGACTAATAATTCCTGTGCTTTTGACTTTTGAGAAGATACCACACAGGCAAAGAAGCAAGTCAAGTTCTGATTAATAATTTTTTTTAAGTATCGACATTTACAAGCCTGTGAACGATCCCTACTGAAATGGAAAAGGCTTGGTCCCTTCCCACCGTTAAGAAGAACACAAGGTCTTTATCTCCCACATTTTCCTCCCAAATATGTTTTCCAGTTAACTGACTGGTTTTCCAGTGCTGGATACTCTTAAGAAAAGAAAGGGAGAGAGAGAATAAGAACTGAGATCAGATACAGCCAGAGAAAAATAAGTTTTCCCTTGGCCTTGGTTCCAGACATTGCGTGAGGTGTGTCACTATTAAGTAGTGAGACGACCTTATTGTTTATTACCACAGATTGGGAGGGTTGCTGAGAAGAACAGATGCAGGGAGAAGGGGGCAGGGAAGGCAAGCGGATCATTCTAAGGGCTTTCTGCTTTCCTTCCTCCCCATCTCTTGTTGGGTATCTCCTCTCTGAGGAATAAGCAGCCATATAATCATGCCCTAGGTCCCCATCTGTTCTCCAGAACTCTAGGGCTCTTGGCCTCTTCTTGAGAAGCTGCCCCCGTGGGGCTGTTTGGGAACTCTTGCCAACCATGCCAGCGCCGTGTCGGGCTGTTCACGCGCGCTGCCTCATTTACTCCACACACATGTTGTTATCCTCCATTTTTACAGACGAGGAGAGAGTGGTTGAGGTGTTTAGTTTGCCCAAGGCCATGTAACTGCAAGGTGGCCGAAGCAGGCCTGATGACGCGGCGCCGGCGCAGTCCGGGTGTGCCGTCTTCTCAGGACTTGCGAGGGTCACGCCTGTCTCCACAGGCGACAGCTGCGGATGGAGAGACTGGTCTCTAGATTGAACTGGGCGGGTTGACATGGAGAGGTAGTCCCCAGTTACGAAATTGCAGGCCAGTGAAGTGGCTACGCTGGAGACCTAAACAGGCAACGTTAGTTTTTTTGTTTTTTTTTTAAGATTTCATTTATTTATTTGAGAGACAGAGAACGTGAGAGAGAACATGAGAGGAGAGAAGGTCAGAGGAAGAAGCAGACTCCCCGCGGAGCTGGGAGCCCGATGTGGGACTCGATCCCGGAACTCAAGGACCATGACCTGAGCCGAAGGCAGTTGCTCAACCAACTGAGCCACCCAGGCGCCCAACGTTAGTTCTTTATAAAGCTACCCTGTCCCCCAGGTTCTGGATGAGCGCTCATTTTTAGGACTCGGATCACTAACAGAGCAAACGGAGGGCTGGGTACCAGCTATTGCTGTAGCGGGTCCCAACTCTAATCTCTAGCAAAGCTGGGCAAACAGCTTGGGGGATTAAAAATAGAACCCTAAAGAATGGGTCACCTTACCGATCTTGGATCCCCTTTACTTCCTCCCCTCCTCCGTCTTCAGTGCCTCACTAGGCAGCCTGCTTACCCCAGCCTGTTGGTTGGGGAGCAAGGAACTGTGTTCACACATTCCGGGTTGAAATCTCAATCGGATCTCCTGTCAGTTCTTGACCTTATAAATTAATCTTACTGAACTTAATTTTCTTAAAATGGGAATAACAACACCTATTTCCGGGTTCTATCCTCATCTTAAAGAAAAATTAAGTACATAAAAAACCAGCCCAGTACCCGAAACAAAGTAGGTGCTAAACCACGTTAGATGCTTTATTTCCCCCACCCCCAACCCCACCCCCGTCCCCAGAGGATTTAGGTGGCAGGATGCAAGTTAGGCTGAGCTCTCTGGATTTAATTCCACTGTTTCTTAGCTACAAATGTTGCTGTAAGCAAAACTAGAAACAACAATGGCCTTTTGTGGAGTGCATGCTATGAAGCCAACTGCTAGCATTTTCCCTACATTGTTTTACTTAATCACACCAATCTTGGGAAGCCTTATCTATTTTGGAAACGAGGACCTGGAGGCTGGGCAAAATGAGACGAATTGCCCAAGGCCCAGGGCTGGTAATGGCAGAATCGGGTTGCAAACGCGAGTATGTGAGGCTGGTAGTCCACCGTGGAAATATTTTGGAGGTTCGAAGCTAGAGCAGAGTCCATTGTCTTTCTCTTAAGTTCAACAGCTCCCGGGCCTCTGACAATGCAGCTTCAGTCTAGGGAATATCACAGGCCCTTCCCCGGGGGATCCTGTCTTGGCAGCCTGTCTACCCCGGGGGCCTGTGTGCCCGGCAGGGAGCTTTAGTCAGCGGAGTCCAGACCGGAAGGAGTCTGGAGCCCAAGGTTGTGTTGGGTTTGCAGGCCTACGCTGAATTACGTGGTCAGTTTCCATTTTCCCAAACTGAGATCCTTGGCCCTTTTCCCTCTACCTTCACAATCCCTCTCTCAGCCCCATCCCAACCCTGGCAGTACACTCCTACCCCTTCCCGCTCAGCCGGAACGTCACTTCCTCCGTGTTGACTTTTCTGATACTTAGCCATATGCAGGTTCTTCCTTCTCTGAGGTCCTTTGGCACTTTTTTCACACTGACCTTGGGCACAGTGATTTCCTGTACTTTTTTTTTAAGAGAGGGAGACATGGGGGGGTGGGGCAGAGGGAGAGGGAGGAGCAGACTCCCTGCTGAGCAGTGAGCCCCACTCCTAGACTCCATCCCAGGACCCTGGGATCATGATCAGAGCTGAAGGCAGACGCTTAAGCGACTGAGCCACCCAGGTGCCCAACCCAATAATATTCTTCATAAGATTTGTCTTCCTCTTGTGAAGGATCCTGTCAAGGATCACATATTGCATTTAGTTGTCAAATCTCTTTAGTCTTCTTCAATCTGGAATAGTTCCTCATCTTTTCATGATCTTTTACGACAGTGGCATTTTTAGATAATACAGCACCGCCCCCCCCCTTTGAGTTTGATGTTTCTTCATGATTAGATGCTGGTGATACATTCCCTGCCAGAATATTATACAAGTGATACGATCTCAGAATATCACACCTAGAGGCAATGCTATCCCTTTGCCCCTCACTGGTGATATTAATTGTGGTACCCAGACAGATGTCTGATTTCTTCACTGCGTGGTTAGTATTTTCTGCCTTGCTACTAATAAGCAATCTATGGGGGAGATGTTTTAAGTCCCTGCAGATATCCTGCTTCTCATCAAAGTTTCCCTCCTAAATTTAGCATCAACCCATGATAATCTAATTATTACTCTCTTGACCGTGATGGTTGCAAAATGATTTTCAACTCTAGCACTTATATTTTGGTCCTTGGGTTATTTTAAGCAAGAGCCCGGCCTTCTCTATCGCTTATTTAATAGTTTACTTATTTGTTTATTATTAGCATGAATTGATGGATTCCTATTTTTCCACAGTTTATAATTCACTATTTTCCTGAATTATTTTGGCTCAAATTTCCTCAGATTTGGTAAAAGTCCCTCCAAACTCCTATGTTCTGCTGACATTCTCCCATCATTTCTGGCATAAAAATGTGTTTCTGGCTCATCTTTATGGGTTCTATACCCCAGTCCTGAAATCAATGATTTCTTGGGGGGAATCCCTGGTTCCTTTTAGTGGAGACTGATACTAGAAACCAATATCTGGGAGTAATGTAAGCCTGTCGTTACTGGGGAGTCTTTGTTTTTAGGTCCTCACAGCAGGCAGGAAATATATGAATATAATGTACACACACACACACACACACACACACACGTGGCTATACACATACGCCCACACACTTTACAAATCATGAGTTCACACCCATACCTCCAATTCCAATCCATTTCCACACAGTGTTTTCGTATTATCTACCCATTCCGTATTTGTGTTTCCTTCTATAGCAAGAACCCCAGGATGGAGTCCTTTAATGTTTCATTAATATTAAATGCTTCATTAACATTTAAAAAGTAGGCAGAGTGAAAAGAGCACAGGGAGACAGATAAGGAGCAACCAGAAAAGAAGGAGAAATCCAGTGAGAGGATGTCAAAGAATTCAAGGGAGAGTGAGTTTCATCATGGAGAGAGTGAGTGCTCAACCCAGTCAATTTTTTTTTTAATTTGTTTTATTTTTTTTTAAAAGATTATTTATTTGAGAGAAAGAGAGAGAGAGAGAGAGAGGGTGAGTGGAAGGGCCGAGGGAGAGTCTCAAGCAGACTGCACTGAGCACGGAGCCTGAGGCAGGGCTCGATCTCACGACTCTGAGATCATGACCTGAGCCAAAAGCATAAGTCAAATGCCCAAAGGACTGCACCACCCAGGCGCTCTCAGCCCTGTGAAGTTTTTTTTTTCTCCCCAAATATGTTTATTTTATTTTTTCAGTGTTACAAGATTGATTGTTCATGCACCACACCCAGTGCTCCATGCAATATGTGCCCTTCTCAACACCCACCACCAGGCTCGCCCACCCCCCCGACCCCCTCCCCTCCAAAACCCTCAGTTTGTTGCTCAGAGTCCACAGTCTCTCCTGGTTCATCACCCCCTCCGATTTCCCCCCATTCACCCTTCCCT
>CM052806.1:71326672-71629228 GCA_028533885.1 Nasua narica | reverse complement strand
CAGTGTGGTACTGGCACAAAAACAGACACATAGATCAATGGAACAGAATAGAGAGCCCAGAAATGGAACCTCAACTCTATGGTCAACTAATCTTCGACAAAGCAGGAAAGAATATTCAATGGAAAAAAGACAGTCTCTTCAACAAATGGTGTTGGGAAAACTGGACAGCCACATGCAAAAGAATGAAACTGGACCATTTGCACCGCACACAAAAATAGCCTCAAAATGGATCAAAGGCCTCAATGTGAGACAAGACTCCATCAAAATCCTGGAGGAGAACACAGGCAGCAACCTCTTTGACCTCAGCCGCAGTAACTTCTTCCTAGAAACATTGCCAAAGGCAAGGGAAGCAAGGGCAAAAATGTACCACTGGCACTTCATCAAGATCAAAAGCTTTTGCACAGCAAAGGAAACTGTCAACAAAACCAAAAGACAACGGACAGAATGGGAGAAGATATTTGCAAATGACATATCAGATAAAGGGTTAGTATCCAAAATCTATAAAGAACTTCTCAAACTCAACACTCAAAGAACAAATAATCCAATCATTTTCTTTTTTTTTTTTAAAGATTTAAAAATTATTTTTAAGTCATCTCTACACCCAACGTGGGGCTTGAACCCACAGCTCTGAGGTCAAGTGTCACACACTCCACCGACTGAGCCAGCCAGGGTGCCCCCTGTATATCTTCTTACCTTCTTTAAAGGGTAGTTGTTGATACCACTTGAATCATTAGCGTGGCCTGAAGACGATCCATTTACCCGTATCAAAGACAGGATGCTGAATCCTGGGTGAATCGGTAGGAAGATGAGCCCGCTGGAGCCGCAGTGCACATTCCCGTCCCAGGGTGAGTGAGGACTTGAAGGACGACGAGTGACTGCGGGAACCCTGAGCCATGTCTGAGTGGCTCTTAGGAAAGGACTGACCCATGAGGACACATCTCAGGGGGTTCAGGCAGGTTTTACATCCCTGGCAGAACCAAAGTTCAGGAGCTGAGAGTGTAGCCAGGCTTCGTGCCAAGCTCGTGAGTTTAGTCTGAGAATGAGCCAAGGTTGCGGGCGTGTAAGCCACGTAATTCAGGGGGTTCAGGGGCTCTAGGTTCCGAGGTCTCTGATTGGGCACACAGTAGGGTGGCATATTTCTCATGACAGACTGTTGAAGTAGACAGCCTGGCCAACGAGATGCCTCTGTCCTCCCCTCTGGGGGACACTGCTGAGGAAGATGAGGGACTGAAGAGCTGGAGGGAGGGGAGAGAAATGCCTTGGCAGTCTGTCCTACTCTTCAAGCGGCGACTGCTTTTCCTAGGGAGGTGCTTACATAGTCAGTAGAATGGGCTGAATAGTCTCCCTCAAATTCACATCTACCTGGGCGACTTTCACTGGAAATAGGGTCTTTGCAGATATAATTATTTAAGATGAGGTCATACTGGATTCAAGTGGGCCCTAATCCAATGACTTTTGTCCTTATAAGAAGAGGAGACACACAGACAGGGAGGAGGGCCATGTGGAGTTGGAGGCGCAACATGGAGTGATGTAGTCGGAAGCCAGGGAACGCCAAGGATTGCCTGGAGCCACCAGAAGGCAGGAAGAGGGACTGTGGCCCTGCTGACACCTTCGTTTGGGACTTGTAGCCTCCAGAATTGAAAGAGAATACATTTCCATTGTTTCAGGTGACCTAGCCTGTGGTGCTGCTATGGCGGCCTGAGGAGATCAAGACACCCGCCGGGGCTGACGCTGGGAGGCTGGCCGGCACCTGCTCCCCGAGGAGGGCCTGAAGCTGTGGTGCTTCCCAGTCCCTGGCAGATCAGAAGCCTGGGGCGGGAGCCTCATAATTGTGAGCCCCAACATGGTCCAAAAATGAACGAGTAATTAGCACAGGCGATAACATGGGTTATCCCGGCCCTCTACTCCCCACATGAAGGCTTTCGAATGTGAGATTTCCTTGTCAACTCTTTGTCCCATTATCTGAAGGAAACAAAAGGTATACAATCCTCCTGCAAAATCGGGAGCCGTCCAGTTTCCTAGCTCTAACTGCCATCACCACGTGACCCCCTAGAGCTGCGTTCCAGTTCGGGACCCTTCCTTGAGCTCCAGCTTCCTCTGGCCCAGGCAGGGTTTCCACCCGGGCCTACCAGCCCAGTGTGGCTCAGGGTGTTCGAAGCACTGGACTGATGTGTCTCTCTTCCCTCCCCTAGAACCACAGACCTGCCCTCTTCTGAAATGAAGAATTCATAAGGAGTTTCCAATGAAGATTTGAAAGATAGATGGTGAACGGTTTTGAGGGAAGTAAAACACACACACACACACACAAAGAATCACACACACGAAGAATCACAAGTATAGGAATTACCCAATCAATAGACTGTCAAAGCTTGTTTATACTAACTTTTATTGTGATGCGAGGGGATTTCAGGACACAAAATATACATTTAAGGAAATCATAGGCTAACATACAATGCATTTAATAGCTCCTTCCAGCCACCTTAGTGGTGTTCCAGATCTTGGCCCCGATGTAGAGGCTACTCTTCCTGGTCACCTTGTATTGCCCTCAGGCCAGCCTGAGCCCTTCAAAGTCTCTTAAGTGGATGGAAAAGTACTTTTTCCCTGTCCTCACTCTCTGTGCAGGTAAGTTCTGCCCTCCCTCTCTGCAATGCTGCCATTCTGGCCTTGCTCTTGGTAAACCCCAGCAGGCTGGTGAGCCTAGAACCTCCTGTGTGAGTCGTGGTCCCGAGCTTTGAACCCGTCACTCTTCTGTCTGTACCTCCTTGCTGCTCACGTTAGCCGCCTTAGGTCAGCGTCCAGGCCAGCACACACCTCTGTGAGGTCATAGGCAAGATCAAAAGTCTGCAATAGTCCAGTGGCCAATAAAAAAAAAAACCAGGGGCGCCTGTGCGGCTCAGTGGGTTAAAGCCTCCGCCTTCGGCTCAGGTCATGATCTCAGGGTTCTGGGATCAAGCCCCGCGTTGGCTTCTAAGCTCGCAGGGAGCCTGCTTCCCCCCCTCTCTCTGCCTACTTGTGATCTCTGTCAAATAAATAAAATCCTTAAACACACACACACACACACACACACACACACACACACACACACCGCAAACCTTAAAGTGTCTGTGGATACAGAGTGGGCTGGGGAGTTGAGAGATGGGATGAGAACGCACATAATAATTTTATGTCCAAATGTGGTGTTAAGTTATCCAATTCCATCGCTAATGATGTTAAAATCCTGACTCTAGAGGCCCAGGAATGTGCGGGGGAGGATCCTTGGGTGGATAGCACCGGCCATTTCCCTTGGTGTATTCGTGCACAGTTTGTTTTTGAGACATCCAGTAATGATGAGGAGTGTGCCCCCAACCAGCTCTGGGCTCAGCTCTGGCACTCAGGTCCTAATTAGGTAGGTTTTGACTCATCATTCTTTAGTTGCCCATTTTTCCTTAACACAGTGCTTTCCTTGTTTTATGCAATTAGAAGGAGGAAGCTCACAAAAGTCATCACGTTACAGAAGAGAGATGACGGAAAAGATGATTAATTCTCTCTTCTGTACAAATCCTAGTAGTAATTAGGGACCTACGTAAACAGCACCGCTTAAATGATTTAGTCGACAACCGCTAATAACAACTCCAGCTGTGTGGTGGTGCACTTTATTCTTCATGAAAGCAAAAGTGATTAGTTTGCTATATAATCTAATTATCGGAAAAATGTAATTCCCATAGCAACATCTGTTATTACTGCTTTGTAAAAGGGCAGGCAGAATATTGACTCATCAAATTGTCCCGCAGCATGAAGACCAAGGTAAGTGCTTCCTCCACCAGAGGGCTGGTGCCCACATTGTCTCCGGGAGTTCTCCCCTGGGCAGCAGGCAGTGTGGACAGCATGGGGCAGAACCCACTTCTCAGCAATTTCTAACGTTTTCATTACCTGGGTGAAGTCTAGGAAGAAATGCTACAGAAGTTAAACCTTAAGAGGTTAAGAGGTTTAACCTCTTAAACCAGAAGAGTGGTTCCAGAAAGATAATTGATGTTCACATGAGGTTTGGGGGGGGGGGGAGATTTCTAAACTTACAATCAACAAGCAATTCAACTTCTGTATGTATCGTGCTCCTTGGATGTGTGAGGATGTGGGTCAGAGGCTAATTACAAAGGCAGGAGACGCGGCTTCTGGTGTCAAGGAGCTTCCTTCTACCCTTGGGCCACTAGGAACTGATGTTTCCGGTTCTCCTGGGTACTTGGTCACCTGCTAGAATTGGGCATGGTCCTGTCCCTTGCTTCGACCTATCGGAACTCTCACATGATTCCTCCACTTCCCTATCTCCCTCCCAGGACGTAGCCAGTGAGTTTTCTTTTTTAATCTAGCCCATCTTATCACCGAAAGTCAGACTTCCTGCCCCAGCTGCGGGTGGACAATCAGTGGGAGGACAGGTACAAAGGCACAGGGGTTGGCATGCAATGGTCCTTGGTGAAGGGTACTTTTCTTCCCCCTTCCCCCCTATAAAAATCGCACAAAAAAGCAGAATTCTTATTCCTTAAAAGAAAGCTGAATTTATGTATATTTTTACTACAGCAATGTCTAGCAATGTTTCCATGAGAGGTTTCTTCCTTTGAGGTTTGGGTAATGGCCTGCATGATTTTACAGTTATAATATGTGATAGAGTCTGATTATTATCTCCCAATATTTATTCCCCTCTTCTCCCTTAATGATAGCATCTCGATATCTAAATGGGCAAATTGTGCCTCAAGCTCAACGACAACTGCTAAGGTCCCTACAGCCATGCATGTGACTGCTGCTCAAGAAGCCCCTGAAATAAAGAGTTGTTTGGGATTGCTGTGAAGGCTCTTTTTTTTTGTGAAGGCTCTTTTTAAGGGAGGATGTACCCCTCCCTTTTCCTTTGCTCCATTCTGCTGCCTGGGATGGATATGCAGTGGCTGGAGCTCTAGCAGCCTTCTTTTTTTTTTTTTTAATATTTTATTTATTTATTTGAGAGAGAGAAAGAACATGAGATGGATGAGGTCAGAGGGAGAAGAGGGCTCCCCGCCCAGCAGGGGGAGATGTGGGACTCGATCCCGGGACTCGAGGATCACAACCTGAGCCAAAGGCAGTCGCCTAACCAACTGAGCCACCCAGGCGCCCTCTAGCAGCCTTCTTAAACCATGAGGAGGAAGGCCCCACACAGGGGACAGTGGAGAGTGAGCTGGAGCACACCTTGGGTCCTCAGTCACTTAGCAGAGTGCCAGGTAAGTAATGGATTGTCTACGTCTAGATTTCTTCTAGATGAAAGAAACATAAATTTCTAATTTGCTTAAGCCACTGTTTTAAAATTTTTAATGAATGCATTCATTAAAAAAATTATGGTAAAAAAGTAAAATAAATTTCCCATCTTAATCATTTTAAGTACACATTTCAGTAGTGTTAACTATAGTCACACAAACTGCTGTTGTTTTGGCTTTTGTTTCTATGAAGCCAAACCTAATCCTGACTCAAACACAGTAGAAACTCTTTTAACTTTGACCACCAATTAACCTTGTGAAATTGAGGGCCCTGTCCATTTCCGCCGGTGACCTGTTCTAGTTGTTGCTTATTACATGAATGTTCCTGCCACTAAACTATACACTCTAGAAGAGTGGTTCTGAAACTTACCTATGCTCAAAATCACCCTGAGAGTTTCAGATTCAGTTGGTCTGGGGTGGGGCCCAGGAATTTTGCATTTCTAACCAGTTCCCAAGAGACACTGATGCTGGGGTCTGGGGACACACTTTGAGGCTCATCTAAGGACACCACAGTCTTCTGTCCTTGTAGGCAGAGCTGAATGTTACCAGGCATCAGTTATTACATATGTTCTGAAACCTGTGTGTATATATTATATTTACAAATTTACACTGTTACAACTGTAAATCTTTACAATTGTTAATCTTTATGTTGTAAATCGTAAAAAAATAAATTTAACACTGTAAATCTTTACCATTATAACTGTAAATTTGTTTATGCGTAACGTACTTGTGGTTGTAATTTAATTAAATGTCACATCAACCTATGGAAAAGTAGTTGAAAAAAGGATTGTTACTATGAAACTAAGCTGAATGTTTTTGCAAGGACTTAATAGAGGTGTTCACTAAAATCATATACGTGCTGCCGAAACGGGCCCAGATCCTCTCCAAAATGGTGTTTGGTTTGGTGGTGCAACTGTTAAAGACCAGAAACAAAGATCTATAAAAATTTAGATGAATTATGCATTCAAGTTGCTTTAACAGAGTCTTTAATTATTGTTTTACTTTAAATAAATCAGGGCTGTAAGTTGGAAATGACGTGCTTTGGTTGCGATTTAGTCAACAAAGATAAAATAGCACTTCAGTCTGTGGATCCCATCTTGAAAAAAACCCAAAAACCTTTGGAGAAGCGGCAAACAAACGCACGCTTGAGCATTTTAAATTGAGATAACATTTTAAATTAAAACTAAATGTTTAAGTTAAAATAAAATATCTAAAGTATGTTCCCTGAATCCTTGCTTTTTCGATCAACTGCTTGTCTTAGCCCGGGTTACCCAGAATGCAGAGCCAGCAGAAGTGGCTTCTGGGCTATTGCTCTCATCAGGAACACGACCCAGGCCGGATGAAGAGAAGGGGCGTGAGGCAAGGAGGGAGCGCGAGTGTGAAAAGGCCAAACCGAACTGGCCTGCACTTGCAATCAAGTGTGACCAATTTCTCGGTATTACGGGACTATTTCCTGAGAGGCTATATAAACGGCTGCTTTTCAGGACAGTATGTCTAGAGTAAAGAGGGAGAAGAATTTACCTGCTGCTTCCCCTCTCCCATTGGCTAAAAGTTTGCTCCATGGAGTGTTGATTTTCTCACACTCCCACTGAGGCACGTTTGGGCACCAGGGTTGGCTGCCTGGATTACCAGTGCAGTCATACAGGGCCCCAAGCTCAGGAGGGGGCTGACTCCTGGGATTTAATGTTCGGCAGTTGCTGTCTTGAAATTCTTAATAAGCGTGTGCTTGGGCGCTTGGAATTTCTGCCCAAACGTGTCCTGCCTCCTCTCTTTTCCCTGATATCCTGGATGAGTTCTCGGTGGCCGGCTTCCCACCCCCTCCGCAACTGTTCCTCACTAGGGTAGAAGGTGGTATAAGTGTAATTCCTTGAGGAATAATGCTATGCTAATACATATTTCAGCGTCAGTCTCTGCTCTTGGCAGGTTGGGCGCTCAGCAGCGGTACTAGCGACGTCCGTTTGGATGAGGAGTAATTCATGCTGGGTCGCCCACCCATACCACGGTAGCCTGGATGAGGCTATGGATGCAGCGTGGGTCTGTTGTACAAGCACTGTGGTGGCCAAGAAAGCAGGGCTGGCTCATGTCTGTAAGACAAGTCACCCTGTCCAGCTGGTTGGTGAGTGACCTGAGAGGGTCGCTTCCTGTGGACATCATCGCGAGACGCAAAGATCTAAACACCTAGAATCTACTTCCTTTGATCATTCACACGCCTCTGGCCCCAGACCTCCTTGTTCCTCATACTCCAGTCTTGTTCCTCTCAGGACTTGACCAAACAAGACCTTCTTTGCCACTGCCCAGCAATCTCTGCGCATTTATACTTCAGGCCATTCCGTAATGGAGTAGGCGACCAAGTATACTGCTGAAAGCTCTGCCTCCTGGGAGAATTTCCCTTCATCCCTGTCCTTTAGGTCTGTTCCTCAGTAATGGAGCTGTGGTCTTTTACTTTATTAAATTTTTTTTTACTGTATTTTATTTTATTTTATTTTATTTTGGTTTTGTACCAATACATTGTTATTGACCCATCTATGAACCAACCTTGAGTTCCTTCTCCATCTGTTAGTTGGTATTAAGGAACCCTCCGTGAGGCTATGGGAGTGAGTTGATGCCATCGAGACAAGTGAATGGGAGTCTGGATGACCTGGGCGTGTAATTTACTCAGACCTCATTTTCCATCATTTAGTGCATTGCTGTACTTGCCTGACCTCATGATTCAGTGAATCTAATCATATCCAGCTGGACAGGCAATTCTCAAACTCATTTGCATAGTCAGTTGGTGTCCCAAGGTCAATCAGTCTCTACCAGGACCCAGTGGGCACACCAGGAGCTGTTTCACAAATGGAAATGAGTTCTTAGCCATAGATGATGTGGCCTTGCTCTATAACCCTAGCATTTTGCAGTAACTCTCCCACTGAGGCTTTCCAAGACACCACACGGTATTCTTACCCACGACAGATGCTTCTGGCACCGCCGGACCTGCCGAGTGATAAGGAGGCAGAGCAGCTCCCCCCAGGACTCCTGCGTCCTCAATCCAATCCCAGGAGAAAAGCGAGGGAAAAGGGATGGGGAAGCAAGAGAGGAGAGTGAGTAAATATGAGCATGCATTAGTCGACTGGCTATCACTTGGAGCTGAGGACTGATTTCTCAGGGCACCTGGCTGGCTTAGTCAGTGGAGCACGTGACTCTTGATCTTGAGGTTGTGAGTTCGAGCCTCCCACTGGGTGTAGAGATTACTTAAAAAGAAAAAAAAATTTTTTTATAAGATTTTATTTATTTGAGAGAGTGAGAGAGTGAGAAAGAGATAGCAGGAGTAGGGGGAGGGGCAGAGGGAGAGGGAGAAGCAGAGTTCCCTGATGAGCAGGGAGCCTGACACAGGGCTCCATGTGACGTGGGATTTGATCCCAGGACCCTGGGATCATGACCTGACCTCCAAGGCAGTTGCTCAACTGACTGAGCCACCCAAGCACCCCTAAAAATAAAATATTAAAAAAAAAAAAGAATGGTTTCTCAATCTTGCGAGGTCATTTTCTGACAGGCTTTGTTGTGTTTTGTTTTTAGGTCAGTTCATAAAAGATCCAGTGGAAGGAAGAAGAATCTATCTGTGAGATGCCATTTTGCCTCGGTCTAAGACCTACCCCATGGGGCTTTAATTTCCTCACACTTCCCAACTGCACCTATATAGGAAATATATATATATATATGAGAGAAAGAGAGACAGAGAGAGAGAGAGAGAGGGAGAGAGAGGCTGGTCTGCCTCAATAGGGAAATCCTCTGGAAAAACCTGGAGGTCGATGTGAGAGATGTAGGGTGTGGGCACAAAGGTAAACACTGTTGGGTGTGGCAGCTCGGTCCAGATCAAGTGACCAAAATCCTTGGATTTAGTTGAGACCAAGAGCACCATAGCAGCACAAAAGAAGTATTTAATTAATTTATTTATTTAAAAAGGTTTATTTATTTATTTATCAGGGAGAGAGAGAGCACAGGCTGGGGGAGCGGCAGTGGGAGAGGGGGAAGCGGACTCCCCAGTGAGCAAGGAACCTGACGTGAGGCTTGATCCCATAACCTGAGCCAAAGGCAGATGCTTTACTGACTGAGCCACCGAGGTGTCCCAGAGTGTTTGATTTATTAACCAACTACAAATCTCAGATGAATTGGGTTGGAACCAACTACGAATCCCAGATGAATTGGGTTGGAGGGCCTCTGCTCCATTTATCTGTGAGATGAAGAGTCTTAATCAGAGTTATTGACCAGGATTGTCATTGACCATATTCCAGTGACCTTTCCCTGCAGCTCCTAACTCATGTGTCCGACCGCCCACTCGATCTCGCCACGTACACATTTAATAGGGGATTTCAAACTTAATGTTGCCATACCGGAACTCTTAATTCCTCCCACACCACTAGACTTGCTTCCTTCTCAATGAGTTGCTCAACCCTCCCATCTAGAAGTTACACTTCTCTCTTTTCCTGGATGTCCTCTCCCTTGACTCATCCCCATTTGCTCCAGTAACAAGTCTCCCAAGACACGTCTTGCATACACTCACTTCACCACGCCTTTCAGTAGAAGCCACTTCTACCTTTACTTGCATTATTGAAATAACCTCCCTTCTACACTTGCTCCACCTAGAGTCCGTTCTTCCCAGAGCAGGAGTATTTTCCAAAAAGGGAATGTAGAGCAAGTCACCACCATGCTTAAAATTCTCTGATGCACTTCCTCCTATAATTAGCATAAAATCCCATCACGTAAGTGGTCTGGCTCGTGCTTATCTCTCTGACTTTATCTCTTACCGCTCACGTCCTCCACCACTGCATTCTAGCCACACTGGCATTCTCTCGTCTCTAGCTCTTCCCTCTGCCTGGAGCGTGCTCCTCCCTGAGCTGTGCCTGGCTAGTTTTCCTGAAGAGTCCCCGCTGGGGTATAGCCCACCTGCTTCCTGTCCCACCACCCCACTCTGTCCCACTAATCTTATTTTTGTTTACTGTCTCTTCCTGGCCCCTCTCATTAGAGTGTGAGCTCCATGAGAGCAGAGAGCTTACTCTTTTTTCACTCTTGTATTTATTGAACCTAGAATAGTGCTTGGTGCAACGTGAGGGCTCAATAAATATTTCTTGAATGAACGCTTGGATACTGACACCTGTAATAGAATTTATGACTAAACCAAGAGTTCCCCTTTATAAATATAAAATGTTTAAGAGATATATTTGTCAAATAGTTTTTTTAATGGCATCCTGTTTTTCATTTGACCGAAGAAAACATAGAAACTGTTTCTAGAAGACTAACAGTTTGTGCCCCATGGCCAGATAGGTCAAGTAGGCTTCCCTATGGAGGATTCAGACTGGGGATCAGTTGTTGCAGAAACTTTGTGGCTCATTTCAAATGGATCCGGTTGAAGTTAATTCTTATGCAGAGCCTCAGGAAGACCAGAGCCTCTAGCAAGCTAGGAGGACTTTCAAGCCTACCCTGTGCCAGTGAAGCTATTTTGTTACATAGAAAACACGTAACATGAGAAACTCATTTTAGACCCATTGTACTGCTGTCGGCTGGGTTCTCTAGAGGAATGCTCTCATCGTTCCTTGATGTTATTTCTGGGGTGGCCCTTCGACATCATCTAGTTTAGCCTTGTTTTATGGATGAGGAAAGTAAGATCTGGTGGGGGAAAGAGACTAAGCCAAGGTCATTCTGTTATTCAGAGGCAGAGTTAGGATCAGAATCCAGATCTCCTAACAGAGCCTTGAGGCTTTTACAATGTATCACCGCACCTGTTCCTTTAGTCTCCAGCTCTTCCAAAAAAAAAAAAAAAGCCTCAAGAGATTTGCCTTAAAGGATGTCCTTGTGAGTCCTGATGGGACCACATTGGGTGTCTGAATGCTGGCAGTGGTGGTAATTAGGAAGGTACTGATCTTCCTTTCTTATTTTGCTTGGAATATTCTTGACTGGTCATCAAACACATATTTCCCATCAAGGGAAGTAATTGTGTTTTCACTTAGGACTTCAGTGAGACCGGGTTCGTGGCTGGCTCAGTGGGTTGAGGTCTCTGTCTGGCTCGGGTCATGGTCTCAGGGTCCTGGGATCGAGCCCTGCTTCAGGCTCTCTGCTCAGCAGGGAGGCTGTTTCCCTCTCTCTCTTTGCCTGCCTTTCTGCCTACTTGTAATCTCTTTCTCTGTCAAATAAATAAGATCTTTTTTAAAAGAAGGACTTCAGTGAGACCTATATAAAGTCAAGGAAACAGTCACATTCCAGCTGGTTACCTGTCTGCTGAAATTCACTAGAAAGAAATTACGGTGGATGTGCTTTCTCACAGCTTCAATTTGTCTCCTAAGGAATCAACAGATGCAGTTGTCTTTCCCCACCAGGTTTAGGCTTGCAGAATTTCAGAAAGTTTATCCAGGTCTCGAAAAACCAGAATCGTTTTTCTTTGTACTGTGTTGCTGTGGTTAAAAGTTAGGGGCATCAGGGAAAGAGTCTGAATAATTTGTTTTGGAGATCTGGGGGGAAGATGGAATGTTTTCCTTCACTGGAAACAACTGGATTTTATATTCCCTTTCCCGTGTATGTGTTCACCGTTTATTTCTTTCTCTGTTTCCCTGCCTTCAGGGATGGGAGGCAGAGTAGCATCCAATTTGCGGTTTTCTATCCATATCTGTTTCCTCTGGATAATTCTCAGGAGGATGAGGATTTGGTGGTTGGGGGTTGTTGAACACCTAGGAGCCAACCGAATAACTTATTAGCCCCGTGCATTTCGGGCTAAGCATGCGGCCAGGAAGTTCAGGACTGGCGTGGGCTGGCTGGAGCGTCTTGGTAAGCGTGCCCTTTTCTAAACATTCTATGAGATGTGTTTACAGCCGCACGATGTCCTTTTGTTTCTAGCGTGGGTCTGGGGAACAGCAGACCACTGAGGACTTCGAGTTCGTCCCTCCCGGAGCGAAAGCTTGAACTGAAACACCAGGCTGAGATCTTCCCGGGGTTCCTCCCTCCTGCAAACGACTTTGATATTTATTGCAGCTGCCCGCGATTTCGGCACTCTCCTGGCGCCGCTCGGTCCCTGAAGAGGCAGCGGCCCCTCTAGCACGACCCGTCCGGTAGCCCTACCTCTGTGCCGCCCTTCCCTCCCCAGTAAAATGTTCCGGGCGCCCAGACGCCGCCGCTGAAGGGGCACCGCTGCGGGCGGAGAGGGAGGGAGCCCGCCGGCCGAGCGCCGCGCCACCGGCTCCAGCGGACGCGGACGCTGCTCGCCCCGCCTAGGACACTCATGGAGCGTCCCTAAGAGACCCCAACTCCAGCTTTCTCCCCCACCTCCAGGCCCCCAGGTGAGAGTAAAACAAACGACAGCCCCTGCGACCGAGCGACTGTCCCGTCTGCCCGCCTGCAGAAGGGGGCTCACAAGCAGGCTCCTAAGCCCGGAATTCGACCTAAATCTTGGGCATGTTTTGTTCTGTGGAGAGAAATGTTGTCATCACCGTTTTCCTTTGTTTTCCAGCCGTTTCTTTTCTGGTGGTAACTTAAAAACATTTCCCCTGGGGATGGGGCGAGGAAAGTCGGATATAAATGTTTACAAGTGCAAAGCCCTCGGGCTTAATATGGTGTGGGCGACTTCAGAAATGCCTCCTCCTAACCAGGTTCCCCGGGCGAGGCTTCCAAGGGCCTCCTAAGAATGGTGGCGGCGCGCCAAGGGTACACATGGGATGCTGCGATTTGTGGGGGTCTGTTTCAGCATTTATATTTAAATATCTTTCCCTCTAAGAATTTTTAATTGGAGATTTCGCCTTGAGGTGCTCCAATAAATCAGAGAAGGAGCCAAACCTAGTTATTTCGCTTCGTAACCAAGCTTTATTTCAGGGCTTTCTTTCCCCGGCCGTTCTTGCCCCGAAGCGATCTGTAAAGCGAACCCACTCTGATACAGTTTGAAAAGTGCATTTTGTACTTGGCTCTTTCTTTGATCGAATTAATCTGGGCTTTTTTGTAGTTCTAAATGAGGCCTATGGGCTGACAATGTAGCTGTTTAAAGGGGATTTTAGGGGATAATAGCCAATGCAAATAGTGCCATGAGAATGGCAACTTGCTTTTGCACTTTCAATCACATAATAACAGCAAAGAAAGCTTTTAAAATGAATTGAAATTTTGTGGCATGCCATCTGGGATTATTTGGGGAAACAGTTCTGAATACTGCAGTTGGGCAAAAGAATGGTGGTAGGGTCCGCTCTTAAGCTGACATGTTTCAGACGGCAACCTTATGCTAACTGGTGCGAAGTTGGCTAGCATTTTTTTTTATTTTATTATTTTCTTTCTCTCGGATTATCTGCAAAAATTCTCTTTGATTGCTGGTATTTGGGTCTGAAAAACTTTTCTATTGTTGAAGAATTCAATTCAACCCCTTGCAGCTGCTGATCCCCTCATTGTTCCACTCGTTATGTGTACGCGTCTCAGATGAATGTAGCCAAGCCTTTTAGTGCCTTAATAGGTGTCTACATAAAGGTCATTTATTCTGCCGTCCTTGTTTTAACAAAAGTTTATACACAAACAACAACCACAGCTAAAACATTCACATTAATCAATTTCCTCCTGATGCAGAATGCAAAAACCGCCTCGGGCCACGGCCTGGGCATGAAAAATGTTTGCTGTGTATGATGTTGTAAAGCAGAAAGTAGCTTAAGTGATTTCGTTGAGGGCAAAGCCTAATGATTTCCCCACCGTTTCCAGCTGAGAGCGCCCATTCTGGGCTTCTGGGTGTGTATGTGTAGCTATGGTCAGGTTACACGGAGGGCAGAGAGGTGCTTCGGGTGCAGGGACCTGAGGCTTTGGTTTTTCCCCTGATGTTCACCCTGGCTTGGGGGCTGGTTCCCTGGTTGGGAACTTCTGCTATTGTCTCTGCAGGGAAGGATGGGGGTAGGTGATACTAGGATCTGGAGAAAATTGCATAAAGGTATCTAGAATTTGCAACAACAACAACAACAACAACAAAAAGTGATTTCGTCGCAGGTGGAAGTCCCCGTGCTATACAAAAGAAAAGATGACCACAGCCACTTCTTCCCAACTGCAAACCCCACAGGGGCTGCTTTTAGGTTGAAGGCAATGATGACAAGAACAGCTTCCCACTGCAAGTGCGGTGAGGGTGCCCATAGGCTAAGGAACATCTAGCGGGGGAAGTTTCCAGCCAGAATTCCTAAGGGATCTTGGTGCTTGGGGGGATTGCTGAGCAAGCACAGTAGACAGTGGACGTCATGTGGGGATTATAGAACTCTGGCCACGTGGGGGAGGGAGTGAGGAGGCCCACCCACCCGGCCTCCCTGAGCAAACCCCAAAGAGCTTGCCTCTGCCCCATGATTCCGAGAAAGGGCCACATTCTTTGATCTGTCTCAGGATGATACTTAGTAACTGATCACGGCCCTAAATTCACCCAGATCCTTCAGGAAGTAAATAGGAACACTCTTCAGCCTCTACAGGTCATTCCTCCTGGCCCTGTCAGTTTACCTGCTCAAGGTTTGGACTTGGTGAGTTAAGAATTCAAGTCCTTAGATGCTTTGGGGATTTTGTGAAGGTTAAAAAAAGCTCTGACATTTGGCTTCAGGGTATGGCCATCCCTTCCCTGACCCTCTCCGGGTGTCTCTTCCTTTCATAGGCTCTCCCAGGGGCCCAGCACGCCAGCTGATTCTTCCCCACAGGGACCTCTAAGCCTCTTGGGTTACACAGGGCTTCTTAAACTTTAAGGAGGTGCAAAGGACCTGGGGTCTTCTTAAAATGCACGCAGTGATCCTGCTGCTCTGTGATGGGGCCTGGAAATCTGCATTTCTGACGAGTTCCCCCACAGTACTGCTGCTGAGGGTCTGCAATTTCAATTCCCCAAGAGAGGAGGTACAGCTTCGCTGTCCCACAGCCAAATTACCCATCTGTAAAATGATGGGGATAAAAATGCCCACTGAGGCAATCAGGGATTTCTTGGCTTTTCAACTCCAGTAACTTTTTGGGAGATTGGGAAAGGCTTGGGGACAGTAGAGTTTTAGGGAGGCTTATCCTACAGTTTATCTTGCCCCTCTTTTCATCCTTTTAGTTCCCAGGAGAAGAGACAAAGTAAATGACATTTGCTCCCAATCTTTTTTCATTTCTATATTATTCGCTCATTCAAAAAATGCATTAAATGTATACTGGATGCTTACTATATGTAGGCACTGTGCGAGGTGCCATGGCACAGCGGTGGCAAAGAGCTCTCATCCCCGGCCACGAGCACTTTGCACTCGCAGAGCCGGTAACAGAGAGCCTCACCCTGGCTGCACGCTGGGATCACTTCGGGAGTTTTGGGGACTAAGAGATGCCTGAGCCCCACTCCCACTTGGAAAGAGGCACATTTAACTGGTCTGGGATGCGGCTCGGTCATCAGCAGTTTTGAAGTACTTTTTGGGGGAATCGAGTGCACCCAGGACTGAGCATCCTTGGCCCAAAGCGTTCCTGCCAGCCTGTATTTCCAGAACATCATGCCCATTGTTGTGAGAGAGAAAGCATCAAAGCTACCATGTGTACCCTTTAATGTGTACTTGTGTGTCTGTGACATCACATCCTGAGTCTAAGTCCTAGGGTGGGTCTCCCTCTGCCATTAGCCCTTCCACTGCTCAGCTGAGGCTGCTTTGGTGCAAAGGAGGGGCAGGACTCCATCAGTTCTAGTTGGGGTGAGCAACTGCCCCCGTTTGTCCAAGACTGAGGGGTTTCCCAGGACGTGGGACTTTCGGTGCTAAAGCCAGGAAAGTCCCATCCCCAACAAACCTGGGTGAGTTGGTGGTCACCTTAATTCTAGTATAATGACTCCTGCTGTAGGGTTCTCAAGCTTGACACAAAAAAGCAGGATTCGTGGAAGGAAAAATGGATAAATCAGACCTCACTAAATGAAAAGTTTTGCTTTATGAAAGACTATGTGAAGAAGATGAAAAGATAAGCTACAGGCTGGGAGAAAATATTTGCAAACCACATGTTTGCTAAAAGGCAAGTATCTAGAATATATAAAGAATTTTGAAGACTCAATAGGAAAAAACAAATCGTGCAGTTAGAAAATGGGCAAAAGACATGGACAGACATTTCACCAAAGAGGATATACAGATGGCAAATAAACACATGGAAAGATGTTCGACATCACTAGTCATTAGAGATATGCAAATTTAACCGCAGTGAGTTATTACTGTATGCCTATACAGTATGCCCATCGGAATGGCTATAATGAAAAATAATGACCCCACCGAATGCTGGTGATGATGTGGGTCACATGGGTTCCTCTCAGGTTGTATGTGGGAGTGTAAAATGGCACAGCCACTCCAGAAGACAGTTTCGAAGTTTCTTATAGAAACTATGAATGAAACGTGCCACTCCCATATACCCAAGCAATTGCACTCTTGAACATTTACCCCAGAGAAATGAATACTTATGTTCACACAAAAAGCTGTACACAGATGTTCACAAAAGCTTTATTTGTTATTGCTAAACATTGGAAACCACTTAGATGTCCTTCAACAAGTAAAATGGAGAGCCAGTGATTTCATTTCTGTAGATAAAATCTATTAAAACATTGTTTGTAGGGTAAGAAAATAAAAGAAGGTGAGATTTTTGGGAATTGCTCTTCCAGTTCTTGCTAGCGGTGGATATTTGGTATTAGGTTTCGGGGTTCTATGTTCAGAGGATAGTCAGCCTGTGTGGTGAGCTGGGAAAAACCCTCTGAGGGGGTGGGGGAAAAACAAAAAAAGAGGACTCAGTGAACTAATCAAAAAAACCCAAATAACAACAACAGCAGCAAAAAACCCCCAAAGCTGAGTTATAAGTAAGAATACTCACACCAAGGATATTTAGTTTAAAAAAAGGATTATTTCTAGGATATAGGTGATGTAAGTTCAACTCGATATTCTTCTATGTTTGTACCTCTCTATCTAGTATAGGGATAACAAAGGCTCATAATAATGATCAGATCACGAAGTGCTTTCTGACTTGTCAAAATTGTTTTATACATGTTATTATGGCTACTGTATCACATCTCTTAATTAACGTTTGCTGATCCAGACCATGCTCTTTCCCATCCCTTGGATGTTCAGGAGTTGAAGGTACCTGGACAAAACAGAACTCATGAATGCCTCCTTACATTGCTGATAGAAGGGCTCATCTGTTGGTTCAGATCATCAGTCAGGTTGGATTTTGGGACTCAAGCATCCAGAAATGCCAAGCCAAGGGACTCGTGTTTAAATGCAAAGTGATACCCTCCTGGAGCCCCCCATCTCTAGTACCGTAGATATAATGACAGCTGATTCCTATGTAGTACTTCCCATGCACCAGACACCGTTTGAAATATTTTACTCATGTTAACTCTTTTAATTCACCTTTTAAGCCTATGGGATAGGTACTATTTATATTCCCATTTTACTGATAAGAAAACTGAGCCACAGAGAAGTTAAACTGCCCAAGGTCATGTAGCTTAGCAGAACCAAAGTTCAGCCTGGGTGGCTCAGTAGGTTAAGCGTCTGCCTTTGTCTCAGGTCACAATCCCAGAGTTCTGGGACCAGCCCCGAGGGCTCTTTGCTCTGCGGGGGCCTGCTTCTCTCTCTGCCTCCTGCCCCCCCTGTTCATGCTCCCTCGTCTTTTCTGACAAATAAATAAATAAAACTTTAAAAACAAACAAACAAAAAAAGAACCAAAGTGCAGACCCAGTTTATCAGACTCTGGGGTTCATTCCCTTTCAAAAAAAGTACGCAAATGCATAAGTTTTATAAAAGGTCATCTGTGTGGATGCCAAATATTTTTTATTTTAATATGCCTCAAATTTTCTAGAATTTGTTTTGATTCCCTTTTCTGAATTCACTTCTCTATCAAGTGTCTATTTCACTTACATGCAATATTCCAGTTTGCCGAAATGGTAACCCGTGGTAGGTTGCATTAATTGTGGAGCCTCACAAATGGCGAGGCTAGATTAAGATGGAATAACGTTATTGTAAATGTCATTGCACATGTCCGCTGTGTTGATGAGGCCTGCATAATTTAACAGTTACTGGTACTATGGAATAATTTGTTGGATGGCATCATTTTCATTTATTTAAAATTAAGGTTCAGGAAAATGTGTCATTTGTTTGTGTTCATGGATTGTCATTTTCCCCATGGGCACCTTCGAAGACAAAGGACAAGCTTGCTGTAGAAACCTTAATAAGTTTTAGAGGGATTATCTGAAGCGCATGTCTGCTCTCCCCTTCGCCCACGTTGGCAAATCTGCAGACGTGCTGATCTCTGAACACCAGTATGGTTTTCTATCATATGTTCACGGGCTTGGAGGGATTCGAATGGCTATAGATGTAATCACAGGCTGCGGTTTCTTAGTGGAACACGTATTCCTTTAAAAATGAAATGAGACCATGTTATCTTGCAGCAGTCTAAGGGATTTTTCTTTCAGGAGTTTGTTATTGTTGGTACAAAGACTCTTTTAGTATTGCTTCTATATCTCTATATCGAGAAATATCAGAGGGTGACTTACGTGATTCCCCCCTTTTTTCGTACTCAACTTGGACTGCAGGGCTAGCTCGGTAGGAGAGTTAATGGTTGGTAATTAACTTTTAGATAAATTACTGCTGGAGGGAAAGGGAAGGTACCTTGAGAGCTGGAAGTCAGTCCATCAAAGCAGTTAGGGGAGACATCCTTTTAATTCTGTCATTTGGCAAATGATAACCGTAATGCTTGCTTGACGATCTGAGAAATAGCATCTCAAGCAGGCAGGCATCCAAATGAGCAGGAAAAAACCCCATGCCATCATCAACGTGTGTTCTCTCTGACTCAGAACATGAGGGGCAGAGAGGACCGTGTCACCACGGCTTAGCTTAGACTTAGACTTATCCATCCATCGGTCATGTGAGCCGCTGAGCAGTCTTCAGTAGCAGAAAGTCACGGCCCAGAATCTAGCCAGATTATGGAAACAACTTTCTCTGAGCAATCAGACGACTGGCAGAAGGTAGAACAAAAGCATCCAGCCCACCCCATTGTAATGTCTGTGCTTGTACAGAAGGACAAGAGGACTTCAGCTTTTTCTTACTATTTTAAGCTCTGCATCAGTTGACAAGTCCTAATTCTGTGTTCGTTACTGTTTTCCCTCTTATTTAGTTTTCATTTGATTTGTTCTTTAGAATGACTGTTTATAACAATGCATGCTAAAGATGACAAGTTTTTAAGTTCTATTGACTGGCTAAACAACTCTTGCTCTATAGTCCATCTTTTTTGGCTCCTACTTCGCTGAATTATGACAACTTTCTCAACTGTTGGAAGGGGCGTTACTATTTTTATTACGTATACCATGGAAGCTGGGCTTCCACTGGCTATCCCGGAGACTTCTAGAACAGGAAGGATCCTCTGCCAGTAATAGCTGCATTTGCGCCATGCTCAGTCCCTGTCAAGGATCCTAATAAATGTATAGTGTTTCATTCGCTACAGTCTGTGGGGGGAGTATGTATTATCCCCATTTTACAGTGAGGATGAAAGAGTCCTGGCCTGGTGAACTAACTCGAGCAGAGTCTCCCATCTGGTAGAGCTGGGAGTAAATTAGTAGCACCCCCAACTCGAGTCTGTGCTTGGAATGTCCAGGTGCTAACTCCCTGGGGTGAGTGCCTTAGAAAGGAAACCTGAGGTCAGAAGTTAATGTACCTAAAATGACACCCACGAACGGCTGATTTTCTGAATTAACTAAGTGAAGCAAGAAAGGAGGAAGGCCCCGGTGAAGAGCCTGATGTCCTGGAATGGAATTCTGTCCCTTCTGGGCCTTCAACACTTCCCCACCCCCATCTCGGGAAACTCCATCCCTGATGAGAGCCCAAAGCACATGCTCGCAATAAGGACTCAGAAATAACAACTTGTTGAGATATAATTTACATATCATAGTATTCACCCTTTTAAAATACATCATTCAGTGGTTTTTAGTATATTCACAGAGTTGTTGGAACCGTCACCAACCCCTAGCAACCACTGATCTGCTTTCTGTCTCCATGGATTTGCCTATTCTGCACATAAATAGAGTAATTCAATATGTGGCCTTTTATGTCTGGCTTCTTTCACTTAGCATAATGTTTCCAAGGTTCATCTATGTTGTAGTATGAATCAGTTGCCTTTTAATGGGTGAAAAATATTCCATTGCGTAAATATACTACATTCTGTTTATTCATTTATCAATCCGTGGACATTTGGGTCCTTCTGCTTTTCGGTTATCTTTAATAATGCTGCTATGAACGTTCATGTATAGTTTTTGTGTGGATCTCCTTCTCTTTTTTTTTTTAGGATTTTATTTATTTATTTGAGGGGGAAGGGTGGGGGAATCTCACGCAGACTCTGCTGTGAGCGTAGAGCCCCACGCGGAGCTCGATCTCACGCCCCTGAGATCATGACCTGAGCTGAAATCAAGATTCAGACTCTCAACTGCCTGAGCCACCCAGGAGTGCTGTTGAATGTATGTTTTCATATTTGGGGGGCATACACTTAGGAGTGGAATTGCTGGGCCAGATGGTAACTCTGTTTAGATTTTTGCCAGACTGTTTTCCAGAATGGCTGCACTATCGGACACGCCCACCAGCAGGGGCTAAGAGATCCAGTTTTCCCACATCTTGACCACACTTATTATTGTCTATCTTTTTGATTAGAGCCAACCTAGCAGGTGTGAAGTGGTATCTCATAATGACTTTGGTTTGTATTTCCTTCATGACTAATAACGTTGAACATCTTTTCATGTGTTTATTGGCCATTGCATATCGTCTTTGGAGAAATAGCTATTCATACCCTTTGTCCATTTTTAATCGGGTTGAGTGTGAAGAGTTCTTTATATTCTGGATAGTAGATCCTTATCAGATGTATAATTTGCAAATAGTTCTCCTATTTTGTGGGTTGTCTTTTTGCTTTCTTGATAGTGTTCTCCAAAGCACACAGTTTTTAATATTGGTGAAATCTGTTTCTTAGGTCACTTGTGCCTTTTTTTGTCTTATTAGGAAAACATTTCCTAATCCATGGTCACAAAGATTTACTCCTATTATTTCCTTCTAAGTGAAATATGTAGTTTTAGTTCTTATTAATTATAGTAAGAACTAAAACATTAGGTTTATAATCCTTTTGATTTTTTATATGTAGTATGTGGTAAAAAACATTTTTAATGCAAGTTTATAGGAGTTAATCAAGTTGGCAGATATCACTTTGATTATTAAATTGATGTATATTAGAATAATATAGTCCATTCCTTGAAATTATGTTAATCTATTAATGTGATTGTGAAGAAATATTAGAATTTTGGCTTCACGTTTAAAATTGATTCTAGCCCTGTCTTTTCTAACTTTAATTTTCTTAAAACTAATAATAGTAAAATGTTCTCTGATTCTTTGATTTATATCTATTAAGCCATTGTATTAGGGATGGGAAATCATTTTCTATTAAGAGACTTCTGCTAACAGAAATAAAAAGGCAATTCGAGAGCCACAAGAGTAAAACGTAACTTTAATTATTATTATAAGAAAGTAATAAGATTGAAAAAAGAGTCTACGAATCTGGTTCTTGCATTAGGAACAGGCAACTGAAAGTACTGTGTAAGCACTTAAAAATTGAGTTTAAGCACGCCATAGTTCCATATGTTGGCCAACTGCTGAGGAAGAGAAAAAAGATAGACAGGATCGGGAAGGAACGTTCAGGGGAGATGAATTCAGGAGAGAGACTAGTCAGGAAAGCCACCCCCAAATAGCTGGTGTGGCCTGGCAGTTCATGGGAGGGGGACTGTGGCCAGTGAAGACCCACCCAGATGAATGGTACTCAATGTAACCTATAAAACTTGTGCTATTAAAAATACAAAGACGGAACAGAATAGAAGAGGAAAGAAAGAGACTGCAGTAGGGTGCCTGGGCAGCTCCAGTGTCTGCCTTCAGCTCAGGTCATGATCTCAGGGTCGCATTCAACCCCACATCCCTCATCGCATCCCACTTCCTGCCTAGTGGGGAACCTGCTTCTCCCTCTCCCTCTGCCACTCCCCCTTCTTGCATACTCTCTCTCTCTCTCTTTCTCTCTCTCTCTCTCACTCTTGCTCTGACAAATAAATAAATAAAATATTTTTTTTAAAAAAGAAAGAGTCTGCAGTAAACAGAAATTGATCACAGCACTGAAGAGAAATACCAGGTTTCAGGAAGTCATGAGTATTTTGAGAGATTGGGATTAAGTCATTTTAAAGGGGGAGGGTTCTCCTTATTCAATCAAAAGCATAATGACAGATGTTCTACCTTGGTACTCTCACCCCAGGAAGGATGACTGTCAGTTAGAAGCCCATCCAGCTTCACAGCAATGACTATCTCGGCAGGGTCTCTCCTGTATGGCACCTAGACCTAGTGCAGAAGATGGAATTTCTTCTAGTGAGTTCACGGGCGTCATTATTGTATATTATTCTGTTTCTTTAATATATTTCATGTAACCTTAGCACACCAGGCACTTACTAGGATCATATACAAATGCCTTTTTTTTTTTTTTTTTTTGCTTTCAGAACTCATAGCTATAATGCAGGTCAGTAGGCAAAAGATTCTAGGTCTCCCAGACAACATGAAACATGTAATATTATTATTGCAAACTTTAATTCAGACTGTAAGCGACTAGAATTCAGTTGTGCTGAATTGACATGAGCTCCAGGCTCTGTACCTTGATAAAAAGGTTTGAAGTGATTGAAGCAAAATACTGATAAATAGCCAACGATGTGAGACTCTATCAGTGTGTGACAGGTTTTTAATTTAAGAACATTACATGCTCTTGTATCAAATCCTTCAATAGTATTAATTTTCAAGAACATTAAATTCCGTCTAGTGTACTGAAGCTGGTAATTATAATCCATGAAAATAGTTGAATAACCAGTGTCGTGCCAATTACTCTGTCACTCCTAAGTAATCAATTATTTTTGTGCAGCATAATATATATGACATTTGGACAGAAAGTGATAACGTACAGCTCATAAATGAAAAACAATGTTTCAAATGCATGGTAAGGCACGCCTGAAGGCTTTAACACATTTACGTGAGAGCTAGGTTATGTCTCTTGGAGGGGTGCTAGGTTGGGTGGTTTGAAGGGAGGTTGGACCCGGCCGGCCCGTGTGTCGGCATCCTAGGAATGCGGGGCGCACGGCTCCCACAGGCTTAAGATGAGCCATGTCATTTGACCACATGGCAGACATTGATGTGTGGACTGTGTGAGGAGTGGAGCATATGACGAGGGTGGATTCCAGTGGTGATAATGGTGTCTGTCTGGGGACTCGGCGTTGCAGCTCCAGGATTTCCCCCTTCCTTCCCGGCGGCCACCCTGCGAAGATGAGAATCTTCTCTGCGGCTGACTGCCCCTAGCTCTTCTTCCTGAGCTGTGTGCTGGCCTGCTCACCAGACCCCGTGTCTTCCGGAAGGCCTCCGCAGTGAGCCTTTCAGACGTCTCAAGGAGAGCTCCTTTCCGCAGTTCTGGACTCTTTCAAGGAAGGAAGCTTGGGAAGCAGTTGATACAATTCAGAAGCAGCAAGGAAACTGCTTGAGAGGTTGTTGTTCGAACTAAATGAAATGCTTGGCAGAGCATTTACTATGTGTGCCTGGTGGTGGTTTAATAGACGCTCAATTATAATTTTTATTAATTGTTATTCATGATAACTGTACATTGGAACTTATTGCTTATTTCATACTCTGACGATCTATTTCCCCTTTGGAAAACTCCATAGTCACAAAGGAGGTGATGGAGGGATGCTTTTCTTTGTAAAGGCAGTGTTTCATTTTAGATTTATGGATCATTTATTAAAATCTCTCCAATTCAGATATATGAAAAGAAAATAAAAAACGTTTGGACCCAGAGTCATCTGGAAGATGCCAGGTAGAGTATTATTTAAGGCAAATTATTGGCTTCAGTGGATGGTATTTATTGAGCAATTGCCTAGCATCTCTGTGAAGAGCGAACCTCAATTCTACCCTCAGGAGTGGGTCATGTAGCCCAGGATGTGGGACCTAATACAGGCCAGACGCAAAGGGAAAATTGCAAATGCAAGGGGCGGTCAAGGCCAAGGCAGTGGCCTTGGGATAGCTGAATGTTAGGCAGTGGGATAGCTGAATGTTAGAATAATCAGTCCTAGATGAAGTCAGAGAACAATTCCCAGAAGCTGAGCTATAAGCAACTTGAGAGGAAAGGGCCTTGGTAGGAAGGGATGGGAAGGGATGGGACATGAGGACTCGAAGGAGAGCTCAAGTGGACCCTTGGTGAGAGAGAAAGAGAGAAGGAGTGTGTGTGAGTGTGTGTGTGTGTTAGGATAAGAGGGAGAGGTATGGTAATAGGGTAGTAGAAACCATATGGTAATAGAAACCAAGAGAGGAAGAATATGAGCTAGGGAGAAATTGGGAAGAATTGGGAAATTGGGAAGAATGATCCTAGTCATTTTTACTGCATACCAGGCGTTGGGCTAGCTGATGGGGATCCTTGAACAAGCCCGAGACAGTCTCTGTCTCCATGTAGCCTATACACCCCAGAGGACATGGCTGAAGGCACGGATCAGCTGAGAGTCACCTGCAGGAACCTTGATGCCCTGACGTAGGGAGTGGCAGAAAGTCCTTCAGGGCTGTAAGGGACAAGCCCAGAACTCTCTGGGGAGCCACACAACAGAAGTTTGTTCCCTGCTCACAACCCGGTATGGGTATTCCTGGCAGACAGCATTCTGAGTCTCGTTCGGGGACCTAGGCTCCTTCTGTCGCATGGTCCTGTCCTCTTCTAAGACCCCAGAGTCCCTTCCGTTACTGCTGGTGGATGAGGGAAGAGCCTTGGAATGTAAGTCTGCTTTGTAAATGCTAAGTAGTGCGATTCACATCAGTTTATATTCCGTGGGCAACAACTAATTACATGCTCTCTTCCCAACACCAGAAATTAGGGGGTTAGAAAATAGAGTTTCCGTCTGGTCTGCTGTTTCCCGGTGGCAATTCCATGCTGTAGAAGAGCCCAGATCTTAGGTGGTAGACCGCGGTCTCTGCGGCAGTGGGGTTGGTGAGGCGTGAATGAAATAGAGAGTCCCGGAGCTGGAATCAGCAGGTGAATTGATTAAGCTTCTGTGATTGAGGGATATGATACCTGAGGGACACATGACGTTGTGGATGACTCCCAGGTTTTTGGCTTGGACAGCAAAGCTAATAATCTCTTTGTGGACCGAGATAAGGGACAGAGGAAAGAGAGGCAGTTTGTAGGGGCGGGAGGAAAGAAGAGGAGTTTGATTTTCGATATGTGGCGTTTCAGGCACCCGGGGAGAGATCCCCGTGAAGATGAGCCACTGTGGATTATGTGGATTACGTGGGTCTGGGGTTTAGGGGAGAGGTCCAGGCTGCAGAAGGAGGGGCGGGAGTCCTCAGTACAGAGTTGGTCATCGCGTCACAGAAGAGGAAGAGCGTTCTGTTTTCTCTGTCTAGGCGAGAGGCAGAGGGAGGGGGTCAGGCCTCCTGCTGGGGGGACGGATGAGGAATGTGGGAGAGAAAAGAAGGGAGCCAGCCACGACCCCGACACTCACCGTGTCCAACTGCAGGTCAGAGCCTGGGAGGACGGTGCTGCTTTTGGTAGGGATGGGGGAGTTGGAACGGGGTCTTGATTCGGAAGAGGACAATAAATAGCTCAGTGTTTATGATGGAGTTGGAGACGATACAGATATTGATAAATACTGATAAAACGGAACATGAAATAGGGGGCTTTGTAGGTAATCCCTCCTATTCTAAGTCTTTGAAAACTTAGGGGATAAAGGAGAGGAAAAGTCAGTGTGTTCTTCTTCTGTGGGATATTAAACCACGTGCTTAGATACAGTTCTATAGACACTGCGCGTTAAAAAGGCCCCTGGAGGCCTGGAGAGAGAGTCTTCGTGGGTTGTCATAATTAGGCAGAGGAAGAAAAAGAGGAGTTTGGATCCTGGAGAAGAGACGAACACAGAGGAGGATGAGGTGGAGAAAGGAGGAGAGAAGAGTTAGCAGGCTGAAAAGCAGGAAGCATTTGTACGGAGGACAGGCCGATGGTTAGTCAGCAGGCTTTGTATAATCTTCCTCCTGATGTACATTTCAGATCTGTGTCAGTAAGGCAACCATTCTCGTTTATGCAACTCCTGTTTGATGGATGCGGATATTGCATACCCGAATGTTTGATTTGTTTTAGAAAAGAGTTAAAATGGCATAAGGTCTTGTTTCATGAGAGAGCTGAAGGCTAACAGGCTAACACGAGAAACTCTGAACACAAGTTTGCCATCTATTAGGAATGAAGCACATAACACACATTAAACAGTCCAGGGCCCTTAAGAAATTTAGTTTCGAAGGAGCTGGCCTGCAGCTGCAGAGAAATGAGGGACCAGAAGATCCCGTGCGCTTATAGCCAACAGATGTCAGTGTTGTGATGCGATCGGCGGCCGGGTTTTGGTGGCTCCTCTCCTGCTGTACTTAAGGCTCTGATTTAGTGTATGAATATCGTCAGCTTCCTCTCCCCCTTAAGAAATGCCGGCAAAAGTACATTATAATGAAAGCTTTCTATATACAGAGTGCTGCTTCTACACCATTTATCTGATGACGAGAATGGACAAGGGCTGATGTCATTTTGATGTAACTCTGCAACAAACTGTAAAATGATAGCATTGGGGAGAAACTCTGATAATGAACGTCTTAGAATGGACAGGGAAAATAGTCAGTGGCCAGGAATATATGGGCTAAATGTTAGCGCCTGTCTTTTTTTGGACACAGTCACTGGCTCTAAAAAGGGCCATATTAATTCTTTCACCAGGCTCCATTGTAGCCTCTGAAAAATTATGTCCATTTAAAAGATGCAACAGTTGGATGGTATGCTCAGTCCTTCTTTGCACATCTGGGGGTCACAGAGGCTGGGGTCCAGCTGTTTTGGGGGTTGTCGGCAACCCCAAGAGGACTGAGTGGGGTTAGCAGTGGATTCCTTCTTTTTCTTTGGAGAGCCTGCTACTGTGACCAAAAGCACTTGCTGTTCAAGGCTGAACAGAGCTACATGGCTCACCAGGCTGCTGGTTTTTAGATCATCGCCCAAAGCCACGGCTTGGGTATCAGACTGAATGAGGATATGAGCTCGCAGACTGAAATCTTTGGGGCCTAGTCTAACTTCTTTTTCTTCTGTGGATGGGGCTGACGATGTAAGCACCTGTCTGGTGAAAGCACAGGTAGGAAGGAATGACACAGGGGTCAAGGTCAAGGGGGGAGAAGCTGTACTCCTTTGTACTCCTTTGTACTCCTTAACACCTTTGGCTGGCTTGCCATCCTGTATTTTCAAGTCTATTCAGGGATTTGGCCTTCTTTGTTGCCTAGCTGCCCAGATATGACCAGCTGCTCTTTTAGCAACATTGTATCCGAAAGGAAGGACACTTTGACTCTGACTATTGGTACTGGAGAAAACAATCTTGATTTCCAGGACTCAGTTTAGCTAGTTACAAGGTAGAGATAATACTGAATTCTCAGCAGTTGGAAGATGTGACATTGTGGTTTATAATAATAAATATAGTATATTTGGTCTCGGTCCTGTTTTTGGCACAGAGCTCCTAGAACCCTCAGAATTTCCTAGGTGATGAGGGCAATAAAGGTGTCTTTTGTTATGCAAACAAGACGCATTTGGGAAAGCTTCTAAGGTTGGGGTTGCTGGGCAGCTAACTGGGTGATCAGAGGGTTGGAATTTCCTGTCCCTCCTGACCTCTTAGGAAGGGAGTGTGGCTAGAGATTGAGTTCTATCAGTCAGACTATGTAATGAAGCCTCCATAAGAACCCAAAAGGACAGAGTTCAGAGAGCTTACAGGTGGATAAACTTGGGGAGATGGGGGAGAGTGGCATGGCTGGGAGAGGGCATGGAAACTCTGTGCCTTTTCCCCATACCTTGCCCTGGGCGTCTCTTCTGTCTGGCTGTTCCTGAGTTTTATCCTTTTATAGTAAATCGGTAATCTCGAGAGTAAATAGGTTTCCCGAGTTCTGTGAGCTGCTCTAGAAAATGAATCAAACTTAAGGGGAAGGGTCTTGGGAACCTCAGATATATAGCCAGTTGGTCGGAAGTACAGTAACAACCTAGATTTGTGAGTTGAGTCTGAAATACAAGGAGGGGATTGTGGGAACCTCCAGTCTCTAGTGGATTGGTCAGAAAGCAAGTAACCACCTGGGCAGCTAGTGGGGTGTGAAGTTGGGGGAGGGGCACATTGTGGGACTATGCCCCCAACCTGTGGAATCTGGTGCTCTCCAGGTTTAGAGAGTGTCAGAACTGAGTTGAGTTCATGGACACTGAGTTGGAGTCCCAAGAATTGCTTGGTGGTGTAGAGGACCCCACCCCCACCTGGCCCCTTTAGCATCGCCATTAGGTCCTGGAAACCTGGAAGAGAAAGATTTGTACACGGTAGTGATCTAACCATGATGACTATAAAATGTAGTAGGAGGATTCAAACCTAGAGTGTAGGGAAGCTAATTCCATCAGCACACAAGGTGGGTGCCAATGACATCATAGTGCGTGCTGGGATGTTTGGATGTGGCACATTTCACTATGTCATCCTTACTGTTCGTGGCTGAAGCTACGTTAGACACCAGAAATATGGCAGCTGGAGGCTGAGGCTAGATCTTTAGCTTACAGTTGCATGTATGTGGCACCAGGAATTGTGCTGAGATGATTCTAGAAAGTCTAGCGACTTGCCAGAATTTGTGGAAGAAGTGCCCAAATTCTGATCATGATGCAGAAAGGCAAAACCAGGAGACACAAGGTCAAGAGAGCTCCGATTGGACCCCAAGTGTCCAAGGCCAGCTGGGAGTGGCAAAGTTATCAGTAGTGCCCTATTCCCTCTTACGCACTAGCCAGCAACGGGGATGGGCTTGTTCTGTGAGGCAGATGTGGAGGAATCAAGGTCTGTATATCATGAAAATAGGAAATAGATTGGGGAAAGAACTAATAACCTTTGTGCTCTTTTTTTTTTTAAAGATTTATTTTTATTTTATTTATTTGAGACAGAGAGAGAGAGAGAGAGAGAGAGAACATGAGAGGTGAGAGGTCAGAGGGAGAAGCAGGCTCCCCGCAGTGCAGGGAGTCCGATGTGGGACTCGATCCCGGGACTCCAGGATCATGACCTGAGCTGAAGGCAGTCGCTTAACCAACTGAGCCACCCAGGCGCCCAACCTTTGTGCTCTTACATGTTTGTCATGGGCAGGGTTGGGTCACAGCTGATAGCTGTCACGGCTGCCTGAGCACCAGAGTCCATGAATTCAACCCATCAACTTTTTGTTGATCTAAACAATGGATCATCCTTTGGGTGAAAAGTGGTGGTGGTGGTGGTGGTGGGAAGGTGTGTGGCAGAGGTGGACAGGAATTCCAGTCCAAGGGAATAGCAGGAGTAAAGGGGGGCTTTTGAAGGTGATCTGTGTGGGAGAAGGCGGAAGACAGGTTGTCTAGCCTGGCAAGGTACATGAAAGGACAAGAAGGAAGATAGAACTCACAAGGTACTTTGGGTTCAGATGTCAGAGAGCCTTAAAATTTATTCTAGGTAATCTAGGCTGGGCCACAGGTGGTGGGAAGCCATTTCCAGCTGGGGAACGATGCTATGTCTTTGAGAAAAGTAATCTGGGCAGCAGAAGCCTGATTCTAAGGAGAGTTAAGGGTTCTAATTCAGAAGCAGCAGGTCATGTAAGCCATTGGTCAGGTCAGGACCTGAGCCGTGGCAGTTGGACAGCAAAGAACAGTGAGACATGAATCTAGGGTAATTAGGTTGGATTAAGAAATGTAAAGACCCTAAGCACTGACAAGCTAATGGCATCCCCCCACCCAGCCCTCATGTATTGTTTAAAATAAAAACAGCCCTGGACTGTAAATATGATAAAACCCAATAAATTTCTGATTTTGCCTATAATAATACTTTGATATTTTTTATAGAAACATCAAATACCCACTTCTTTTGAATTTTGTTTTTCTGTTTTTTAAAATAAGATTTATTTATTAGTGAGAGCGAGCACACACATGAGTGGGGGGAGGGAGGAAAGGCAGAGGGAGAGGGAGAAGCAGACTCCTTGTTGAGCATGGAGCAGAGGGGATGTGGGGCTCGATCCCAGGACCCTGACATCATGACCTGAGCTGAAAGCAGATGCTTAACCAACTGAGTCACCCAGGTGCCCTCAAATTTTGTTTTCATGTTATTGGAGACTTTGTTTCATTCTTGTCTCAAGAAGGTACTTAACATTCCTATAGGGTTATCTAGTCATGGATGAAATGGATAGTATTTGGAAGCCTGTTGGAAATAGCAGATAAGGAATAGAGTGGAGTATCTAGTTTTGTCCATAGGGAGGAGAGAGAAGCCATTGACAAAGAACATAAGGTGGGTCCTGGGTATAAAGCACTAATAATGTGCAAGAGGGAGAAACAAAGAAAGTATTAAGACCCTGCCCCAAACCTTGCTGAACAAAAGAGCCATTCAAGCTGCTGACATAGTCAATTATATTTACTGACTCAGTACAAAAAATTCATTCCCTTTTATTTCTACCTTCAAAGTTGTATTCTTTTTTTTTTTTTTTTGCAAGATTTTATTTATTTGTCAGAAAGTTTGAGCAAGCACACAAGCAGGGGGAACAGCAGGCAGCGGGAGAGGGAGAAGCAGGCTTCCCACTGAGCAGAGAACCGGATGTGGGACTTGATCCAAGGACCCTGGGATTATGACCTGAGCTGAAGGCAGATGCTCAACTGACTGAGCCACGCTGGCGTCCCTCAAAGTTGCATTCTTTTAATATCCAGAATATGTAAAGAACTCTTTATGTAAAAAATAACCCAATTAGAAAATTGGCAAAGTACTTGAATAGACATTTCTCCAAAGCTGACATAAAGATAGATGGCCAACAGGCATGAAAAGATGCCGTACCTCACTGAATCGCAAGAGGAATACAAATACCACAATGAGCTATCACCTCATACCCATTCGAAAGGCTACTCTCAAAAAACCAGAAAATAATAAGTGTTGGCAACCATGTGCTCTGTTGGCAGGATTATAAAGTGGTGTAACCACTATAGAAACCAGTATAATAATTCCTCAAAAGATTTCAAAAAATTTAATATAGAACTACCATATGATCCAGCAATCTTTCACTTTTGGATATATATCCAAAGAAAATTTTTTTTTCCCAAACTCTTATTGAAAAACTGAGGGGGTATGTTCTTTCTTTTTTTCCCCAAACTTTTATTGAAAATATATCCAAAGAAATTTAAAGCAGAAAAAAAAAAAAGAATTTAAGGCAGGACCTCAAAGAGCTATGTGTTTGCATGCCCCTGTTCATAGCAGCATTGTGCATAATAGCCAAGAGGTAGAAGCAAATACAAATGTTCATCAGTGGATGAATGGATAAAGAAAATTTATAATACTTATTATTAAATAATAAATATTTAATATTAACAAATATTAAATATTTAAGATTATGATATATTATAATTTATCATTATAATACATAACTATATGACATATAATACATTATAAGATTATAATGAATAATACAAAAATATTAAATATGTGTACTTAGTATATACATGTATATACTAAATTATATATATATATAAATTTTTATTCAGCCCTAAAAAGGAAGGAACGACACGGACGAAGCTTGAGGACATTATGCTGAGTGAAATAAACCAGTCAGAAAAAGACAAATACTTTGTGATTTCACTTATGATGTGTCTGAGGTAAGTCAAACTCACAGAAACAGAAAGTAGAATGGTGCTTGCCAGGGACTGAGGGGGAGGGAAACAGGAAGTTGTTTTTTTTAACAGGCATAGTGTGTTAGTTTTGTAAGATGAAGAGTTCTGGATATCTGTTGCATAAAAGTGTGAATATGGTGAATACTGCTTACCTGTACACCTAAAAATGATTAAAATGGTAAATTTTATGTACATATTTTTACCACAATTTCTTAAAGTTACCACTTTTTGCCTTTTCCATTATTACACACCTAAACCATCTTCTAAGTTCCAAAAAAGTCAAGCTACAAACAAAACATGGAAGCACAATCTATTTAGAGCACATTAGTATTTAGAGGTACCCTGAATTCAATTTAATCGAAGAGATTCGTTTGTGTCATATGACTGTGGGAGCATGGGGTTCAGGAGAGAGAGGGAGAGGGCAAAGTGGCTCTTTAGTACAGAGCATAAAGGGCTCGCTTCGCCGGCACATACACTAGCACAGAGCATAAAGAGATTTCCGGGACTAAGTCATCTAGCTGGCAGCAAGGGCTCCCGTTCATGTCACCAAAGGCTGGATGGATGCTCCCTTGTCTTGGCGTGGCCTCCACTCTACAGTATCTCCCCTTAGGTTTGTGGATCCCATCCGGGTGCCGTCATAGAGTATACCTATATATATATATATGCCATATACCCCTATACCTTGAGACTGATGAAATAGCAGGAATGATGATGTGTACCAGAATAATAAGTAGTATTGATCGAGTGTTTTCTCTGTATAAGATTCTGTGTCCAGTCTTTATATGCATATACGAACTCATTTAATTGTCAGGATGACCCTTTTAGGTAGCTATTAGTTTTTACTCCATTTCTCAGTGGAGGCACCTAAGTCATGGAGAACTTAAGCACGCATAAATCATAAATAGTGAAACTTGGGTTTGAGCCCAATAATCACGTTTTAGAGCCTGAGGTCTTAACCACCATTCTACTTGCGGTAGTTGATAGGAAGGGTTTAGTAGAGTAGGGCATGTGAGAATGTATACATGGCAAAAATAAAAAGCAGGTATTTAGAGTATTGAACCCTATCTGACTTAAGGGTTATTTTCTTCTTTGACTAAAAAATTTGTGTACCAATATGTAACCATTTGTAATAGTTACAAGAATAGCTAATAATATTTGTTTGTGTGGTAGACATGAAATGCCTGAGAAGGAGGAAGATATTATTTTATGCAGATAGTAATACATGCCTTTTTTAATTGGAAATTTATTGAGGGGCACCTGGGTGGCTCAGTCGGTTAAGTGTCTGCCTTTGGCTCTGGTCATGATCCTGGGATCCTGGGATTGAGTCCACATTGGGCTCCTTGCTTATCGGGGAACCTGCTTCTCTCTCTGCCTGCTGCTCCCCCTGCTTGTGCTCTCTCTCTCTCTTTCTGTGATAAATAAATAAATAAAATCTTAAAAAAATTATTGAGATAATGGTAGATTCACATGCATTGTAAGAAATAATGCAGAGAGACGTGCCTGGGTGGCTCAGTCAGTTTAGCATCTGCCTTGGGCTCAGATCATGATCCCAGCGTCCTGGGATGGAGACTGCATTGGGCTTCCTGCTCAGCAGGGAGTCTGCTTCTCCCTCTGCTCCCCTCCCCCATGGATACACACTCTCCTTTTCTCAAATAAATAAATAAAACATATGTATTTTTAAAAGAAAGAATGCAGAGAAATCCCATGTACCATTTACTCACTTTCCCCCCAATGGTAGCATCTTGCAAAACTATAGCACAATATCACAACCTAGATATTGGCATTGGTAGAATCCAACAACACACATTTACTCAGAAGTCTGAAGCGAGTCTTACGTGATGGGCAGGGAGGATTCCTCCTGGTTCCAGAGGAGAGTCTCTTCTTTGCCTCCATCAGCCCCTCCATGTTTAAAGGCAGCTTTGGAGCCCTTTCTCTTCTCTCTTCTCTTCTCTCTGACCCCTGTCTTCATCTTCTAAGAATCCAGGATAATCTCATCTCAAGATTTTGATCTAATCACATCTGCAAAGTCTCTTTTGTGGTATACGGTAATGTTTTCAAAGGTTCTGAGATTCTGAGGATTCGGCCATGGACACCTTTTGGGGGGCCATAGGTTAGCTGGCCGCACTGCCAACGTGTCTTCCACAATGACTGATGCTTTGCCTTCTCACCAGTGGTGTAGGAGAAATTCATTTTTTCTGCATCTGCGTCAGCATGTGATGTTGCCAGTGTTTTTCATTTTAGCCATTCTGGTAGTGCGTGGTGAAATCTCATTGTGATTGGTTTTCATGTCTTTCCCTGGTGGCTAATGATGTTGAACACCTTATTCATGTGTTTATTTGCCACCTGTCTAGTCTTTTCATTCAAATATCTGTTCATATCTTTCGCCCATTTTCTAATGGATTGTTACCTTTTTTTACCTGTTGAATTCAGATAATTCTTTACAGCATTTAGGTCTTAGTCTTTTGTTGGGCATGTGGTTTGCAAGTACTTTTTCCCATTTGTAGCTTGCTTTTCATCCTCTTCACGTGCTCTTTTATAAGACAAAAGTCCTCAATCTGATGAGGTCCAATTTATTGAATTTTCCTTTTATGGATTATGCTTTTTGTGTCAAGTCTAAGAACTTTTTGCCTATCCTGAGACCCAAAGTTTTTCTCTTATTTTTTGGTTTCTAAAAGCTTTGTAGCTTTATGTTTTACATTTAAATCCGTGATCCCTTGTGACTTAATTTGTTTAGAAAGAGTCAGTGCTTTTAATAGAAAAAAATTGGGTGATATGAGCTGATTTTAGAGTCTTTTGACTCCTGAAGATTATATTCATGGTGTCACTTGTTTAGTAAGACTGTCAACTGATACCAAAATAGACATCTCTGCAGTAAACTGTGTGGGTTTTAACAGCAAAGCAAACGTAAAATGTTTCTGATTTCCCTGGGCGCAGTCTTGGACTCTTTTTCATGTGAACATCAAATTAAAAGAAAAAAAAGGAACTCCTTACTTCAATTAAAAAAAAAGACATTAACTCAGAAGAGAATTAAAATGGGGCTTCAAGGAAAAAAAAATTGAATACTTGACTTTGTAGTTCTTTTTTTTTTCTCTTAAGATTTTTATTTATTTATTTGACAGAGAGAGAGATCACAAGTAGGCAGAGAGGCAGGCAGAGAGAGAGGGGGAAGCAGACTCCCCGCTGAGCAGAGAGCCCGATGTGGGGCTCAATCCCAGGACCCTGAGCTCATGACCTGAGCCGAAGGCAGAGGCTTTAACCCACTGAGCCACCCAGGCACTCCTGTAGTTCTTTTCTGAAGAAAAATAATGAAAAAATATTCCATGATATCTTTCTTGCTTGGTTTATTTGTTGTGGACTTGAGTGATTTTAACTGGTGCCTTATTAGAAAAGAGCTCCATGAACTGGTTTAATGGTCTCAGTACTGGTCATTTCATTACCTATTCTTCTAGTTTCAGAAGCACAAGGGGCCCTTTTCAGTGTTTAGTGTCTAATTAAGTTCCATATTCTATTGTTGGACTATGGCTGGAGGGTACTGCTGAGGCAAGTCATAGAGGAATTTTGGAAAGGAATTAGGGAGAGATTTGTAAAAGGTAAAACCCAGCATTTTGAAGGATGGGACAGGAACGTAAGGATTATCAGTGTTATTGCTGAATGTTAATAAGAGATCCCCAGAGGGTTTTTCCCTCTATCCTGGGTTGTATACTAAAGTAGTGAATGTGAACTTGTACCTCCCCTTGAAATATTCAGAAGTGTTCACTCTCATCAGTTCAGATACATTTTTGTTCTGGCGATTTTATATGATAAATTTCACGATGGATTTCATACTCCACACATGGAAGGAACAAATTCAATAGAACATAATGTATGTACTTTTGAGTTTCCAAAAGTCAGTTTAGAAGGCGAAGTGGCTTTTGTAATAAATACAGCAACTGGATTGGTAGAGATAATTATGGAGTGATTCTATCCCTGCCCCTTGGAGATGGATTCCACTGAAATCAATGAAATTACACGCATGGATCAAAGATGGGATGTTGATTAATTTTCACATGTCAAGTTAAATCAGCTCATGAACTAGTTGCTACATGTGCTAGAAGAGCAACATTAAAGTATATAATCAGATCTTTATATGCCTTTGTAAAAATTATTAGTTTTAAAGACTATATCTTATACATGTTATTTTGTTGTCAAAAATAGGATAAGATAATATGAATGTTATTGCTGCACATATATCTTGGAAATGATGAATGCATAATTTCAAGGACCCTTTGGTGATGTATCTGGTCTCCACAATTGTAGCTTGATTGTAGATCATCAAATGAAGGGACGAAGCCTCCAAAAATAAAGATGGCAGTATTATAATTAGTTTTCCTTCTTTCAAAGCAACGACGGAAGTGCATATTCTTTTTTTGGTGTTGGGGGTGGGTGAGAGAAAGGAGAGAGAGAATCTTTAAGCGGGCTCTATGCCCAGCACTGACCCTGACTCGGGGCTCCAGCTCACAACCCTGAGATCATGACCTGAACCGAAATCAAGAGTCAGAGGCCAAACTGACTGAGCCACCCTGGTGCCCCCGGAAGTGAATAGTCTGTCTATCTTTCTTTCTTTCTTGACAGAGAGAGAGACACACACACACAGCGAGAGAGGGAACACAAGCAGGGGGAGTGGGAGAGGGAGCAGCAGGCTTCCTGCTGAGCAGGGAGCCCAATGTGGGGCTCGATCCAGGGACCCTGGGATCATCACCTGAGCCGAAGGCAGACACTTAATGACTGAGCCACCTAGGTGCCTGGAAGTGAATATTCTAATGGAAGGTGGAAAATTCTGGTCTTTTCCAGCTCACAGCATAGCCTTCTCCACCCACTTTGGCTCAACATGTGTGCTTGTCCTTTCTCCACATCTGAGTGGCCATGACCATGTCATATGACATGCATGTTCCTCCCCCACGTGATAGCTCCCTAACACTGTGGGACCAGATCACAACTTCTAAAATATCCTATTTAAGACTTGGCTCTAGAATTAGAGGCCCAATGTAAAAATACCATATGTCAGGCTAATTACTCAACTAGAAGCCCCGCTTTTGTCTTCTTGGATCACCTGATCATGTTTTCTGACCTTGCCTCATTCTCTCTGGCTTATGGACAATTCTCGGATAGAAATACCCTCATTCAGTTTTTGTACAGCTTATGCAAACATTGGTATGAGTGAAGTGGGGCTGTGTTCCTCTCCAGTGATTGTGACAAATGCTCACTGTAGCCTTCAAGGGCCCCTCTTGCAGCCCATACACTTCCATGGCAATATTTGGCCATATGCTTGGGGGCTGAGTTTGCCTTCCCCAGCCCCTCCGCACAGAAGTAATAGCTCCCTTCTGTGAATATCCCCAGCACTCCGTCCGATTCTATCTTAGAGCATCTCTAACTCTTCACCTTGATGTAATACTTCCCTATGCATCAGTCGTATCTCTCGATAGACTAGGAGCCCCTGGAGGGCTCAGGTTGTTTCAAAGATGCTCTTCCTATTGTGGTTTCACTTGGCATCTGGTTGAGGCTGGAGCAGACTGGGCACAGCATAACAGTGGGCAGGTTGGGTCAATGTTTTCCACATATTCTGAAGTCTGAGTGAGGCCTATCGTGATATTTAGTGGAGCTGTATGCGTTGTAACATTTAACGACAGAGCTTTTGTTGGTCTCGATTACAGCTTTCAGATCAGTGGGTCTGGTGTCCTTATGACCAAATTTTCTGCCTTTATGTCTTCAAAAGGAGAAAGTGGCTATCTCCTCTGTTTTTGTTCCCTGTTTTTATCTCCTAGGACATGAAGCATGCTTATGCATGCACTTCTTGCTAATCATTACTTTGCGACTAATCATCAGGGGCCTTAAATTTAGAGGAAAATATGTAAAATTCATGACCTGAATTTATTTTTAGGGAGCTACTAAAGTATTTTACTGGAAAAAAAAAAAAAAGGAAATCACAGTCCTAATCCTTTCATTATTAACATTAGATTATCCTTAGAATCAACATATTATATAGTGCTTGTGAAGAAACAACACGATATTTCTGTAGAGGCATCTTCTTACATAAAAGAAGGCCTCTAGTTTTCATGCAGAAGTACTGTATACTTCCAAAGTACAATTGTTGTTATTTTATGTTTTTAATTATTATTAAAAGTGGGTCCATAAAGCCAGGAAGATATATGTTTTCCAAGAAAACGGGAAGCAAATTTGGTTTTACTAGTCATACCTAGTGGAAAGCCATTAATTTTCTTCTGAGAATAAAACAGAATTGCAAGTGGGTGTTTAAAAAATGCATTAAAATGGCAATGTGCACGTAATTTAAATGAGCCAAGAGCTGCTAATTATTCTGGCATGTGTTCAGTTACTTTTGTACTATTTCTCCTCTAATGTAAACAAGAGAAATCCTCTTAATTGTCAAAAATAGCTTTTTAGTAGAGGTTGCTTTCTTCTGTTTTTTTTTTTTCCTGTTCTTTTTGTACAGTTTGCCAATGTAAGAACTAGTCACAAAGTGTGATTATTTAGAATATTTTTTTAAAAAAGAATGTACTATTACTTGTATTTTTTTGGCTCTTAAAATCAAATTAAAGAGCTAATTAAGCTATTCATTTACTAGAGCGGAAAATAATTATGCAATGTGTATCTGGAGGAATAAACGGCCTCATGTGAATCCAAATGAGGTAAAAGTGGGTTGAGACACAGTCATGTAACCGGGTACATGGAGCACGTTGCCTAATGAAGAAGGCAGGTCCTTTGCTATAGTATACTTGATCATTATTTTCCAGAAATGGCATTGATTTGTGGGTGTGTCTACACTATTCTTCACAGCTCAGGGCCTTCTGTGTATGACTAAATACTGCAGCCTTATTTTTAAGGTATTTGATCATACATTTACAAAATCTAAGTGAGTTAATTAAGTTGATTAGAACATGCTTATGCTTCCTCCAGTTTGGTGAACTAAATACTCAGCTAGTTCCTGTGCAGAACATACTTATGGATGAGTAACAGAACGTTGGACTGAAATTCTTCCCCCTGAGGTTTTTTTTTTTTTTTTAAGATTTATTTATTTGAGAGAGAGAGAGTGAGAGAGCACATGCATGTAAGCAGGGGTGGGGGGCAGAGGGCCAGGGAGAGAAGCAAACTCCACACGGACCCTGAGGTGGGGCTCCATCCCACAACCCTGAGATCATGACCGGAGCCCAAGCCGGGAGTGGGTCGCTCAACTGGCTAAGTCACCCAGGCTCAAGATTTGTTTATTCAGTTTAGAAAGAGGGAGAGAGAGACAGCCCTGAGTTTTGACTGAAGCACCTATATGATAAATACCAAAGAGAGAGAGAACATTCTGAGAACCACATTGATGAGATAGTAGATCAAGGACACGAAAAGGGTCGTTGCATGGGAGAGGAAAGGATTAGCGAGGAGGCTATCTTTGGAGAAAACCATGTGATAAATCCCACAGCTTCCCCCCACACAGAGGAAGATACTTCCTTGTTCATCTCAGGCCCAGTGAGAACTTCCATGACACCTTCCAGAGAACTTTGCTAAGTGTGGGCTGGACTCTGATTCTGGTGTCAGAAATCTAGAGGTCAAGAGAAGGGCCGACCAACCACCCTGTGGCTGACTTTGGGAGTGTTTGTTTATTTGTTTGTTTGAGGTTTTTTGTTTGTTTTATGGGTTTTGTTTTTGTTTTTGTTTTTTGCAAAAACTGTCTCCTTGTTTCAGAGACTGGACGTGGGCGCGTGGGTGAGAAAGCCAGTGTGGTGTCACCGAGAGCCTGCCATCTGAGTGGGTGAGAAGGTGTCAGAAGACAGAGGCTGGTTGTGTAGCATGGATGCGCAGACTAAGGGGGAATTGTGAATGACCTCAGGTTATAAAGCACCCATATGGGGCTAGACATTACAGGAGAAAGATGTCCACTGCTAGTAAGCTCCACAGAGCTCATTAACTCTCAGCACGTGAAGGTATCAGTTCATGTATGAACTGTTGTTGCGCATCTCTCTGTCATCTCTCTCTCCTACTTTGACCCTGATGACAACGAAACATCAGCTTGGGAGAGGGAAGAGGAAGAAAGAGAAGAGAAGCACAGGGCAGTGAAGTAGGGAAGAAGCCAATCAGCCCCTCTCATTGTAGGCTTTTAGCTTGAAGCAGAAGCGAGGAGATTTACTGCTAAATCAAGCGCAGGGTTATAATTATTATACAGAATTGGACATCCTAGTTTCTGAATCAAGACTGTTTTTCTTTCAAGCATAGGGAAACATTACCCCTGCTAAATAAAGCCTAATGGAACAGTGGGAGGCAAAAATAAAGTTGTGTTTTGATTACATTATGATATACATGTGCTTGAGTAACATCGTGATTTCAAAAGCAGTGCTGTTTGTAGGAAATGAGGGAACTATGTAGCAGTGTAAAAAGACTAGTTTGTTGAAATTTGACTGGCAGATGCAGTGAGCAGTAAGTAGATGCAATCAGGAGACTAAGCTTTGTACCAGTGGAAGGTGAGTGAATAGAACATGAGACTTCTATTTTAGGTTCAGACCCTGGAAGGGAGATAAGGAAGCCCCAGGACTAGTGCTCCCTGGTCCTCAGCAGAAGCAAAGGGAAACCTGCCCTGGAGAAAGGCAACCTCCATTGGCTCTCAGGATTCCTAGAGATTAATATCTACCAAATATAAACTCACAAAGATCACCAAAATGACAGAAGAAAAAGCCTCTGTCTCACCATGAGAAGAGTCAACAGAAACAATAAAGGATTTAGAGCCTTAAAAATTCAGGTTTCAGAATTATCAGATATAAAACATCAAACGATTATGTATGAAATGTTTAAATAAATAGCCTGAGAAAGCAGTAAAGAACTATCCCAAATAAGCAGGAGATTTGAAAAGAAACTAATACAAATTTCAAAATGAAAAAAATATAATTGTTAAGTTTTGAAACATTGGTGAGTTGGTTAAATGGCAAATTAAACAACTAAAGGGAGAATCATTGATAGATGGATTGAAAGAAATTACCCAGAATGCAGCATAGAAAGACAAAGTGATAGAAAATATGAGAGTTTATCGCCAATGGGCCCTCAATAAATGAACTCCTAAAGCAACATTTTGACCTCAAAATTCCTTTGCATTCTTAAAAATGTTTGAGAGCCCCAAAGAGCTGTTGTATATGTGGGTTATATCTATTAGTATTTACCCTATTAGAAGTTAAACCTGAAGTTTAAAAAAAAAATTGTTAAAAAAAAACCCATTTGGGGTACCTGGGTGGCTCTGTCGGTTAAAGATCTGACTTTTTTTTTTTTTCAATATTTAAGTTTTTAATTTTAATTCCACTATAGTTAACATACAGTATTATATTAGTTTCAGGTGTACAATATAGTGATTCGATAATTCTATGCATTTCTCGGTGCCGAGCAAGATAATTGTACTCTTAACCCTCTTCACCTATTTCGCCCCTCCCCTTACCCGCCTCTCCTCTGGTCACCACCAGTTTGTTCTCTATAGTTAAGAGTCTGTTTCTTGGTTTGTCTCTCTCTACCCCCCACCTTTGTTTATTTGTTTTGTTTCTCAAATTCCACATAAGGATGACATCACATCGTGTTTGTCTTTCTTTGACCAGCGTATTTTTTTAATCTATTTTTTATTATGTTAGTCACCAGACAGTACATGAGTAGTTGTTGATGTAGTGTTCCATGATTCATTATTTGCATATCACACCCAGTGCTCATGGCAACATGTGCCCAAAGATCTGACTCTTGATTTTGGCTCAGATCATGTCCTCAGGGTTGTGAGACGGAGCCCCATGTTGGGCTCTCTCCTGGGCGTGGAGCCTGCTTAAGATTCTCTCTCTCCCTCTCCCTCTGTCTCTCCCCACTCCCTCTCTCTAAAAAAAAAAAAAAGAAAGAAAGAAAGAAGAAAAGAAACAATGAACATTTGATGTTAGCATAAATGACGTATTTTAAGAAAAAATAACTTATTTTCATACACAAAAACATTAGTGTGAAATTATTTTGTATATTTCTGACAATCTATTGTCTGGGTAGATAGAAGACAGCTAGATCCTCATACCTGCTTCTGCATTCACTCTGTTGGTCTATGTTGTTTTGGTTGAAATGTATGAAGAAAATTTGTCCTCACCCAGATGTAGCTGAAAAAGGGAGAAGTATTTTAATTGCCTTTTCGGATAGCGGTGGATATTATTCTTGGTACTGCAGCAAAACTCAACAAATGGTAGTTTCCTAATGGTTAGTTGCAATGTAGAATTTGAAAGCAATATCAGTAAACTTTTTTTGCATTTTGTTACATTAAAGTTTATTTGCTTGTCTTAAACTTTAAATGGATCTTTTTACCGATGTATGATTTTGCAACATCATGGACTGGTGATTTGAAAAACATTGGCAATATAGGTCTTCTTAACATTGATACAAAAGTCACATTCATCAACATCATCATTGATCTTGTTAGAAAAGTACGTGTACTGAGAAGTTGTCAAGAATATGGTGTGAAATACAAGTTTTACAAAATTCTAGTTTTCCTTGAAAACACGAATTTTGCCACTGGCAACGAATTCTGTCAGTGGTCTTCCTTGAAATAACAGGCTCTCTTCATTCAATTTTAAGAAAATGTCTGCCAATTATCCAAGTCTGAATAGCCATAGTTCATCTGTCAGTCATTCTTTTAAGCAAAGATGGTGTTCCATGAAAAAACTGGTTACGTCAGCTTGCAACTCGGTCACACAAGTGTTTTCCTTGAGACAACCGTCATACTTCAGTATTCAGAAGTGTTTTTTGTACTTTCCATTTAGTTACAGAGAGTATTAAAAAGACATTGTGTAAAGGCCAAGATTTAATAAAATTAATATGTTCTTTTCTGCTTCACTAAGCATACTTTCCAGTGAACTAGCATTTCAGAAAATTTGCTAAGAGTGGGTGACAGAGAGAAGGCCACATCGATTCCTAGCATCGTTTGGTCCACTGCCTTGATTTGTGCTAAGGTACCAGCATTTTACCCGCCATTGCGTCTGTACCCTTGAGGTGTGTGTCAATGCAGTGAAGAAGATAAATAATACCTTAGTGTTATTGTGAAAGTAGTTTGACCTTCTAGACTCCTCCTAAGAGGGTTTTAGAACCCTTTTAAGTCCATAAAGCACACTTTGAGACTGCTATTCTAAAGGAATGAGAAGAACATCTTCAGAAGTAAGGTCTGAAATAGAAGAGGAACTAGTGAACAAAGAAACTGGTAATCTAATGAATCTTATGCGTATAAAATAAAATAATAACATCTTTTTTGTGGGGATTGAAACACTAGAGTTAAATTATATGGGGGCAGCGGCTTGTAAATCGGCAAGGGTGTTCACGTGTGAGGGCAATGGAATTGAATAACTTTAGAATTTAACTTAAATATGAAGGAGATGTTTTAAGAATGGAAGATGTCCAATTAAACATTATCAGTTGAATGCTTGCACTTATTTTCACTCCCTTCTCCAAATCACAAGCATGACAGTAAACGGATATTTTTATTTAAAAAAATTTTTTTTAAGATTTTATTTATTTGAGAGAGAAAGAGTGTGCACGTGCATGAGCAGGGGGAAGGGCAGAGGGAGAAACATGGACTCCTTCCTGATCTAGGCTTCTGTCTTTTCAAAATACCCACTTAGGGGCACCTAGGTGACTGTCAGGTTGAGCGTCCGACTCTTGATTTCGGCTCAGGTCATGATCTCAGGGTTGTGAGATCGAGCCCCCGAGTCAGGCTCCACGGGGAGCCTGCCTAAGAGTCTCTCTCTCCCTCTGCCCCTCCACCCACCCCAAAAGACAGAAGCCCATAGGAGCAAGTGAGGAGACAATAGCAGCCAAGTCTAGGAAGCGCATTTAGGAAAGCGGTGATCATCGTGACATCGTCTCAGAGGGCCTGGGAAAGCTGCCTCCCAAGCTGCATGCGGAGTCAGCAGAAACAATGAAAAATGCTTTAGGTCCCTGAGAACTTCAGATCTCGAATCACCAGATGCAGAATAGAAATTAATTAGGTACAAAACTGCTTAAAGAAATAACATATGTCCTCGAATGAAAAGGAAAGCAACAAGACCCATCTTGGAAATGCCATGTGTACCTGGAAGAAATAAATGGCATCATGTGGGTTTAGTTGGAGAAAGCTGAGGAGTGACTGGCTGAGGAATCCTCTGATGGTCCTGGGGTCATTAGGCATCTCCTGGCAGCGGAGGGAAGTGGGGGCCACAGGAGGAGGAGTGGTTGAAAGGTTTTCTGTGAAGTTGCTAGCCCCCCAGCTTCCTTTTCTAGCCTGAAGATCTCCTATGGATAAGAAGATTTGTGACGTCTGAGCTGGCGAGGGGCAGGCACAGTTGGGGGTGCAGTATAGTTATACTTTAAACACTGAAGGGTAGGGACTAAATGTGTGCGCAAAGCAGCAGCCTCTATCTGAAATTCGAATAACTATGTTGTACGGATGAAGGGACCATGCTTGTGTGTATGTGATAGGTTATAAGAGGATGTGGGTATATGCGAAAGTATGTTAAGTCTTTATTTTCCTGAGTGGGAAGGTAATAGATAATGCCTGAAACAGAAAAAATCAAGAAGTGATAGTATAGGCATGTTATGTAGAGATATGGACACAAATAGCCCAAGAATCGGTTAAAAAATTGGAAGTACTTACTTCTGGGGGTCAGATATGAGGCTGCATTTGACTCAAAAACTATTTGACTGGGGCACCTGGGTAGCTCATTTGGTTAAGCGTCTGCCTTCAGGTCAGGTTGTGATCCTGGGGTCCTGGGATGTAGCCCCGCATCGGGCTCCCTGCTCAGCATGGAGTCAGCTTCTCCCTTTCCCTCTGCCCCTCTCCTGCTCTGTGTGGGCACATGCTCTCTCTTTCTCTCTTCTAGAATAAATGGATAAAATATTAAAAACAAAAACAAAGCCCTATTTAACTCTAAGCTATGTCCACATGTATCTGACTAAAATAAGAATGAAAATTTAGAATTATAAAGGTAACTACTAAAAGAATAGAAATAGATTCTATAGTTTCAAATTCAGCAGAGGGGGAAAAAAACAGAAAAAGTAATTTAAGTAAGTAGTTAAAATCTTCCCACAGAAAATACCAGGTCAGATATTTTTACCAAACTTTAATGTATAAATTGTTTCAGTCTTACACTAATGCTTCTAGAATGTAACAAAAGAGACAATACTTCCCTACTTGCTCTGTGCACCTTGTATAAACCTAACACTCAAATTTGGCAAGGATAGTACAAAAAGGTAAATTACTGGCCAGTCTCATTCCTGAACATTGGTGCAAAAATTCTAGACTAAATATTAACAAGCCAAAATCCAGCAGTATATAAAAAAGATAATGCATTGTGATTATATTGGGTTTCTTCTAGGAATACAGGGTAGTTTAACATTTAGATATTTATAAATGCCATTCATTATATCAAGAGATTAAATGGAAAAAAAATCAATCCAGTAGATGCAGAAATTATTTTGACAAATTCAAGATCTATTTACAATTTTTTTTAAGATTTTTATTTATTTATTAGAGAGCGAGAGACTGAGAATGAGTGGGGAGAAGGTCAGAGGGAGAAGCAGACTTCCCGCAGAGCCAGGAGTCCGATATGGGACTCGATCCCAGGACTCCGGGATCATGACCTGAGCCGAAGGCAGTTGCTCAACCAACCGAGCCACCCAGGCGCCCCGATCTATTTATAATTTTTAAGAAAATCTCATCAAGCCAAATATTGGAGGATATTCCCTTAACCAGATAAAAGTTATTAAACACACAAAGAGCACCCTGCAGTGAACATTATTTTTACTGATGAAATCTTGGAAACATTCTTTTTAAGATCTGGAAAAGGCTGGGGTGCCTGGGTGGCTCAGTGGGTTAAAGCCTCTGCCCTCATGATCTCAGGGTCCCGGGATCGAGCCCTGCATCATGCTCTCTGCTCAGCAGGGAATCTGCTCCCTCCTCCCCCCTCCCCCCGCCTACCTCTCTGCCTACTTGCCATCTCTCTCTCTCTGTCAAATAAATAAATAAATAAAATCTTTAAAAAAAAATCTGGAAAAGGCGGGCACCCATTGTTGTCAGTTTTCATTAACATTTTATTGTATTTCTATTAAGGCAAGAAAATTTTAAGAAGCAAGTAGTTCATTATTTGCGGATAGTATGATTCTCTACCCAGAAAATTAAAAGAATCTATAGGCTTCTTATAGAATTAAGAAGGTCGGTGGTTATAAGGTTTGTATTATATAAACTATTTGCCACCAACAAATAGAAAATGTAACAGGAGAAAGAATATACCCTTTATAACAGCAACAAAAAAATTGGTACTTATGAATAAATCTCCCAGAAGATGTACATAATCTTTATGAAATAAATTATAAAACTTTACAGAAAGATATTAAAGAAGATTTAAATAAACGGAGAGATGGCCTATGTTGATATAGTAGAAGATTCAGTATCTTGGACCATTGATTCTTTCCAAATTAATTTATAAATTCATTGCGATTCCCATCAAAATCTCAATAGGGATTTTTTTTCTTTTTTGGTGGGACTTGGAAAATTTTATACGGAAGAGTCATAAGCCAAAAATAGCCACCATACAGACTTCAGTGGGTATGATGTTTCATTGTCTTTGAGATTCCTACACTTAGGAAGCAGTTGCCTGGTGAGCTGTGGCTGAGTTCAGGCTGAGATAATGTTTGACTCAAAACCTGGGATAGCTTTTAATGATAATTAAATTTCTTTAGAGTTAAAGGGAGAAACACAAACCATATGGAAATAAATGGAAAAATTTAACAGGAAGAGCTATAAACACGCAAATAGATCTTTCTGAGTCATTGAAGTATTTTATAATTTATAAATTTATATTCCTTGTGAAGTCCTACAATACCCCTCAAGCTTGATTTTACAAGCTCCCCCAAGTACGTGACAGTGGTCATATGAAGCCATATTGGTTTGCCACCACCTTTGCTGTCTTGAGAAACTCCTCCACTCATTGATTTATGTGCCGGCTTACATGGATAAATTCTATTTCTACACCTCTTGCCCTAATACCTTATATCTCTGCCAACCAAGAATTCTGAATCTCTAAGGTACATTTCTGTGTGTGTAACATTCTATTACAATAAACAGATTACATTGCCTTTTTTTTTTCCATCAGAGTAGCTGATATCAACAGACTCTCAGTGCTTTAGAATCATCCCATTGTGGTTCTTGTAACTGACTGTGTCTTCGAGATAGTTCTTTATCTAGAGCCGTATTTTCTGCTACTGTAGCCACTAGCTATATGTGGATATTGAAATTTGTATGAATTAAAGTGCATAGAATTAAAACTTCAGTGTGGCACTCACACTAGCCACATTTCAAGTGTTCAGGACTCACATGGGGCTAGTGCCTACAGAACAGGATAGGGCAGATATGAAACATTTCTGGCACTGGACAAAATTCTTTGGACAATGCTGATCCAAGACGTTTCCTATATTTGTCTTGAGCTTTTTTTTTTTTTTAAAGATTTTATTTATTTATTAGAGAGAGAGAGAGAATGAGAGAGAGGAAGAGGTCAGATGGAGAAGCAGACTCCCCACTGAGGAGGGAGCCCGATGCGGGACTCGATCCAGGGACTCCAGGATCATGACCTGAGCTGAAGGCAGTTGCTTAACAACTGAGCCACCCAGGCGCCCTGTCTTGAGCTTTTGATGTTGTCTGCCAGCTAACCCAGGCGATAACCCCTGAATGCCTAGATGTCTACAACCAAAACTTTATGGTCTTCTCTCTCCAGTTTCTCAGTCCTTGCAGCGCACTTACACGAATCATCCTGAATCGGGGGGTCCCATTAGGGCCTTGTCATTACCCAGAAGCACTGCCTCTGACACTTAAATCTAAGAACTAAGAAATGGTTTGGAGTTACTTTGCTGTCTGATGTCACTGCACCTGCTCTTCAGTTACCCTGGGACCTCCAGGTCCTGGACCCCCTATTCGCTCTCATCTGACTACTTGGTCTTTCTTTTCCATCCCGGTGTCCGTCTTTACATGCTCCTCTTGCTGTTATCCTAGACTCTACCAACTCTTTCTTTCTTTTTTAAAGATTTTATTTATTTATTTGACAGAGAGAGAGATCGAGAGCACAAGTAGGCAGAGAAGCAGACAGAGGGAGAGGGAGAAGCAGGTTCTCCACCGAGCAGGGAGCCCAATGTGGGGCTCGATCCCAGGACCCCAGGATCATGACCTGAGCTGAAGGCAGCCCCTTAACCAACTGAGCCACCAGGCGTCTCTAGACTCTACCAATTCTTACCCTCCTAACACATCTTCTTCAACTTCTCTGCCCCCTTATCGGGTAAGTGGGGCAGGAAAACAAACAAAAGTAGATGCACCTGAAATTATTTAGGGGATTACTCAACTGTGAGTTGTTGGGTTTTTCAAACTGTGAGTTACAACCCATTGATGAGCTCAATCTCATCAATGGGGTTTTCGGGGTTTTTTTAGGTTAAATAGGATAGAGTAGAAAGTATTCATCTCCGAAAGGAAGTGTAAGTATTGTTTCATGAATCTTTTGTGTTAGTTATATACGTGTGTATTGGGCCATATTATAAAACTAACTAGCTTGCTTGCTTTCCCTTCCTCCCTCCCTCCCTTCCTTCCTCTCTCTCTCTCTCTTTCTTTCTTTCAGAGGGAGAGAGAAAGTGGGGCTGGGAGGGCCAAAGGGAAAGAGAAGAAACATCTTTTTTTTTTTTTTTTTTTTAAGATTTTGGTTTTTTTTGAGAGGGAGGAGAGAGATTGTAAGCTGAGGGAGTGGCAGGGAGAGGGACAAGCTGACTCCCCACTGAGCAGGGAGCCCTATACAGGCAGCGCAGTCCCAGGACCCTGGGAATAATGACCTGAGCCAAAGTCATATGCTTAACAGACTGAGGCACCCAGGTGTTCCTAAAATGTGTTTCTTAACATAGAATAAAAATGCGTGATGGCTTCAGCTCTCTTTTGCCTGGTGTCTCTTCAGTGTGTCTGATGTCCTCAGAAGCTATTTTAAAATTTCCCTTCAGGGGCCCCTGGGTGGTCCAGTCTTTTGAGGGACTGACTCTTGACTTCAGCCCAGGTCATGGTCTCAGGGTCAGGTTCCGTGCTCAGTGGGGAATCTGCTTGGGGATTCTCTTCTTCTGCCCCTTCCCCTCCTGGCTTGCACTATCTCTCTAAAGTAAATAAATAAATCTTCAAAAAATAAAAAATAAAATTCCCCTTCAGGCCTCAGCCCTGTTCTCTGTCCTCTTCCTCATGAATCTCTGAGGGCTGCCTTCACCTCACTTTCCAGAGAGACTGTGAGGCCAAGCACCTTGCACATCCTCCTCGCCCAAGAAAGACACATCCATCTGCCCCTGTTCTTTTTCTTGCTCTTCTGTCCTATTTGGAGAGATGGTGGATTAGGAACTCAGCTTTTCCTGCCCTTGGCGGCCCTGCTTCACTGTCTCCTTCCAATCTCTTTGGTCTTCACTCTTTTCCACAGTCTGTGTTAATATACGGTTTCCTGCCTCTTAAGAACCATCTTCCCCATCCTGGGTCACGTGTCCTCCTCTGTATGTACCCTACATCTTCTTCTTGTCGTAGTCATTTAAGTTTTTATTTTAAATCACATTATCCTTTAAAATACTATCTTTGTTTCCCTTGCTTGTTATGACAGTAGTGCATGTTCTCTGTGGAACCTTAGGAAATGAGAAAGTTGCCATGCTTCTTGTAAAAGAAGTTTCCATCTGTTATCGCCCTTCCTCAGCCCCTCAGAAGCCTCCGTGACCTGGCATTCGTTTCTGCCTTTCCGTGAAGCTGAACTTGTCCCTCACCAGTGACCTCTACATATTCCGGCCCTAGCTTTTCCTCCTGGTGATAGAAAGCCCTGCTGACCGTTTCTCCCGTCTCCGAATTCTGTCCTCACTTAACTTCTATGTTACCCCCTTTCCTTGGCTTACCTCCCACGTCTGTGGTCATTCCTTCTCAGTCTTCTTCCTGGTTCCCTCTTGCTCTGGTCTCCCCTTCAGGGGCATTGTCCTCGCGGGCTCCCCGCTGGGGTTCCTGCTGTTCCCAGCTGTCTGCCCTGGCGAGTGCCCATCTCGGCTAGCCTGCGGCTCCAGGCACTGCGCGCACACCGATCATGTGATCTGTCCCTCCAGCCTGGTGCCCGGGGGCATCTCCACTTGGGTGTTCCTGAGTACCCCCAAATATGCATGAACTGCACTCATTAGATTTTTTCCCATCTGCTCCTCTTCCCAGCTCCTCCACCCCACTAAATGACACCCTCCCTCTCCTACGTGGCCGCATAAACTTGCTTACCTTTTAATATTCCTCCCCGTTCCTGCCCACACCTGTGCGCTTTCTCTAGCATCTATGTTCTCTTCATCCCGAGACGGCCGCCCACCCCGGGGCCAATCCCTTCTCACTCGCTTGGTGATGGTGTCTTCCTCACTGGTCTTGCTCTCTCTGGTCTTGCTCCTCATTCCACCTTTCCTCCGCTCTGCCCCCACTATGATTTTTCAGTTTTTGAAAATTGTGATACGATTGAGGATTCTCTTTTTTCCTAACAAAAAAGATGGTTATGAACATCTTTTTTAAAAAAAGATTTTATTTATTTATTTGAGAGAGAGAGGGAGCGTGCATGTGAGTGGGTGAAGGGGCAGAGGAAGAGAGGAATATCCAAGTAGACTGAGTGGGGACCCCCACTTAGTGGGGCTTGATCTCATGACCCATGAGGTCAGGACCTGAGCCAAAACCAAGAGTCGGGTGCTTAACGGACTGAGCCACCCAAGCGCTCCTTTGTTAAAATATTTAAGCAGAAACGTTGAGTAAGAAATGAGTCTCAGGGGCACCTGGGTGGCTCAGTGGGTTAAAGCCTCAGCCTTTGGCTCAGGTCATGATCTCAGGGTCCTGGGATCAAGCCCTGCATCGGGCTCTCTGCTCAGCCGGGAGCCTGCTTCCTCCTCTCTCTCTGCCTGCCTCTCTGCCTACTTGTGATCTCTCTCTCTCTCTGTCAAATAAATAAATAAAATCTTTTAAAAAAATTAAAAAAAGAAAAAAGAAATGAGTCTCATTTCCCCACTCCCACTCTCTTCCCCAGCGATCATCACCATGAACAATGTGCTGTGTCTTTCTGGCCCTTGTACTGTACATTTACGTAGACATATAGGTTCATAAACTGTGGGATTTGATTTTTACAACCATGGGATTATACTGTTCACTCAGGTTGAGTTTTTTCTTAATGTCTTAGCAGTCTTTGTGTCTCAGTATATGCACATCCATATAATTCTTTAAATTGCTCCATTATTTTACATAGTCGAGGCTTAATTTCCCTTTCTTCTACTAATGGGCATTTAGATTGTTTTCAAAGTTTGGCCATTACAGACAATACTTCTAGAAAAAGCTTTCTGCAGGGATGCCTGGGTGGCTCAGTGGGTTAAGCGACTGCTTCCTGCTTAGGTCACGATCCTAGGACCTTGGGATAGAGTCCCTCATCAGGCTCCTTGCTCAACAGGGAGCCTGCTTTTCACTCGGCCTGCTGTTCCCCCTGCTCCTGCTCTCTCTCTCTGATAAATAAATAAACAAATAAATAAAATCTTACCCAAAAAAGCTTTTACATACATTATATCATAATTGAGAGCGTATTTCTGTTGGACAGATACTTAAAAGTGAAATTGCTGGTCAAAGAGTATGTGGATCTAAAATTTCTACAGATATAACCAAATTGTCTTCCAAAGAACTGTGGCCAATTTATAGTTCCATAAAGACCATTTCCTAACACTCATGCACTAACACAGAATATTTCACATTTGCAAATCTGATTGTAAAAAGTATCCAATTGTTGCTTTTATTTGCATTCTTTGGATCAATTGTAATCCTAATCATTTTTTCGCAAGTTTAGTGTGAAACGTTTTGGTGAAATACTTGTTTTATCCCTGCCTATTTTAAATTGTGTTGTCTTTTTCTAACTGATTTGTAGGAGCTCTTACAAATACTTTCTCCTGGTCTATTGCTTTTTCTTATTTTTTTGAAAGTACCTTGTGTTATTTAAAAGTTTACAATTTTTTATATAATGCAATGGTCAATATGTGATCCCAGGGTCTGGTAAAAACCTTTCACTGCAAGATTATCTTAAAAGGATCTTGTACTTTCTTAGGACGCTTTTATAGTTTTGTTTTTACACTTAGCTCTTTAATCCATGTTGAATTTATTTTTGTGCAACACAGGAAGTAGGGATCTAATTTTGTTTCCAAATGGTTAGCTATTTGCGCAATGCCATTTGATGTAAACTGCTGCCTTCATGATAACAGAAAGTGGCTGCTTCTAGATTCCCTCGTGTCCTCTGTTGACTATACTGCATGTTTTAATCATTAAAGCATTATGTTTTGAAGCCAGGTATGGTAAATGCTCCCTTGTTGTTCTTTTTCAAATATACTCCTACATTTTTCTCTTCCAGGTGAACTTTATAACAAGCTTATAAATCCCATAAAGAACCATGCTTGGATTTTATTTTTTCCCATGCTTAGATCATGATTGAATTATATTGAATTTTTGGATTAATTGGGTAGTTTTACAATTCTGAATTTTTTCATTCTGGAATATGGTATATTTCATTTACTCAGGTCTTCTTTAGGCTATCTTTCAGAAAAATTGTATATTTTATTTACATGGGCTTTTTTTTTTTTTTAAAGATTTTATTTATTTATTTGAGAGACAGAGAAAGTGAGAGAGAGCATGAGAGGAGAGAAGGTTAGAGGAAGAAGCAGACTCCCCGTGGAGCTGGGAGCCCGATGTGGGACTCGAGCCTGGAACTCAAGGATCATGACCTGAGCGGAAGGCAGTTGCTCAACCAACTGAGCCACCCAGGTGCCCTACATGGGCTTTAATTAAGCATTTCTCATGAGAGGTGCTTCTGGATATTTCAGCTTTTGTTATTTCTGTGAATAGATGTATATTTTTTTAACTTGTTATTTATTTTTATTTTGGTTTTTTTGTGAATGGGTTTTTTTTATTACATTTTCTAACTAGTTATTGTTAGAATGCAAGCAACTTACTGATTCTTTTTGTGTTGATTTTGTGCTTAGCCAACTTAGTGAACTTCTCTTTTTTTCTTTAAAGATTTTATTTATTTATTTTAGTGGGGGCAGGAGCAGAGGGAGAAGGGAGAGAGAGAATCTCAAATGGATTCCCCACTGATCACAGAGCCCCATGTGGGGCTGGATCTCATGATCCTGAGATCATGACCTGAGCTGAAATCAAGAGTCAGACATTTAACTGACTGAGCCACCCAGACGCCTTGGACATCTATTATTTATATAATATATTGATATTTTTTCAGCAAATTCTAATGAACTTTCTAGCTTGACAGTGACATCATCTCCGAATAATAAGTGTTTAATTTCTTCCTTTGAGATTTTTCCCACTTATTTCCATTTTCTTAAAAACTTTTTTGTCTTTATTACACAGGCTAAGATGTTGTGGTAGCATTTTTTTTAAAAGACTTTATTTATTTGTCAGAGAGAGAGAGTGAGCATAAGCAGGGGGAGTGGCAGGCAGAAGGAGAAGCAGGTCCCCCGCTGAGCAGGGAGCCCGAAGTGGGGCTCGATCCCAGGACCCTGGGATCATGACCTGAGCTGAAGGCAGGTGCTCAACTGACTGAGCCACCCAGGCAGGCATCCTTGTGTTAGCATTTTTGTTTGTTTTCTAGCATCCTCTTCTCCTAACCGCATCTTGATTGATGACTTATTTGTTTTTGTGGAATCACCTCTCCCCCGTTGTAGGCAGTCATGGAAGAATGGTAAGTCCTAGGATCCTGCTTTCCCATTATGGAAGTAGAAGGGGCCCTTGGATATTTTTTTTTTCATTAGGCCTTTCCTATCAGTGCCCCTGCATCGTCAATGGTCAAGTCCATGACCCAAGCTTAGCCAATTAGACTTATTATCCTAGATTTTGGTTCTTGAAGAAGAGGAACCATATATGAGTGAGCAAGAAAAACTATAATTCATTGATTCCAGAGACCAAAGAATTCCTGTCTGTTTCTGAGCTAGATTCTCCAGTGTTCTGGTTGATGCTGTGAACTTTCTACAGGCTTTCCAATAAATCCTTGCTCCCTTTGGTTTAAATTAATCAGAACTGGTTTCTGTTGCTTGCAACCCAGACACTTTTACCTGATGCTTTTTCTTGGTCTTGTCTTTCATTAGAATGCCTTTTTAATAATCCACCATCAAGAATAATTTGTATGTTTCTGATGATTAACTTCTGTCTAGAGAAAGGAAGTTTCTTTCTATTCCTACCTCTTAAAGGTTTTCTGAAATCTAAAATGGGATTTTTACTTCAAAAAGCTGCTGTCTTCTATCAAATGCATTTTTTGTGTCTATCAAAATGGAGAAAATCCTGACATTTTCTCCTTGTCAGGGAGATTTCCTAACATCGACTCATCTTTGCATTCCTACAATAAGCCTTATTTTGTCAATTTATATACATCTATATTTATAATGTTAATATATTGTTGTATTTGATTTAATAATATTTGGTTTAGGATTCTTACACTTATATTTTGAATAATATTGTCAATAACCCTTATTTTTTTTAAAAAATTTTATTTATTTATTTGACAGAGAGAGATCACAAGTAGGCAGAGAGTCAGGCAGGGAAAGAGAGGAGGAAGCAGGCTCCCTGCTGAGCAGAGAGTCCGACATGGGGTTCAATCCCAGGCCCCTGAGATCATGACCTGAGCTGAAGGCAGAGGCTTTAACCCACTGAGCCACCCAGGAGCCCCTCAATAACTCGTATTTAGTGTACAATTTAGTGTGCAAAGTTATGTTTCACTTGAAAAATAAAGCAGGAAAACTTTCTGCCTTTCCTATGATCAATCTGGAATTGTTTGTCTAAAATAGAAACCATTTTTTCCCTTAACTTTTTCTAGAACTCACTTGTAAAACTGTCTAGATCTTCTTGATGCTTTCTCAGGGATAGGTTTTAAAAATTACATCTCTATTTTCTCTGATCGTTGATCTCCTTGTGTTTTCTATCTTCCCTTGACTCAATTATTTAAATATTTTAAAAAATATCCACTTACTCTAGGTTTTCAAATTTGTTGATAATAACCTGTGTGTAGTATTATTTTAAAAATAAGAACTTTCTATAGTTATGTTCCTTTTTTTTTTTTTAAACCCCAAAACGTGTTTCTGTTTTCTTCATCAGGCACGATAAATTTGTCTACCCTCATCGGTCTTTTAAAAAATTAAGTCTATCTTATCTTTCTTTTCCATTTTGTTAAAATTTGTATATGTCTTCATTAGTTGCTTTTTTTCTACATTCTTTGGGCTTATTTTGCTCTTGAGTTGATAAATTTTACGGGAGACAAAGCCTCCCTTCTCTATAAAAGCTGAAAGTGTCAGTCTCAGGCACACGATCTAGGCTCCAAATATAGGGATGCTACCTTGGTGTTTGACCTGTTAGGGATGCACAGAAGTGACAGTGGTGGCATCGGCAGCAAGACCAAGTCCTTGGGACAGCAGTGACAGGACCTCCCGGGGCAGTCTCAGCGTCCAGGGCTGTCCGGGCAGCGGTGCCGGATGCAGCTGCTAGCCCCTGGTGGCGGCAGGAGCATCGCCCTGGGCAGACTAGTTTGGTGGCACGCTTGTGGGCATTGTCTTCACTGCGCAGCTCTCAGCTTAGTCCTACTGCTAAACTATTGCTTCTGTGAGCTACCAGTGTCCTTTAATAAAGTCATTTTCTGCCCAAGTCAGCCAGCATTGGTTTCTGTTGCTTCCAAATAAGAATCTTGACTGGTGGGATGCCTGGGTGACTCAGTCGGTTAAGCATCTGCCTTCGGCTCAGGTCTCGATCCCAGGGTCCTGGGATGGAGCCCCACATCGGGCTCCCTGCTTTGCCCTCTCCCTCTGCTGCTCCCCCTGCTTGTGCTCTCTCGCTCTGACAAATAAATATATAACACCTTAAAAAAGAAAAAAGAATCTTGACTGGATGCTTTCATTGTTAACTACCTTCTAAATAGTGTCTCTAAATATAATAAATAGTGTTTCTAAGTAACATTTTGACTTGCTCTTTATCACAGGAATTATTTAGAAGGATGTGTAAAATATTTCCATATACATACATATATATATATATTTTGTGTGTGTGTGGTTAAGTTCTCTTTTTGTTGTGATAGGGTCAGTTAATGTGGCTTGTAAGTTTTTTTTGTTTTTGAAATTTATTGAAATTTTACCCGTGATCTGATACATGTCATGTTGTCTTACTGTCCAACAGTGTATTTTCCATTTGTGAGTAGAAAGTTTCCTTTCTGAATGTAGCCATTTGAGAATTTGTCAGTTTTACCTTTTATTTCCAAGAGTTAGTCTTCGTAATCGATTATATCTTTTTTAGTATAAAATATTCTTTTTTGTTTTGTTTATTATTTTTGTTTTTTGATCTTGAATCCCATTTTGTGTAATATTAATATTGGTACATTTACTGTTATTTGTTACCACTTGTGTATTTTCCATACTTCTATTTTAAAATTTTCTTCATAATTCCTTTCCTTTTCCTCCTTCCTTCTTTCCTTCCCTCCCACCTTCCTCTTTCCCTCCTTTCCTTCCTTCCTTCTTCCCTTCCTTTCTTCCTCCTTCCTTTATCCAATGTGTAAATCTCTCTTTTAAAGGGGGATCTTAACATATTTGTATTTATTATGATTATAGATGTAGCTAATTATAATCCTACTAGTTTATCCTATATTTTTCATTATTTCTTGATTTTTTTCTTTTAGGTTTTTGCCTTTTCTTCATTTAATTTTTCTTTTTTCCTAGTCATTTTCCTTTAAGTTTTTATCCCATATGTTTATTAAAAAAAAAGATTTTATTTATTTATTTGACAGAGAAAGATACAGCGAGAGAGGGAGAAGCAGGCTTCCCAATGAGGAGGGAGCCCAATGTGGGGCTCAGTATGGGGCTCGATCCCAGGACCCCGGGATCATGACCTGAGCCGAAGGCAGATGCTTAACGACTGCACCACCCAGGAGCCCTATCCTATGTATTTAAGTTTAAAATTTGCCTTCAGATCTTAGAACAGCACTATCTAGTAGAAATTAATGTGGTGATGGAAATGCTCTGTATTCTGCAGATAAGAATGCTTCTTGTATTACTGCAGAGTAACCGTTAGCTGCATGTGGCTATTGAGTACTTGAAATGGGCTTGTGTAATTGAGGAACTGAAGTTTTAATTTTAATTAATTAATCTTAATCAATGCAAATTCATGCAAATTCCACCAATCACGTGTAGCCAGTGAGTACCATGGCGTTAGTTTGCTATAGCTGCCATAACAGAATACCAGAGACTGAGTGTCTTCAAGAACAGAAACTTCTTTTCTCCTGGTTCTGGAGGCTGGAAATCCAAGATCAAAGTGTTGGCAGACTTGGTTTCCCCTGAGGCCTCTCTCTCCTGGGCTTATGAATGGCCGTCCTCTTGCTGGGACCTCACAGGACCTTTCCTCTGCGCACACGCGTCCCTGGTGACTCTCTGTGCATCCACCTGTCCTCTTCTTACCAAGATACCAGCCGACTGCCTTAGGCCTCACCCTACCAGTCTCATTTTAACTAAATCACCTCCTTAAAGGCCCCATCTCCAAATGTAATCACATTCTGAGGTACTGAGTGTGAGGGCTGCAACATAGAGAGTGTGGCGGGGAACACAGGGACACAGTTCAGCCCATAACAACCACATTGGAGGGTGCAGGTCCAGAGTTAATCTGTATTTATTTTTTCCTCTACACAGCTACTCACCTGAGCATACTTTCATTTTTCTCCTCCCCGTCCTATCCCACCATCGGCCATATGGTAATCACCTGGAATTCTACTTCCAATTTTTCCTTGCTTTCTGGATTAGCAATTGAAGGAGCAGAGCAGGGCTGGTTCCTATTGCTTACACCTGCCTTCTTGTGTGTGGCCCCCCGCAGGACCTGCCTCTGGGAGGGTCTGAGTGTGGCTCAGCCCTCCCTTGAGCTAATTAATTAGCCCAGAGGGCCTATGGGTTGGGTTTGGGTTAGTCAATAGGAACGCGGAACCCCTGCCTGGGAAAGAATATAAACCCCGCCTTTTGCCCACCAAACTTGTGCGCCAATTCTGGCCAGGGTGATAGGCTAGATCAAACAGTTACTAAGCAACATTCTGTGTTACAATTTCATTGGCCACTGACCCCTCTAAAACTGTTGTGCTTTTTGAAACGCGCTTTCTTTCTCTACACCACGCCGCTGTGTCAGTGAGTGTGAGGGAGAGCTCAAGCTAGCTTGAATAAAGGGCTCTTTTGCTTTTGCATCGGACTCGGCTCCCTGGTGGTATTTGGGGATCTCAAAATCTGGGCATAACAGCAATTATTAGAATTAACTAGAAATTTTACATATTTGTTTATCATCTTTTCTTGTATGCGATGCATTTTTCTTTCTTGAGCTCATTTATCTTGTTGCCACAATATTGCTCTCAAGTAATTCTTTCAGAGTACTTTGAGGGCCAGGTATAGGATTCTATATTCAAAATTAGTTTCTCTTAATTTGAAGACATTGTTTACATTGCTGGTGTCCCACTCAGACCCCCTTTAGCAGGCTAGGGCCCCCATCTGTCAACTGCTGTGAGTATTGGCCACTAACAGTTCACTCCTGCCCACTCGAGTAGAGAATGGCCCTTTACTCTATGACCCTAACTGCTTTGGTAAATTACTCGCTACTACCCCTCAGGGAGCCTCAGGCAATTGCTGCCTGATAGGGGAGAATAGGCTTTACCATTGCCTCAAGGTGGAACAATTCTGGAGGCTTTCCAAAGGATCTAGTTGGAGCGAGAGACTCGTGCTGACATATCTTAGTTTTGTTCCTTCCCCAGCCCTATTCTTTTTCTCTTATTCTCTCTTTCCTTGGAGCACCCCCCTTTATACGTCCTGTGCACCCAAATCCCTGTTTCAGGCTCTGCTTCTAGGGAACCTGATCCAAGGTATATTGTCTCAATATTTTCTGTTCTTCCCTGCCCTCGTGCTTGGTCCACAACCCAAGTCAATTAGACCTTCAGAAAATGTTCACTGAATGAATAAATGAGATCATTTTCTTTGGGCAGCATGTTGATCTCATTACACTTTCATTCTAAGCATAACTTCTAATCATGAAATTAAAATTCCTGATTTTGCCTTTAAAGCCTTTATTACAATGGCTAATCCATACCAAGCTCATCTGCCTTTATTTATTAGTCTTCTCTGATTTTTTGTTTTTACTAATTTTATGATCCCAAACTTTTTTTTAAACATCTGAATTGTATACAGTACCACATTGCTTGTACATTGTGTTACGTGTCTTATTTCCTTGATCAGACACAATTTTATGGATTTTATGTTTCTCTGAATTGCATGGACTTAAAACCTTGCTAGATATATAGGGTTCAATTAATAATTGCATGATGTTTATGTAACAGCTTAGTTTAAAGGTATCGTATTTGAAAACACATTTTTCTCTTAGAAAGTACTTCTTTTTTCTTTGTTACTCTTGGATCATTTAATCCCTGTTTGAAAACTCTATTTACATAGCAACAGATGATCATAAAAGAGAGAGGATAGTTTGGTCTTTACTTTGAGCGGCCAGAAGGAGGATTATGGGACGAAAACTTATAATTGCAAAATTATAAATAAAATGAATGAATCAAGCAGAAGGAAATAGGACAAAGAAGGATAAATCATTTCTAACACTGTTAATGGTATTATTGTACTTCAAGATGATTAAACTAGCCAGCAGAATCCAGAAGCTCAAACATTAGTAATGTGATAAACTTTAGAAGCTGAAGGCAAAAAGCATTAGGCCAGTCCCAGGGGTCCTTGCTGGCTTTAAAGCAGTGCCCTCTATTTGATCAGTGAGGGCAGTGGTACAGAACCTAAGCTCTGTAATGATTTACAGTATCATCAAGTTTCCAATAAGCCTATATTTGAGAGTTGCCTAAGGTGACTTTCTCTTTAATTTGCAAAAAGTGTTCAATATCCAAGTAGTGACAAATTGAATCTGGCCCACAAATAGGGAAGAAAAATAATGTGACACAGAACAAGCTTCTTTTTGGAGAACCTAAAGAACTTTGGGGACAATCCTCAGTGACTGGAATTGGTGGGTATTTCTTTGGCTTTATGTGGCAAAATATTTTAGAATATACCGAGTAGATGTTGCTACTTGAACTAAACTTGGTTGCTACTTGAACTTGGTTCAAGTTTAGGCTCTTGCCACTGAGCCTGCTCACCTCTTCTTCTTCTTCTTTTTTTTTTTTTTTAACAGAGAGAACACAAGCAGGCAGAGAGGCAGGCAGAGGCAGAGAGAGGAGCAGGCTCCCTGCAGAGCAAGGAGCCCGATGCGGGACCCGATCTCAAGACGCTGGGATCATGACCTGAGTCAAAGGCAGTTGCTTAACCAACTGAGCCACCCAGGCGTCCCCTGCTCACCTCTTCTGGAAGTAAAGATTTTTTGGTTGGAGAAAAGGACTGCCAGAGAGGTGTCAAAAGTTCGGGGGCTCCTGGCTGGCTCAGTAGGTAAGGCATGTGACTCTTGATCTCCGGGTTGCAAGTTCCAACTGCACGTTGGGTACAGAGATTACTTTTTTTTTTCCAAAGAAAAAAAAATTTTATTTATTTGACAGAGAGCACAAGCAAGGGGAATGGCAGGCAGAGGGAGAGGGAGAAGCAGGCTCCCCACCGAGCAGGGAGCCCGACGCGGGGCCTGATCCTAGGACCCCAAGACCACGACCCGAGCCATTGAAGGCAGACACTCAACCGACTGAGCCACCCAGGCACCCCAGGTGCAGAGACTACTTAAAACTATAAAAAAGTTCAGAAATAGCCAAGGTAAAATAGCCAATGGATCACCGAAGCAGTGATTAGTAGAGGTTTATTGTGCAACCACCAATAAGACAGCTTGCAAAGTAGGAACACCCAAGTGAAAACATGGAACAAGGCTCAGAAGTAAATTGTTAGATAGCAATGTGGTGAGAAAGTAATGAGAAAGCAATGACTGTTTATTCTTCACAGTGATGGGTTATAAGAATTCTCCTAAATGATAGGGAAATAGTCGATGATTACCTAATATCAACCTTGGGAAACAATTTCAGTCTTGCTTATGATTTTCAGAGGCATAAGCAAGAGATGACCCAGGTCAAATTAGTCTTGCAAAACAAGCTAAATTAAATTTTGTATGACTAAAACTGGTCTGTCTGCTCAGGGAATTTTCAAGGCTGCTCTCTGGTTTTGTTTATTTTAATGGATGAGGTCACACATAAAGCTCAAAACTGACTCAGTCTTAGGAGCGCAGAGATTCAGACAAATCTCTAAGCATGGATTTTTTTTTAATTATCAAACTTGGGATTCATTAGGCTTCTTCAGGTTGGGGAGAGATATTCCATTGTTGGTGAAAAATTCTTATTCATCAATCCAAATATTCTTTTTTCCTATTCTTTCTCTCTCTTGTCCCTTCAGAGCTCTGGTTTGACCTATCTTTTGGTCTCTTTTTTGTAATTTCGATCGTGATCTCTCTTATGTTGCCTTCTGGATGATTGTTTCTATCTTCCCATTTCACACTTCCTCTTTGTTAGTCTATTAAGTTAAAAAATTTTTTTTTAGTTCTAGAAGTTGTATTTCAGTATATATGTGGCCAAAGTGAGCACTATGCATATATTTTTTATTTAAATATCTGCTTCATAATTTTTTTTTAAAGATTTTATTTATTTATGGGAGAGAGAGATCACAAGGAGGCAGAGAGGCAGGCAGAGAGAGAGGGAGAAGCAGGCTCCCTCCTGATCAGAGAGCCCAATGTGGGGCTCAATCCCAGGACCCTGAGATCATGATCTGAGCCGAAGGCAGGGGCCCCTGAGCCACCCAGGCGCCCCTGCTTCATCATTTCTATGGTGTCTTTCTTTTTCTTCCTATTCTAAGTTTCTAAGTCATTCTTAAATTTATTTAGATATAAAGCCTGTTAGACTTTTCTTCAGTCTGCTCTGTTGATATTTACTCAGGGTACTCTTTTTTTCTGATGTGTTTTGTGCCTTTGGGGGGGGGTACTTTTTTCTTTTTTACATTGTGACCTCATGTTTCTGGGAACTTATTTGCATGAATTCTTTGAAACTGTGATAAATACAATTTTCCAGAGAGGATCTGAATTTGTTTCTGCCAGGAACCTGGGGGGAGTTAATGGCCTAGGACAAGTCTAAACTGGCTTTTGTAAGCTTGTGATTTATTGGACATGCCGGATAGTGTGAATTTGGCCTTTAAAACTATATGAAGACTGACTGTGGTTAAGAAATTTTAGGGAAGAGTCCCACCCTCTCTGAGACTACATTTCTGGATAGGCAATTTTATTTTTCAGTTCTGTGAGCACTAGAATTATTTTCCAGTTCACTCTTACACTGGAGGTAACCTTTATGAAAGGGGGATCTCCTATTAAATCCCTCATGTTGTGTGAATCCTGGGCCTTGTGGCCTTTAATCTGTGGCTTTATGGGGCTGGAAAAAATGAGGAGTGTGTTCATTCAGTTTGGCAATTGCCCTCCAAGCCAAAAGTGGCTTCCCATTTTCTCTGATTACGTCACTGAGTTTCCCTTACTCAATATCCAGATAATTGATGTATTAAAAATATTTTTATTGTATTTTACCTTATATTTTGATTTCTGTAGGAAGGTCAAGAAGGGTATTTTGTTAACCATACTGCTGGAAATAAAACCCAAATATTATATTGGGGAAACTTTCATAATACTGAATAACTGGATAGCATTTGATTACCACAAAATGAAAGATGATAATGCTTTAATAGAAAGTTAATTACAAGTATAGCCAGCGATAATATTATAAATACATACGTAAAATAGTAAAGTAGTATTTGATCAGGATTGTAATGCAAACACGTACATTTGATTTTATAATTTTATCCATTATTTGTGTTAATGATTATGTAACAGAAAGAGCTAGAGTTTTATGGTGGTGAAATATTGTATTTTCCTACCTTCCTCTCTTCAAAGACCCTCTCCTATCCTGAATGCTGGCCTGGCAATTAAGGCTCTTCAGAATTAGAAGAGCTTATTTGCTTCGTCTCTCCAATCTTCCCTTTGTAGAGACTGGTGCCCTCGACACCCAGATCTCACCACCAGTAGACCCTGACTGTGCTCTTTGCTTTGCTATCACAAAGCCTTTGCATTTGTCCTTCCTTCTCTTCCCACTCATGCTTTGATTATTTTTGCAAATAACGCATCATTTCTTTTCTATCTCTATTTCTGCTTTGAGGGTTATTTAGAAAGCATCCTTCTGAAACCTCATCCTTACAAGATGTGATTTGTTTCTTTACCGCTGAGAGCCTTTAAACCTCTCTAAAGCTCATCTATTCTGACTTGTATTATTGTTTTGATTTTTTCTTACCCTCTCTCTTAGAGCACTCTTCTTGGATGTGGTGCCTTATCCTAAATCCCCTCTAAATGCCAAAAACAGTATCAAATACATGTGGTATAAGAAAAGCAGATATAATATTATTTTTAAAAGTCTTTAATTGAATGAAATAGACTGGCGTGAACAGAGAGCACTCTTTTTTCAGTGTTAGTACATGTGAAATTATGAATGGAGATAAGATGGTACAGGAAAAATGTGTGGCTTGAATGCAAACAGGGTTTGGAACCCTTGTACCATGTGGAAGAAAGGGAATCATCCTTCAGAAAGTAGGTGGAAAGAAAGAAATGATTGATTTATTATCACTGACCTTGTGCATAAGTCTTTGTAAGTGGATCCAAGTTAAAATTTGCAGCATTATTGTCATGAATGAGAATTAGAGGAATTCTTCTAGGATATAATTAAGTGTGTGCTAAATGCAAATTGCATAGCTTGGAGTCACCCAAGGGTAGCTTAAATTTAACATGACAGTTTTTCAAAGTATTATTTTCTTATGGGAGGATCCCAGAATAAGCACCATCCTTTTTTTTTGGCGAGCAACATACCTTTATTTCTGCTCCCCGTTAGGTCTTTTGTGTTTTCAAATGCCTCTGCTTTCATATAAGGCATCACCAGCAGCCTCATGGCTGGCTGGTGGGACTGCTGCCTTTTTATATTCTTCACCAGATATAAAGCCCTCTGTATCCACACGGCACTTTGAACTTTTTCAAAGCATGTTTACACTTTGTCACGCTTGCAACTCTGTGAAGTAGGAAGCCTGCGTTTTTACTATCCACCTTTTACAGAACGATGAGCCACAGAGAGGTTAAATGATGGGTTAAAGGCCGTGGTGCTTCCTCTCTAGCCCACTCTGCTTTCCTTCCTTGAGTAAAATGATGTGGGCTCGAGCTTTTCTGGAACAAACACAAGCCAGGTTATATAGGCTACTTGACGCACCTGTGCGGTTGCTCGCTCCATTGTGTGAACAGAGGGCTGCAGGAAAATGAATGCGTCCTCAGAAAGCTCATTTATGAGCTCATGTGTTTTATCCATACTGTCCTTTTGAACCTTGTGGGTGAGCCAGTTTTCATAACGACTTCACATCCTTACAATAAGAGTTATTCTTCAGATGATTTGGAAATTGGTTCAGTTAATTTATGCCAGAGGCTTTCTTCCTGTTTTATCACTATGGGCAAAATAACATTCAGATCTGAAAATTTTTATTTTAAAATTAAGTTTTGGGCTCCCAAGCCAAAATCTCAGAAGACTGGTTCACTTGTCTGTTGATGATAGCAAAGGAAGCACACCTTTAGCCAAGAAGCAGGGATTTCTTTAAAATCATTTGCTTCACCAATTAGCCTAATGGGCATGATAAAGTTATTTAAGAATTTGCAGAAGAAATAAGTAAACCTGTTTACATCTCCTTATTCTTTTGGTAATCCCTGTATAAACATCTCAAAAGGTATTTTTTCATAATACATTTGTCCCAGGGTGCCTGGGTAGCTCAGTCTGTTAAGCATCTTCCTTCAACTCAGGTCATGATCTCAGGGTGCTGGGATCGAACCCTGCATCGGGCTCCCTGCTCAGCAGGGAGCATGCTTCTCCCTCTCCTTCTGCCTCTCCCCCCACTCGTTCTTTCACATTCTCCCTCTCTCACTTTCTCTCTTAAATAAATAAATAACATCTCAAAAAAAATACATTTATCATGGCCTTATTTACTCTAAGATTTTCATTTAAAAGTTTTATTCAGTTTTGTGTCACATTTTCATGATTTTGACATTTAAATCCATTTCATTTTTAAGAATTAATGTAACTCTGGTGTTCTTTATGAATAAGAACTTTGATTCCAAAATCTGTTTTCCACTAATGAATTTCTTCTAATCCTTAAATAAGTCTTATGGCTTTCCTCCAGACCAGATATGTTTGCTTCTCTTTTTCTCCATTATGATGACCTATGGTAGCACTGCAGACCAGAATATTCATTTTGCATATAAAGTAGATCTCACCTTTCAATGCTTCCACTAGCTGTATACAAGTGGTTCCCTTAAAATAATTCCTGGCCTTAGTTTTGGCAGAATGAAAGTAACAAGGAGGTCACCAGCGGGCCAAGAGGAAGTCAAAGCACTCTTATCCTCGATAAGAGGATGCTGGAGGTTGGTGACTAGGTCCACAAATGGGGTCTGGGAGGACCGGGGTTGATGAGGGACCCCGAATGGTGGTTGTATAGATGCAGCCTAGTGTTGTGGAGAGGTGCTGAACTTGTGGACAGGCTAACAGTCTAGATCCTCTTCTGTTTTCTAGCTCTAAGATCTTGGATAAATTAATCTCTCTGAACTTCACATTCCTAACTTAAAAGATAGGAATTATGGTAATATCTCCTAGGGTCTTTCTGTGTTTCAGTTATCTGTTGCTACGTAATAAACTAGCTCAAAACTTGATGGCTTCAAACATGATCATTTATTTGCTCACAGTTTGGTCTGGGTTCAGCTGGTAGTACTTCTGTTGGTTTTTTGGGGTCACTCATGCATGTACAGTGATCTGGGGCTTTGACTGGAGCTGGATTAGCCAACATAGCCACACTCTCACCTGGAAGTCAGTGGGGACCATCAGCAGAGTGCCTCAGTTCTCTGTCCGGCTCCTTCAGCAGCAGAGGCACGCCTCCTATGTGCTAATGGTATTAATTCCAAGAAGGCAGGCCTCCATGTGCAAGTGCTTACCAAGTCTCTGCTCCTGTCATATTTGCTAAATGCCTTTCTGGTCAAGGCAAGTCATGTGACCAAGCCCAGGGTCAATGAGGGAGGGACCTATGCCACAGTGTGGACGCTCTTTGTAGGATGATTTGTCTAATAGTCTACACAATCTGTCAGTCAAATTTGGCAAACCATAGGAGATGATTTTTTTAAGCGTTATTTCAGTGTACATTCTGTGTGGTGTGTATGTGTGTGTGAGTGGAGGTGATGGGGGAGAGAAGATATGAAAACATCAGTAGATATTGAATTCACAGCCCTGAAAATATTTAGTTCTATCTCTGACTTCTATTATTAAATTAAAAATATTCAATCAAGGTGGGTTCAGAAGAAGTGTAGCATGCTGGAATCAGGGTAATGTGATCTGTATGTGAGGCTTGGAGAAATGGATTTAGCTACAGAGAATTAGCAGTCCAAGTCTCAGTGTTTCAAAAATATATCACATTTATGGGTGAATCGGTCATTCATCAGAGCCTAGAGGTCCATTCTGAGTGAGTTCAATTTGAAAGTCAGAAGAGTGGTGGTCAATGTCACCAGAGCTCTCCACACATCCTGACTGTGGTTAGAGACTATTGAGATGAGGATTCATCTGGTCAGACTGGTGGGAAGTAGGAAGGAACCATCCCTATAAGTAGAGGCAATTAGGGAGAGGACAGGGGACTTAAGGAGGCAGAAACCAAGGCAAATGCCCATTTCTCTGGGCTAGACAAAAATACATGGGTAGGGAGGAAAATTGCATATGAATTTGGGAGTATTGTGACTTAGGGCAGGGTCCGGCAGAAGCTTAGAGTTTCCATGTCATGAGTGCTCTTAATTTTAGCCCTTAATTAATATTGGGATGAAGAGGGAGGATGTAGAAATTCAACAACCATCCTGAGCCACTGGGTCCAACATATAAAGGCAGAGCCGAGAGTGGGGTTAAAGCTCTTAAATTTTCTAAGTCAGGACAAGCTCAGGAACTAAAGTGAAAGTGGCAGGCAATAGTGGGCTCAAGGGAGAAGTTTCAGAAGGCTGACCCTGTAAGATAGCGGGTCTTGAATGTCAGTGAGCACAGGAATTTCATGGTTAAAAGTGCACATCCCTGGACTCATCCCAGAGATTGTGACCCAGTACATCTGGTGTGGTGCCCAAGAATTTGCATTTTCAGGAAATGGCTTAGTGCTGAACCTATTCTGTGCTGTCCAATATAGTACACATGTTTCTATTTAAATTTAAATTAGTTAAAATTAAATGAAATAAAAATTTGATTATTTATCTAGTAGCCACGTTTCAAGTGCCCAATGGCCACATGTAGTTAATGGCTACTACATTGAAAAATGCAGAATTAGAACATTATCACCATTACAGAAAATTCTATTGGATTGTTCTGGTTAAGCCATCTACGCCATCCATCCTTTCCTTTGGACCATATCTAGTTCTGCCAGACCTTCCTGGATTTGTGCCTTGTGCCACATCAGTAACCACATCTCCTCTTCCCAGAGGAACAACCCATAGTTCAGGACCATGGACAACGGCACACAATGTCCATCTCTCCCCTTAGCTAGGTTTTGTCACTGTGTACTTCAGTCTAAATAGGTGAGAAGCTAAGAATGGGATGCTAAAGTAAAGAATGCAAGACAGCAATCCATGCTGACACAGGAGACTTTGACTCATCCTGAAAACTTGAGTCCATAATCCCATAGATCATTGGTAATAATTTTGGCTTCTGGCCATGTCAGCTTTTCTCAGGGAGAAAAAAGGGAAAGGAGCCCTGAGCTGCTATTTAGAATGAATCACTAACAAGCACCATACATATTGATATAGGGCAGTGAAATAAGAGATAAATATAGAAGATTCAAGCAGGATTAAATTCTGGGTTGCCATTTACTTGTGGTGCAACCATGGGAAAGTTACTTGACCTCTCCAAGCCTCGGTTTTTCAATTTGTAAAATGGCTATAATAATATCAATGTTATTAAATGATAAAATACACTTAAGATACCTAGTGTAAGTCCTAGCTACATAGTAGGCATTCAATGAATATTAGTTTTATTTCTTCTCTTGGTAAATTGAACTTTATACTCCCTAATGTGGCAAGTTCCAACTTATGGTACAGAGTGTCTACTCTCTGGTAGTGGTGTCAAAATTGAGGGACAGAGATGATTTGATAGGCAATCTTTTTAAAATCTGCCCTCAAGTAGTATCTAGTACAACTACGTAATACATAATTCAAGTACCCAGAAGAGCTCAGAGGGTTGAAAATATCTGTGAATAGAATTTCAAATAACAATCTGGAGTTAGAATATCATAGCAGCTTCTCCTCTTCCTCCTCTCCACTCCTATTCCTTTTCTTCCATCACCTCTTTTCTTTTCCTTTTCTTCATCTCTTCCTCATCTTTGTTTTCCTTCTCTTTCCTCTTATTTTTTTTCTCTTTTCCTTCCTTCTTCTTCTTGTTCTCTTCTCTTCCTCCTTCTTCCTCCTTTTCTTTCTTCTGCTGCTATGAGAGCTCAGTATGGACAGAAATCACAATCTTCTTATTTATTGGAGCTAGTGAGTTTTGTTAATGCAGTGTTATTCAAAATGTCAAACTGTTGTGTGCTCATCTATTTGAGAACATAAATGGTTGTGTCATTTTTCAAAGATATGTCCCTTACATAAGGATTTGGTGATTTAAACTCATTAAGTAGAGATCAGTTTGAAATTATGCTTTGAATCTTTGTTTTTAGCTTTATTGAGGTATAATTGACACAATTTTAAGATACTTAAAGTGTTCAATGTGATGATTTGAAATACATCTAGTTAATTAACACCTAGTTAGTTAACACATCCATGTAGTTAATTAACACATCCATCACCTCACATATTTACACCTCTCCCCGCTTTTTGGGTGAGAACATTTAAGTTCTCTCTTAGCAAGTATCAATTTTACAATACAATGTTATCAACTATAGTCACCATGTTATATATTAGATCCTCTTAGGGATCTTGGAACTGAAAGTTTATATCCTTTTACCAACTTCTCCCTATTTTCCCCACACCCACCCCCTGGCAACCACTTTTCTACTTCTCATTTCTATGAGTTCCACTTCTTTTTTTCTCTTTAGATTTCACATTTAAGTGGTACCATGCACCGTTTGTCTTTCTGTCTCATTTATTTCATCAGCATAATACCCTCCAGGTTCATGCATATTGTCACAAATGACAAAATTTCCTACTTTTTGGAGGCTGGATAATATTCCAGTTTGTGTGTGTGTGTGTGTGTGTGTGTGTGTGTGCGCGCGCGCGCGTGCGTGTGCATACGCAAGGGGTATGCTAGGTTTTCTCCATCCATTCATCATCGATGGACACTTAGGTTGTTTCAAAACCTCAGCTATTGTAAATAATGTTGCAGTAAATACAAGAGTATAGATATCTCTTTGAGACAATAGTCTTATTTCATTTGGATGTTTACCCAGAGTTGACATTGCTGGATCATAGGGTAGTTCTATTTTTAATTTCTTTAAGTTTTTTTAAAAGATTTTTATTTATTTATTTGAGAAAGAGAGAGAGTGAGAGAGAGCATAAGGGAGAAGGTCAGAGTGAGAAGCAGACTCCCCTTGGAGCTGGGAGCCCGATGTAGGACTCAATCCCGGGTCTCCGGGACCGGCAGTCGCCCAACCAACTGAGCCACCCAGGTGCCTTCTATTTTTAATTTCTTGAAGAAACTCCTTGCTGTTTTCAACAGTGGCTGCACTAGTTTGCCTTCCTTCCAACAGTGCATGAGGATTCCCTTTTCTCCACATTCCCTCCAGCATTTATCTCTTTTTTGGATAAGAGCCAGCCTAGCAAGTGTAAGGTGATATCTCATTGTGGTCTTGATGAAGAGTGATGTTGAGTATCTTTTCAGGTACCTGTTGGTCATTTGCATGTCTTCTTTGGAAAAATATCTGTTGCATTTCTTTGTCCATTTTTAGTTTAGTTTACCTGTTTTGCTTTCTTTTTTGCTATGGAGCTGTACAAGTTCCTTATGTATTTTGGATGTTAACCTCATCGAATAGGTAGTTTGCAGATGTTTTCTCCTATTTCATAGGTTGCCTTTTCATTTTGTTGTTGGTTTCCTTTATTGAACAGAACTTTTTAGTTTGATGTACTCCCACTTGTTTGCTTTTGCTTTTAGTATGAAGTCCAAAAAATCATTGCAAAACAGAGAATAGTCTCTGTTTTCTTCTAGGAGTTTTACAGCTTCAGATCCTATGTTCAAGTCTTCAATCCATTTTGACTTCTATTTTTGGATATGGAATAAGATAGAGGTCTGGTTTTATTCATTTGCATGTGGCTATCTAGTTTTTCCCACACTATTTAATAAAGAGATTATCCTTTCCCCACTGTATATTTTTGGATCCTCTGTCATAAATTGATTGACCATATATGCATGGGTTTATTTCTATGCTCTCTTTTCTGTTCCATTGAGCTGCATGTCTGTTTTTAATGCCAATATCATACTTTTTTTGATGACTCTAGCTTTGAAATATAGCTTGAAATCAGGAAGTGTACTGTTTCTGGTTCTGTTCTTCTTTTTCAGGATTGCTTTGTGTTGAAATCATGCGTTGATTCTTAATGGATATAATAATATCTCTATTGAATATTTTCCAGTTAATTCTAAACAATAATATCTAGAAGTGCCTGCTAGTCCAGGACATGTAGCTTTATCAACCTTTGGATAATGCAAAGGTTTAATATTAGAATGAATCTATGTTCTAGTTGAGTTTCAAATAACAGAAAACACATTTAGAATAGAACCTTTTATATTTTATTTAAAAAAATTTTTTTTAAGATTTAATTTATTTATTGGAGTGTAAGCAAGGGAAAGGGCTAGAGGGAGAGGGAGAAGCAGACTCCCTGCTGAGCAGGGATTCCCCATGTGGGGCTCCATCCCAGGACCCTGGGATCATGACCTGAGCCGAAGGCAAATGCTTAACCGACTGAGCCAGCCAGGTGCCCCTAGAGTAGAACATTGTTTAAAATGATGGTGTTTTGGGGACATGACAAATTGTGCATTCCGTAACAGGCATTGCTGTGTTATTCCAAAGGCCATATTTTGACTGACACGAGTATAAATATGCATAATAACATGGAAGCAGTGAGACACCTAGATTCCAATCCCCATTGGCCATTTACCAGCAATGCAGTGCTCAAAAATTGCTTGGCTTCTTCAAGCCTCACTCTTCTCCTGTTTAAAATGGAACTAATAATGACCTGCAGGGATGTTGTAAGAATTAGAAATAATATACAGTGCTCAGCACAAACATGGTGAAGTTGATTTTATACTGTATATTACTCATATTTACTCTTGTCCAGGAAATATCTAGAGAATGTAGTATTAATAATGATCATGAGTGTTTCTAGGGAATCCTATTAATATTACTAAAAGCAAACATGAACCCTCATTATATAATGTTATTTTTATTCTTGCCTTGAAGATAGTTATTTTAAGCACATGTAATAGAAGATCACCTGATTCTGGAATGTATTACTCATAAAATTAAGAAGAAATGGAATATGTCAAATTACCAATTAAAAAAATATATTATTATAAAGTTTCACAACTGGAGAAAAAGACTTCCCTCTCAAATTGCCCCAAAAGCGTGATTTTTCCTACTGGATGCATAACTTACTGTCTCGTTTTAATCTGGTAAAAAAAAAAAAGTGTGCCCTACTGAGAATGAATTTTAATTTACTTTTTTTAACTTAATATGTTACCTGTTACAATAGTTAGGAGTAATCCTTGGCTTTGATATGAGGGGAAAAAGATTATAATTTGCAGTTCTTTTTCTTCTGTTGTTTGGACATTAACATACTGTTAAAGGAAAGAAAAAACCCTAAGAAGTCTTTCTGCTCTGCATTTAAGCTGAGTACAAATAAAAGATATTTCACTTGGATTTTTCTTTTTTTTTTCTTTTTTTTTTTTTTTTACATATAATGTATTATTTACCCCAGGGTAATTATTGTATTTATTTCCTTTGTGAAAGTGGAAAAATTTGATAATTTAAGACATTTTTACTCCCTCTTGCCCTAGCATATCTATATTGCAATATAGAATGCATTATTTAAAGGCACTGTTTTCTTCCTTAATGATGTCATCTTTCCATGCTGAAGCGGTAAAATTTTTCTTTCATTGCATCTATCTTCAGTAGCAAGCTACAAACACAATTTTACTGTCCTTTGTGCATGACAAGTTTAGCCAAATTTGCTCATAATAGAGAGTATGGTTACCATCTCTACACCGGTGTGATGAGACTTTTGTTTCTAAGGAAATATTTCATAGTGGCACGTGGTGGTGATTTTCTAAAAACCACTTCGTTGAAATGATCGACATGGAAAAAGCTGTACATATATAATGTGCATAACTTGATGAGTCCAGAGATGTGTATATGCCTAGGCAGCCATTACCAGAATCTACGCCAAAAGTTTCCTCTGACCCTTTCCCTTTATGATTATTATTTGTTGTTTTAAGAATGCTGAACATAGGCCTACTCTTTTGGCAAATTTTTAATTATACAACATAGTATTGTTAATTATAGTGCTGTATCGTTGATCTGTGGTGGTGATTACATGTGATGCAAAGGAAAACTGGAGAGTCATGTTATCTTCACCTTAGTAAGTTAGAAGCAATAACGTTATTTCACAGAGAGTCCTTAGAAAAGCAATGATCTATCTTTTCATATAACAGATTTTCAAGCACTTATTAGAGCCAGTTGCCCAGATGAATGATGGACTTCAGAGTTATCTGGTCAATGTGGGGGCAGGGACATCAATCAGCTCAGTTCCCCCTGCCGTTCCTGCCGGGGTGCATGATGGGCAAGCAATCAATGGAAAACTGCAGTGTGGCAAACCAGCTGTAGGTGGTGAAACATGCGAGGGAGGACAACGGGTTTGGTTGACTATGTAAAGGATGCATTTTTAGTTAAAAGAACAAAGTGAATTCTCATCCAGGCCAAAAGGTGGAACTTCGCCATATTCCAAATGACCCCTCTCCGTCCCTGCCAGACATACTCCTCATCCTCCTGGCTGAATTTTTGTACAATACTGTCTTATTTCATTACAGTTTTACCCACATATGCATTTTAATGAGCACATCGTTCAGTGTTTTCTGCTTTCTAGAAATGGGATTATACTTAGGTATTCATTTGTAATTTGCTCTTTTGCCTCGGGTTCGGAGTTTTTAGATTTATCCTTGTTGATACATGTTATTCCAGGTCATTCATTTTTCCCTAGGGAATGTTACTTCAATAAATGAACGCACCACCACTTCCCTCTCTGTTCTACTGTTGATTGACATTTGTGTTGTTTCTTGTTTCTGTGTTTGACTACCAAAAAGGCTATAAATATGCTTGTATCTGTCTCCTCATACACGTGCATGAGTTTCTGTTGGGAATGTAACTAGTAGTAGGAATATTAGGTCACACAGTATAGGCTTTCAAGTAAATATTTTCCAGATTGTAACAACGAACTGTAACAATGAACAATCCCACCAGTGGTGAGTTTATGTTGCTTCACCTCTTTGTGAACATTTGTTAGTTCTCTGCCATATTTGTAATGTGACTGTAGGCTTTAGAGCTAAAGTGAACCTGGGTTCAAATCCAGATTTTAGCATGTGACCTGGGCCTAACAGTATCAGCTTGCAGAATTCCTGTCCTGATTAAATGATACAAATGTATGAAAAGATGCCTATGCATGTTTATACTGACGAGCATTACTATTGCTAATATTGTATATTCCTTGTGATAAGCTTTAAGACTCTCTAAGAAAATTAAATTGAAAAGACTCGTTCTCGATCATATGTTATTTAGAAAAATCCCAACTTTCTTTTAAATAAAGTCACTTGATGAATGCATATACAATATAATGCATACATATTTTATATCACTCATCCACATATAGGCAAACTGAGAATAGGAAAAATTCCTTTCTGGCCTTCTTTTTTTTTTTTTTTTTCTAATTCCTTAAGTTTTTTATTTTTTTTAAGATTTCATTTATTTTTTTTTCTTTTTAAGATTTTATTTATTTATTTATTTATTTTTAAAAATTTTTTTATTAACATATAATGTATTGTTTACCCCAGGGTACAGGTCTGTGAATCATCAGGCTTACACATTTCACAGCATTTTCTGGCCTTCTTTAAAGGCAGACAGGGATATTTTTTTTTTGCTCCTGATGGTTTTCTTTTTTCTTTTTTAAGATTTTATTTGAGAGAGGGAGACAGAGAGAGAGGAGTGAGCACAGGAGCAGGGAAAAGAAGGGCAGAGGGAGAGGGAGAAGCAGACTCCCTGCTGAGTGGGAAGCCTGCTGGGGGGGTGAGGAGGGTGAGGGCGAGGAGGTGGGGGGGTGTTGATCCCAGGACCCAGGGATCATGACCTGAGCCGAAGGCAGCCACTTAACCAACTGAGCCACCCAGGCATCCCTAGAGTTCCCATCTTGTTCTCACTATATTCTTAACCACTCTCACCTCTTAACTTTTCCCCACCCTACTGGATTATTTTAAAGCAAATCCCAGATACCACATCACTTTGTTGTAAGTACTTTTGTATTTACCTCTAAAAGATAAAGAATTCTTTTTTTTAAACCATAATACCATTGTCATATCTTCAATAGATATCAAGATTTCAGGAAACAAAGTATCCCAGGAAAATAACTTGAGCATGCATAATATTATTAATGTAGGTTTGAATTGCTTTTCTTAAAATGGATTATCTATCCTTTTTACACAAGATGAAATCATCCAGCAATTCATCTTCTTTCGTTTAGCATGCAATATTGAAAGAAATTTAAGGGTCATCTGTAAACTTTGCTTCCTATGCAATCACCTTCTTTATAGTAACATTGAATAAGATCATTTTGAGTACTAATCACTGGGAGAAGAAGCCCTATTTGTTGACACATCTCCACCCAGGGAAAAATGTATTCAATATTCACCCCTTTGTCTACTTCTATATGAGACCAGTATTCCTTCTGGATCAAAATATTTCTTTCACCCCAACTTTTTTTTATAAATTTTATTTATTTATTTGACAGAGTGACCACAAATAGGCAGAGAGGCAGGCAGAGAGAGAGGGGGAAGCAGGCTCTCCACTGAGCAGAGAACCCAACGTGGGCCTGATCCCAGGACCCTGAGATCCCAGACTCTAGATCCCAGGTCCTTGAGATCATGACCTGAGCTGAAGGCAGAGGCTTTAACCCACTGAGCCACCCAGGCACCCCTCACCCCAGCTTTTAAAAGTGAAAAGAAACTATTATTAAATAGTATTTTTTTATTATTAAATAGTATTTTATTGAAAGGGCTTTTAATCGGCTTTATGAAGTATAATTCACATATAATAAAACTCACTTGGGGCACCTGGGTGGCTCAGTTGGTTGAGCAACTGCCTTCGGCTCAGGTCATGATCCTTGAGTTCCGGGATCGAGTCCCACATCGGGCTCCCAGCTCCACCGGGAGTCTGCTTCTTCCTCTAACCTTCTCTCCTCTCATGCTCTCTCTCACTTTCTCTGTCTCTCAAATAAATAAATAAAATCTTAAAAAAAATAAATAAAACTCACTTATTTTAAGTGGGTAATTCAGTGAGTTTTGAAAAATGTATGCAGTCCTGTAACTGACCAAATGATCAAGACGTAAAACAATTACATCATCCCCAAAAGTTCCCATTATGTCTCCACCAATACTCTACCATTTGGCCCATGACAATGACCAACCTAATTTCTATCACTACAGTTCTTTCTTTTTTAGAATTCCTAAAAATGGAATCTTTTGTATCTGGCTTCTTTCACTTAGAATAATGTTTTGGCAATTCATTGCCTGTATCAGTACTTTGTTCTTTTTGTTATTGTGTATTATACCAGCATACAAAATATCCAAATGTGTTTATCCATTCACCACTTGGTGGCTATTTGGATTATTTCCAGGTTTAGCTCTTTGTATAGATCTATGTTTTCCTTTCTCTTTGTTAAGTACCTAGGAGTGGAAGTGCTGGGTCATGTGGTAAGTGCATGTTGAACTTTATAAAAAACTACCAAACTCTTTTCCATAGTGGCTGAACTGATTTGCATTTCCACCAGATAAGTATGAAAGTTTCAGTTTCTCTACCTCCTCTGTAACTATCATTATGTAGTTGTAGCCATCGTAGGAATTGTATAGTAGTATCTTGTGATTTCCCTGGTGACTAATGACATTGAACATCTTTCTATGTACCTATTTGTTATTCACGTATCTTCTTTTATGGACTTTCGGTTTGGTTCTTTTGCTCATTGTTAAAATTGGTCATTCATCTTTTCGGTTACAAGAGTTCTTTACATCCTGGACACAAATCTATTGTCAGGTATAAGTATTAATATTTTCTCCATGCCTGTGGCTTACCTTTTCATCTTCCTAACACTGATTTCTGAAGTGTAAAGTTTTACATTTTGAGCAAGTCTAATTTGTCATTTTTTTCTTTTAGAATTCATGTTTTTATCTCCTATAAAAATTATTTGCCCAACCCGAGGTCATGAAGACTTTCTTTATGTTTTCTTCTAGAAGTCTTATAGTTTTAGCTTTTATGGTTAGGTCTGTTCCCCCTATTTCTTTGCTGTTAGAAAAACTTATTATTGGGATTCCTGGGTGGCTCAGTGGGTTAAGTCGCTGCCTTTGGCTCAGGTCATGATCCCAGGGTTCTGGGATCCAGCCCCGCATCGGGCTCCCTGTTTCTCCCTCTCGCTCTGCCCTTCCCCTCTGCCTGTGCTCCTGCATGTGCATGTGTGCTCTCTCTCTCTCAAAATTAATTAATAAAATATTAAAAAAATAAATAAAAAGCTTATTAGGTAGGCATAACTTGTTAGATTGTTAATTTTGCTTATTGTTTTAGATATTTTAAAATATGTATTTTTTTTTACATATGTAACTGCTCTGCTCTTCCTGTGTTCAGAAGCATCTGATTCTATAACTTTTGATATTAATGTTTTGATTTGAGAAATACAACTAATAAGCTAGGGCCAAAAGAAAATTGTTAAGTGTACAGCTAAGAAATGGAAAGCCTTTACCATCTGTCACTAGATTGCTTTTCGAAAATATAATGGCAAGATGTAGAAACATAGGAAATCATTGTGTTCAAACAAGTGCTAAGAGTTGGTATAGAGTCATGGGGTGCCTGGGTGGCTCAGTGGGTTAAAGCCTCTGCCTTCAGCTCAGGTCATGATCTCAGGGTCCTGGGATCGAGCCCCGCATCCAGCTCTCTGCTCAGCGGGGAGCCTGCTTCCCCCTCTCTCTCTGCCTGCCTTTCTGCCTGCTTGTGATCTCTCTCTCCCTGTCAAATAAATAAATAAAATCTTAAAAAAAGTTTTAAAGAGTGAGTAGGGAGTCAGTATCACACTTTTGGAAGATAGGAGAGGTGGCTCACAGGTATGGAAGAAAGGTGGGAAAAAGCTGGGGGGACAAGGTGGGACCAGATGCTTGGAACCTTAGATTCTATGCCAAGGAGTTTTGAAATTCTTTCTGTAGATAATTGGGAACAATAAAGGATACAAGTTTAGAAAAGTGACATAATGAAAATAATATAAAAAATAGTTTGTCTAATGTATAATGTGGCAACTATAGTTGATAACTCTACAATTGACCCTATGTTTTATCGTATAATTGAAATTTGCTAGAAGAATAGAACTGAAGTGTTCACACTGAAAAAGAAAGGTAAATATATTAGGTAATGGGCTAATTCACTCAATGGGGGAAATCCTTTCATGATGTATACATATATCAAGTCATCACATTGTATACTTTAATAAATACTTTATAGTTTTATTTTTATAAATTATACCTCAATAAAGAGAATAAAGAAAAAAAAATTGAATGGTAGTCTTGAATCTATTCATAGCCAGACTGTGGAGGGTCCCTCCCTTAGGATTTGAGTTGCTCCTTTTCCCTTCAGACCACTTATATTTGCTCCAATGAGTTTGACAAAAGTAAACAGAATTATTCCAATCAGCACTCATTTACGTGAAGGGAGACTTAATGCTTTTAAAAAGAAAGGTGTCTGTTATAGCCAAAACTATTAGGGAGGCCAGCAAAGATGGCTTCTCGTTTGTGGTGGCTTCAGTGGACTTCCAGGATCTGGGCCTTTATCACTCCATGCTTGCCTCAGCTGCATGACCCTTGGACTGTCGTCTGTTCTCATCCAAAGACCTGAAAGTGTCTTTCTGATGGTGTGCTGACGGGGAAGGGGCCCCCTAGACCTTTACTCTGGTGTCTCTGAGTTTCTTTGGATCGTTAACAGTTCGCTTTTTTAGAACTAGATGACTCTCACTTAAAATAAGATAAGAATTCCACTGTGTGTATAATTGTCCCTCGAAAGGCAAGCAAGGAAGGTCCATTGAAGCCCATTCTCAGCTGGAGTTCAGGCAGCAGGGACAGGTCTAGGGTGGCTTTCCCATTGCTACACTGATTAGCAGCAACTCCTCTATGAACAAGAGGGAGTCAAGATTAAAGACTAGAAAGGACGTAGGTGATCCTGCTGGTTGTGCTTAGCTGAGCGATCCCCTAATATTTCACTGGGTTGAAAGCCAGGGTCATTTCCGTGGTTTCAAAAGACCATAATTAAACAAGCTGGGATATATTCCCAGAAGGATTAAAATTTGAGTGTATATGAATGTTGGTCAATCATTCATTCAACAAATGTTTATTAAGGGTATCCTATGGACTAGGTACTGTGTTAGGTGCTGGGATTGCAGCATTTAACAAAACAGATAAAAATCATTGCTTTATTGAAAGCCTCTTTTCCAGCCTTGTATAGAACCACCAGTATATAGGATTGGTTAAAAGGGAAAGAGAGAAAAAAGAAACCAGTGGTTAAAAACTTCTGTGCTTTTAATAAACACCATTAAGAAGCGAAAAGATAACTTACAGAATGGGAGAAAATATTTGCTAACCGTATGTCCAATATCATGTATCTAGAGTAAAGATATATAAGAAACTCAATAAGACAGATACCCCAATTTTTAAATAGGCAAAGGATTTATTTTTTAAATTTTTCTTAAAAGTTTTTTCTTTTTCCCTCCCTTCCTTCCTTCCTCCTTCCCTTCCTCCCCTTCCCTCCCTCCCTCCTTCCCTCCCCCTTCCTTTCTTCTTCTTCTTCTTCTTCTCCTTCCTTCCTTTCTGCCTTCCTTTCTTTCTTTTTCTTTCTTTCTCTCTTTCCCTCTCTCTTCCAATCTTCCTTCCTACATTCCTTCTTCCCTCCCTCCCTCTCTCCTTCTCTGTCTCTCTTTCTTTTCCTTCTTTTCTCCTTTCCTTTCCTTTCCTTTCCTTTCCTTTCCTTTCCTTTCCTTTCCTTTCCTTTCCTTTCCTTTCCTTTCCTTCTTCTTCTCTCTCTCCCTCTCTCTCTCTCTCTTTCTCTCTCTCTCTCTCCTTCTCTCTCTTTCACAAACCCTTGTGTCCAGGGCTGACTTTCAATAGATCCCAGCGAGGGAGCTGCTCTGCAACCTAGGAAACCCAGACCCAGAAGCAGGTTCCCTAGCAACGGTTCAGGATCAGGTTCCCCACACACCTGCGTAGCATGGTGAGCAAGGGGGCAGCCCCCTTTCCAGCCCTGCCAGGTTTCCAGGGAGGAGGGGCTCTCCATACCTGACCCATCCCCACGTATAGTGGAGAATGCCATCTGGGGTGCTGAGCGGGGCACCAGCTGTCCCAGTGGGCAAAGGATTTAAATAAACATTTTCTCAAAGAAGATACACAAATGGCCAACTAGCACATGAAAAGATGCTCAATGGGTAGGGACACCTGGGTGGCTCAGTTGGTTAAGCATCTGCCTTCGGCTCAGGTCATGATCCCGGGGTCTTAGGATTGAGTCCTGCATTGGGCTCCTTGCTCTGCGGGAAGCCTGCTTCTCCCTCTGGCTGCCCCTCCCCCTCTCTCTCTCCTCTCTTTCTCTCTCTGACAAGTAAATAAATAATTTTTTTTAAAGTTACTCAATGTCACTAGCCAATGGGGTAATGCAAATCAAAAGTAGATAACTACTTTACACCCATTAGGATGACTATAATCAAAGAGAGGTAATAACAAGTATTGATGAGGATGTAGAGATACCGGAACCCTCATATATTGTTGGTGGGAATGTAAAATTGAGACAGCTCTGGAAAGGAAGTTCCCATCCCATTTGGTTAGTGAGCACGGCAGTTCCTCCACCGGCCTGCTGGGCCTCCCAGCAGCCGTAAGACCTGTAGTCTGTCCTCCACTTCCCTGAGATGGCTCAGGCTTGGGAGTGGGGACATGGCCATTTGTGGAAAACACTGATCTTCCTTCTACCTCAAATTAGGTGGTTAAGCTCCTCCTGTGGCCTGGTAAAATCCTTCTCATTGAGGGCCAGGGGCCACGAGGGGGCCGGGGGAAAGAGGGGTTAGGGACAGGCTGGTGGGCTATGGATGGGAGCAGGGAAGAGTGCGTCTCGTTTTCTTCTGTTGGAGGACAGTGTTTGAGAGAGGAGAGAATCTCGGGCCTCTTGTACGGAATATATAAGCAAAATTATACATCTGTTTTCAAACCCGAACTCAATATATTGTATGCTTTTCAAGTGAAATAAACTTGATTTTGCTTTTCTTGTCACTTCCAAATTCATATACTTAAATCACATTGTATCTTTTGTGAAAATTGCCCTGGGGTGCCTGCGTGGCTCAGTGGATTAAAGCCTCTCTCTTCAGCTCAGGTCATGATCTCAGGGTCCTGGGATCTAGCCCAGCATCGGGCTCTCTGCTCAGTGGGGAGCCTGCTTCCCCCTCTCTCTCTGCCTGCCTCTCTGCCTACTTGTGATCCCTCCCTCCCCCTCTCTCTCTCTTTCTGCCAAATAAATAAAATCTTTAAAAAAAAGAAAATTGCCCTGATTCAAGAGACTCCCCAGATTATTTTGTGGGGAATATGAATAGACCCTATGAGAAGACAAAACTGTCATTCGAAGCAAGAATTCAAACTGGTTTGATATTCTGAAATAAAGCCAACATCGATTAGGGATGAGAAGTGTTTATGCATCTGGCTTCAAATGGTAACAGAGTATGTGGACTCTCAAGTGTTACCCATAAAAGGGGTGAAAAAAAGGCACTGAGTGTATTTTCAGGGAGTACTGAGTTAGTCCTTAGGCCATTCCAACCAAGGTTCCTTACCAAGCTGCACCTGCCGTACGACTCACCAGCTTCTCCCTGTGGTTGCAACTTGCTGGGTGCTGCCTTTTTTGGCCCAAAGCCATTTTTTCTCTTCCTGTGTAGAACTTACATGGTTTTACTGGGCTGCTAGCACTCGCGGGGGAGGTCTTTCTTAAAATATTTCAAATCAGCATGAATTCTGTCATTGATCAAGCTCCCCGCATTTCCCTCCGCCTGCTGGGCCCGTAGTGCCCCCACTTGGCTGCACACTGAATTGTCTTGGCAATCTTCGAGTATGTGGATACGGGTATTTTGTCTTAATAGGCATGGGATACCACCTGACCATTGGGATTTCAACAATTCCCCAGGTGGTTGGGGCAGCAAAATCTGGGCACCACTGTGCTGTCCTATTATGTGAAGATTCGGTGTCAGCCTCTACTGGACTGAAAGGGAAGAGCATTAACCCAGGCAAGTCACTGTGAGTGGAAAGAAAGATTGTTAAATTATGCAGCAGCGTGTAAACGCAAGTAGTAAGAGATGTTCCAGTGACATCGTTTAAATCCTTCTTACTACAATTTTTTCCCTTAATTTTATTTAATGCCATTATTCTTAGTTCCAGGCTAAATGCTTTCTCTTACCTGTTGGCATTGATATATTTTACGTATTTTTCTGTAACCTTATCTCTTTACTCTGTCATCTTGTGGCAGGTTCTGCATATTTAGTCTCTTGGTTTTTTTGATGAATGGATCCCTGAAGGCTCCTATTTGTATGCTCTGTTAGGCCTGCTGTTCACAGGTTTCTCGTGTGCCCGATTTGAACGTGATATGGGACTAGCTGGTCTCAGCCAGCCGTGCAGAGAGGCTGTCTTCTGCCTCTGGTACCCGGTCCCAGTCGGCACTGACGCGGTTTTCACTTACGTCATTGGAAACTAAAGCTCTGATTCGTTTCCCCTTATCATTCCAAGAGCTCTCCCCATTTCTGCGCTGCTGTTCCTCCTTGCCTCGTTGCTTTCCAGGCTTCTCTATTATTGAATAACTATGCAGAAAAGAATTTCCCTGGAGGTATTAGATTGCATTTTTTCTCAAAATGAAAAAAAAAAGTGTTCTGTTTATTAATGAGCTGTGTGGGCAGTTTATGTCTGGGTTGGCCTGTTTTTGTAGCCCTCCCTCTTGCTTTGCCAAGATACCATTTGAAATATGACTTAATGTGCTTTGAACTTCCTTTTGGAAACTATTAATATATTAAATAACGTCAGAACCAAAGCAACAATAGCCCAGCGTCACTGTTGCCTTAAATGGAGAGGCTTAAGGCTTTTTATTTTTTCACATGCAATTCTACCTGATGTCTGCATTTCTTTTACTTACCTTTTCTGATGATAAAAAATAATATGTAATCATTAAGAAAAAATTTGAAATTACAAAATACTATCTTTTAAATTGAGAGGGAAATCACCTATAGCTTTTTTTTTTAAAAAAAGATTTTATTTATTTATTAGAGAGAGCACAAGTGGGGGAAGGGGCAGAGGGAGAAGCAGACTTCCCACGGAGCGGGGAGCCAGACACAGGGCTCAATCCTGGGACTTAGTAACCTGAGCTGAAGGCAGACGCTTAACTGACTGAGCCACCCAGGTGCCCTGGAAATCGTGTATAGTTATATTGATGTAATTACTGCTAATATTTTGGTATATTCCTTCTTAGTCTTTTTCCTATATATATTTTTCAAATTTATATAATAAAAAATTTAAATATATTTTTAAAATGGAAAAGATAGTACAAGGAGCACACACACACACCCCCCTACTACTTAGATTTGACAGTTCTTAGAATTTTATAATAAATGATTCACATCCTTCCATTTTTTTCCCCTGTGTGATTGGCAGGTAATTATGGCATGAAATTTTGCCTCTTTTGAGTTTCATCTTTTCATCTAATGGTTCAGGCATCTGCTGAGATTCTTGCCTGAATAAATTATCTTGTTGGGGATTGCAAAATGGTGATTTTCTAATTCTGCTTTTTCTGCATTCATTAGCTGGAATTTTTTTTTTAAAGAAGAGCCTTTCGTCACAAACTTTGGTTTCTCCTAAAAAGGCAGGGCAAGTGCTTAATAATTTCCATTTATTTACTAATTTTCACAGTAAAAAATTAGTGTAATATTTCATAGTTTTTTAAAAAAGATGCAGAGTTGAGCTCCTAATGCATCTATGGTTTCTATCCTTCTTTTTGGGTCCCTTGCTAGTTTTATTGTGGTTAGCATTTTCCCATATTTACCATGATTTGTCAATATCTCCTTTAATGGCTATGTATAGTTTTTCCACATAGTTGTATCAAAGATCTTTCCTATTAAATATTTAGATTGTTTCCAGTAATTCATGGTCGCCAATAATGTTTTAGAACATTTTGTGCCTAGATTTTTGCTTAAATTTTGGACTATTTCCTTAGGATAGAGTCTGTTTTCATAAAACCCAAATTAAGCATGTAACTACGAAGAGTGTGTTGGTCAGTGACTGGCTCACAGATGTCTGATGAACTTTTGTTAAATGCTGGTTCCGCCCCTTTTCAGATCTAACGCTCATCTCGTGCTGTGCTTGCCCTCATTCTGCCTTGTATTTTGCTTCACTTGTAATGTTTATGTTCTCTTTCTCAATGATTTACATGCCTTTTGAGGTCAGGTATTGTGTTTTATTTCTTTGTGTATCCCTAGCATCATGCATTATGTTTTACTCACCATAGACACCAAAGAAATGTCCATAAGTGATGATGATTTTTTATTTTTATTTTTTTTGCCACATCATGGCAAATTTAGTAGCCTTAAAGTGACTAGAGTTGTCTGTGACTTTGGAGGCTTCTGTCTAATGGAAAGCTCACTTAGGTCTGTTCCTCCTACTGAAAAGCTCCGTCGTTTCGTATGTGAAGTAGAAGATGGGCCAAGGTGATGCTTCTGGGTTTTGTAAATTACTCCTGTGTCCTGGATAATATATTGTAAACTTGGTGCTGACGATTGTTGATTTTAACACACAATCTACTGCATCTTCTATGGTATGCTGCTCAGAGGTCGTAGGTGTGCACCCATTAGTGAGTAATGTGGCTGGATGTCCCTCTCTGTGACAGTATCTTCTCCTGGGAAGGTGGCATTGACAGCTGAGTCTGCATAAAAGGGTCGAGCAGTTGTCTTCGGATAGCCGCATTAAAGGAGCTAAAACCTTTATTACCTACTTTGTTATTATTTCTTTGGTGTTGCTAGACATCAACGATGCCCCCCAAACACCCACATTTTGATGACTGATTTGTATGAAATGACAGCTTATCAGTGGCAAAACTTGCTCTTTCAGGATTCTTTGGTTTTAGTTCAATTGAAGTTGATATTTAGTCCAATATTATTCCTTTTTTGAAGACTCTTGCTTCGTTGCACTTCACATATATTCTCTTACTTAAAAATTCACAGTTAAATTTTTTTTTTTTTTAGTTTGAAACATTTTCTGTGTAGGAATGTTTAGACCTGGAAGTGGGACCTGTTTTCTGAAGGAACATTGGCAGATGGACAGAATTATTCTTCCCTGTGAGCAAACTATCTCTCTGTTGTATAGACCACAAAGTTTTGAAAGGCATGATTGCATTTTCCTTTTTCACTGTTTTGAAATGAGACAGAATTCCTTAAATAGACTATATCTATAGTTAGGACAGGAATCATGTCTTATTAATAAAATTGAATCTCCAGAACCCAAAAGAGTACATAGTAGATGCTTAATAATTTTTTTTGAGTCAAATAATAAATTTGTCTCTGTTGCTATAAGTCGGGCATAATCAAAGAACAAATAAAGTAGCTCCTCTAGTCTCTAACAACCTAAAATCCTTTGTGGTTCTTTTCTTTTTTTTTTTTTAAATTTTATTTATTTATTTGATAGAGAGGAGAGAGATCACAAGGAGGCAGATAGAGGGGGAAGCAGGCTCCTCCTGAGCAGAGAGCCCAACGTGGGGCTCCATCTCAGGACGCTGAGATCATGACCTGAGCTGAAGGCAGAGGCCTTAACCCACTGAGCCACCCAGGCGCCCCAAAATCCTTTGTGGTTCTTAGAATAGATGACAGGTGATGGGGATTGAGGAAGGCACTTGTTATGATGAGCACTGGATATTGTATGGAGGTATTGAGGCATTGAATTGTACATCTGAAACTAATATTTGTACTGTATGTTAACTAACTGACATTTAAATAAAAACTAAAAAAATAGTTATTAGTAGAAGCATTAAAAATAGAAAGCAGTAATGCTTTCTTTTAACTTAAAATGAAGAAATACTTTGATCTCTGTCTTTTGGGCCAACGAAGTAGATATTGCCATCTTTCTTTTTAAGAAAGCACATACGCACATCATGGAAAAATACATAAAAATTAATTAAACTGCAGTATTTTCAGTGCTTCATAAACATTCATCCCATTCATTATCATAATATCCTTGTAGAATAAAATATTATTCTCTTCTGCAAATAGGTGGGTTAATTGAAGGACCGTGTCTGCAGTGAATATGTTGAGTCATTGGTGTCGTAAGAGTTTTCTTGTTCTTATATTAGGTATACAGAACCCATCCATAGTTTTGAGGAGATGCTATTTTCCATTATTATTAATTATCATTAGTACAAATGATTTTTTTTAAATCCGAGAACTATCAGGTGCTTTACAAAAAGAGAATAGAAGGTAAATGAGGTATGCTCCGTTGGACAAAAATTATAATAAGCAGAGCGAACAATGCCCTGAAGTAAGAGAGATTAACCACTAAACTGCGATACCCCGTGTATTTTACTTACCACCAACCAGCTTGTTAGTGTCACCTTTCGAATCTTCGGGACCTAGAACTATGACTTCTGCTCCCCTTCTGCAGTTACTCTAAGACTCAGCTCTCCCTACACACGTGTTCCTGTCAGACCCCTAGAGGTGGCTCTGGAACTGTGCCTTTCATCCATGTCGCAAAGCCCATCTTCCTTCCCTTCCCTTCCAGTACTCCGTTTATCCCCATGAAATTAAGTGACCCTATGCATACTGAAATGCACACCTGCATAGCCATCCAGCTGTTTTTACCCATCTTTCAGGTCCCTTTCAGGTCTATCCCCACACTGGCTCGAGGGAAGAATGTACCAGCGATTTCTGGAGGGAAACTATGTAGGTTGAACAGATGGCTGAAGGGCTAGATTAGATTTTTCCTTCTAGGACCCTTTTTTTTTTTTTTTAACTACCAGCCTCCAACCTCACCCTAGAAACTCTAGAAACTCAGTATAGAAATACCTCCTAGGCTCGGTTAAAAACTTCCCCAACCGAACCATCTGGAAAACATGAAAAGAGGAGGATGGAGGGGGAAGGGTATGTACGTGGCAGAGTGAATGTGACAAGGATGAGTCCTAGGCTCAATTCCAAAGACAGACTTTAATTCTTTTGAATTACACTTTATCCAATCCCTTCTTTAGTTACTTTGTGCTACCTGGGGCACTCGCGTCAGGAGAGAAAGCAATAAAAGTAATTACTCTAAAATTTTATGGTCTCACTATGATATTATTTCTTTTCATATAGTATTATTTCTTTTTTTTATAACCGCTGTGATGTAGTTAATATTGCTTCCATTTTACAGCTGAAAAAAGTGGAGTTCAAAGAAGGTAAGTGATTCATAGAATCGGTAAATGGTGGAAATTGGACTGAATCCAGGGCTTTTGACGCTAACTAAACCACAGAGTGAAGACAATAAATACCACGGTATATGGGACATGACAAAAATGAACATGAGAAAAGAGGCCATATTTAAGATTTCAAAAAGTCTAACAACATTACAGAGTCACTATTTGGGTAAAAAACTGTAGAGGAATAAAATGCCAAACCTTCTTGCTCACTAGATTGGTACAAGTCAGCCCTGTGAAAGACTGTGTGCTTCATTGATTTCAGAAATAACAACTATAGCGATAATACGAATGGAGACCCATAAAATTCACAGGAAGTACCTGAAGGAAATCTAAATGGAAAACATTTAAAAATGGAAACAATAGATCTATGTTAAGGAAAACACATCTTGAAGAATCAAAGTGAGGAAAGTAAAAAACTTCAATCTCAGTTGCTGCAATAAAGTGTGATTAGTTAAAATATGAATCCCTTCTCATTACAATGTAACTGCCAATCAACCAAACTGCCATCAACAGCCCACGAAACTGAAGACCGTTAAGACTGACAAAGGGCTACATACAATGTAGGTTACATACAACGGGTTACATGCAATGACTGTATGTTACATACAATGACAAAGGGTTACATACAATGACTCTATGTATTATAAAGAGAATTTCTCTATAGATTCCAAAGCAAATTCTTTATTTAGTGTAGAAAACATTTTGCCATTAAAAAAAAAAAACACCTCGGGCGCCTGGGTGGCTCAGTTGGTTGGGTGACTGCCTTCGGCTCGGGTCATGATCCCGGAGTCCCGGGATCGAGTCCCATGTCGGACTCCCGGCTCTGCGGGAAGTCTGCTTCTCTCTCTGACCTTCTCCCCTCTCATTCTCAGTCTCTCTCTCTCTAATAAATAAAAATAAAATCTTAAAAAAAAAAACCTCTATTACAATTAAAATAAATCTATTTGGACTTCTTCCTTAGAATATTTCCTGCCTAATTCCTATGTAGTATAGTCAGTCAGTCCTTCAGTGACATGTTAGAAGGAAAAGAAGAAAAATAATGGGAAAAGAAAGGTCTCGGTTCAGTCTTGTTCATTGAAAATGTTTTCTATGTCAATTTATATATATACATAAAAAATCTTTCTTGAGGCTCCGGGGTGGCTCAGTCTTTTGAGCATCTGACTCTTGATTTCAGCTCAGGTTCATCTCATGGGTTGAGAGATGGAGTCCCGCCTTGGGCTCATGCACTTGGTGAGGAGCCTGCTTGAGATTCTCTCCTCCTGTCCCTCTTCCCCCATTAAAAAAAATCTTTCAGCATCCCTGGGTGGTTTAGTTGGTTAAACATCTGACTTCTGCTTGGGTCGTGATCTCAGGGTCCTGGGATCGAGGTGCATATTGGCCTCCCCACTGAGCAGGGAGTCCTCTCCCTCTTCCCCTGGCCCCAATTCGTGTGCTCACGTGCTCTCTCTCTCTCTCTCTCAAATAAATAAGTAAATAAAATTTTTTAAAAAAACTTTACTTATGAATCTGGATCTGGCTATAGTCATTATGAATGATGAGTTTCACATAGTTTAATGGAACCTCATATGCTTACTGAATTTTACCTTAATATTTTAAAGAAAAAATGTTAATATACAGACAAGGATAAAATACATCTATAATTCTTCTGCCTAGAACTAACTACTGTTAACATTTTGGTATTTGCTTATTTTGATTTCAAAATGCTAAATGGAATAGGTTATGCTTCAAACTAGTATTTTCACAGAAATGGCACTTTTTTTTAAAGAATGGAAAATTGAAACTTTGAAAAAAATTAAAGTACCAATTATATGGAATTCCCTAATTGCTTAATTAGGCTCCTTGGATCCTCTCAAAGCTCATAGATTCTTGTTATTGAACGGTATCCAAAAGACCACAAAATACAGGAATCACTGTGATAGGTGGTGTGGAATCTTTGACAGATGACTCAATAATTGTCTTGAGTGATTCTGACAACTTTCCCCTTTAAATCATTTTACTTGTTAAAGATTTTGGATTCTGGATTTAAAGACTTCCAAATTTTAAAAATATTTGTTATAGAACAGAGGTGCTAAAACACAGGCCTGTATCAGAATCAGCCAGAGGGTTTACTAAAATACAGATTGCAAGCATTTCTCATTCAGTATGTCTGGGTGAGGCTGCAGATGTTGCATTTCTCGCAAGCCCCCAGGCCAGGGGATGCTAGTGCTGCTGGCCTGGGGACCACAGTTTGAGAACCACTGATTTAGGGCATACTTACATAAATGCAGCCCAGACGAGGCAACTTCCCTTAGCACTGCAAAAAATAGTTTCATGCTTACAATTAACGTCTTCCATTTCACACCACAGAGATGAGCTGTAGGTTTTATTTAGGAGTTTTAAAATGAAATTTTTAGTCTGGTTTTAATGAGGATGTCAGGAACACACTCGAGTATAAAGTAAGAGAGTTCAAGTTAAGGCTGTGTAGGTATGAGAGAAGAAAAGCAGTTCCTTCAAAAGAAAAACCTCCCCAGTCCCAGAGTTTCCTACCTCTGGGTAGATCATCTATAAAATCATGTAGAGTGTGTGCCAGCTTATGAATTTGTATGTAGGCTGAGAACTTCTGTTTCTCATGTTCTAAACCCCTGCTCCTTAGGTTTTCCTCTTCAAGCCTAAACCTCATCTGCGTGAACTCTTCCCCTTCCCTGGCATTAGTATCTAACCATTCTCACAGATGCTCCTGGTCCAGGAGACTCATACACTTCCTAAAGGGCTCAGATCCTCTCGTGCTTTACAAAATGCCTGCAGAGCCCAAGATAGGAGTGAGTTCCAGTGGGTCTCAGACCTTTGCCAGATAACCAGCCTCTCTACAACTTTGCATTTCAAGACGTCTCTACAGTCATAGAGGCAGGACACTGGTTTGGGGGATGAAGTGAGCTCCATTCCACCCCTCACAGTGCCTGCCACACATCAGGCCCTCAAGACCACTAGTTATTATTACCATACCTGGAATGACGGGCTTGGATTGGACAATTGATGCTGCGGCACGTTTCAGCTCTACAGTGCTAGGATTTTAAAGGAAATATGTAGTTGAAAAATAATGATGCCTGTATTTGTCTTGCTGCGGCTGCCATAATGAAGTAGCAGACTGGGTGGCTTCAATGCCAGAAATTTATTTTCTTACAGTTGTAGAAGCTGCGAGTCCAAGATCAAGGTGTTGCCTTCTTCTGAGACCCCTTTCAGGGCTGGCTTCTTCTGAGGCGCCTCTCTTTGGCGTGTAGAAGGCCACCTTCTTCCTGAGAAGGTTATTATGTGGTTTTTTTCTCTCTCTCTGTATTTGTGTCCAGATTTCCTCTTCTTATATGGAAATCAGTCATGTTGAAATTGGGGCCACCCTATTACCTCAGTTTAACTTAATGACCTCTTTGAAGACCCTGTGTCCAAAGAGACTCATACTCTGAGTTATGGGGGTGAGGGCTTGAGCATATTCAGCCCATAACAATGACTAAGCACGCAATGTGGGTCTTTGTTTTGTTTTGTTGTGTTGTGTTTTGTTTTTGCTGGGTTTGATGAAGAGTTATGAGTTTTCTGCTTTTGCTGTGTGGGGCTCGATCCTGGGACCCTGAGATCATGACCTGAGCCAAAGTCAGATGCTTAACCAACTGAGCCACCCAGGCGCCCCTGGGTCTAATTTAACGTATAGTAAAATTCTCCCTTTTCAGGTGCACGGTTCAAATAGTTTTGACAAACATACACAGTTGCGTAGCCACCATCACACCTGAAACCTGGAACATTGCCATCCCTCTAAAAACTACCCATGTGTCCCTTTGTAGTCAGACTCCTTTCCTCCTCACTGATCTCTGTCCCTATAAATTTGCCTTTTCCAGAAAGACAAGTAGATGGAATCCTATCAAAGAGGCTTTCGTGTCTAAATTTTTCCCTCCTTGGCTATAATCCTACCAGGGGTCTTAAGCTTTTTGTGTCATGTGTCAGCATTCTGGTTGAGCCTCTAAACTTCCTTTTTGGAATAATGTTTATAAATACATAATATACAATATCTACATTTACATAATGAAAATTATGTTGAAATGTAGTCATTAAAGTTTTAAAGGCGATAATTTGTGACATAGTATGATATACTTTTTATTAATGCATTAAGTAATAAGATCTAGCCATGGGTCTAGTAACTACTATGATACCAGAGTAGTGATGAGCATACATTGTATTTTGAAATGTCTGCAACGATTGTAATGAAATATGACAACATTGGTGGTTTTTATTGGTGAAAGAGTTAGAAGCGGCTCCCAGAGCTGTGCTTTGTTTCCTACATTAATAATGAAAGGAAATGCAATACTTTAAATAGAGGTTAGTGAAAATAAAGATTTAAAGGGTTTTTTCTCATTTATGTCACAGATTCTCCGAAGTCTGTCCATAGATCCTTTGGGGCTCCATGGACCCTAGGTTAAGGCTTCGTATTTCTGGGGTCTCATCAGCACTGGTCGCCAGCCTGCAGAATAGGAAACATAGAGAGGAGTGTTGTGGGAGATGTTTCTGGTCCTGGCCTGGCAGGGACATATGTCATGTCTGCTCACATTTTCTTGTAGAGAACTTGGTCATATGGCTCCATCTATCTGTAAGAAAGACAAGGGGATGTAGTCCAGCTGTGTACCCGGAGATGAAGCGAATGGGTTTTGGTGGCTAGCTTGTAGTCTCTGTCATGCTCACCTTATTTAATTTAACGCTTATAGGATTCCAGCTTACATAACATCACAAATGATAAAGCGTGGTTTTGAGAAGTTTGATGATAACATTATCTAGTTAGAAAGTTTGAAACTCACACAAATCTGGGTCTTCTCATTCCAAATCCTAAACTGTTTGTACTAGGTCTTGGTGGGCTTATGATGCCATGGGCTTGAAGGACCACTGCAAAGATCTATGTGCATGAAAATATCCCTTTTCTGGGATGGCACTGTGCTTGGGGCTTAATGCTCTGTGGCTTGTGTCTTGAAGTTCAAGAATTTTATCTTTGAATTTGTGTTTTGTAAGTGAAGTCTGATGGGACAATTGGAGCACTCACTGGGGACTTGGAGCCTCGGCTCACATGCAGTGCCACCTGTCACCCCCTCCCCAAGGTTCTTGGCTTCCTGCTCTCTGCCTCCCTGGTCCTGGGCCTGCCTTGCCTCCTCCTACCCACTCTTGCCCCAACACCACTGTTACCCTCTCTCTGGGACAGCAACCAGGTCGTCTCAGCAGACAGAGGAGCCTGCATTCTCTTGTCCCATCCTGTCCCTGGCAGTGGCCTTGGTGCCGGTGCAGGTGGGGCAGAGTCAGGTGCATGGCCTACGGTATCTCAAGAGGCAGCACCCTAGCACCCTTGGCAGGTGACTCGGAGGGACCCTCTGGAACCTTCTCGATGCAGGTACTGAGTGTGTACTGGCATGCAAGTTACAATCCTTTGGGAGCTGCCTGTCTTCTGGTTTGGGGCATTGGTTCCAGGCCCTTCCATTTTCATTTCGCACTGGACCCTGCAAATTATGTAGCTATCCTTGTGTGGGGATCCCAGGGAAAGCCACCATGCTGAATTATATAAGAGACATTGTTGTTTCAGAAGTTTTATTTTTTTCAATACAGGTTTACCTAGAAGGGATGGAAGGATCCTTTATCAGTTTCCCAAACCACCTTATCATGGATCGACCTCATTAGGTCATTTTGCCAATTATGGTCAAAAATCGCATCTTCCCTGAGGAAATCCGGAACTGGTAGATTTCTGCAGGCAGATTTCATACTAATAAACCTGGAGAGTTAGTGGCAGGATGGGCCAAACAGCTCGGGCAGAATGTCTGCAGGACCCCATAGGATGCGGGAAAGGCAGACAAGACACCGGCAAGTATGCAGGGCCAGTTGTGCAAGGGGAGGAAGCGAGAGAAGGAAGAGAAGGGAAGAGCCAAAAGGCAATTCTCCTTTACTTCACAATTTTGCTTGGTGTGGAGTTTGCTTCGAAGACTCTTAATCTTGAGGAAAATGGTGGCAGGAAGCTGAGGTGTATGTCAGCCGTGTTTCTATGCTCAAATCTAAAAGTAGCGATTTCTTGACACTTTGAAGTTTGGCTGGTAATTTCGCACATTCTTCTAAGAGGTGTAGTTGTGTCTCTATTGCTATTATATTGTCTCTCAGGAGAAACACTCAGGATGACCTTGGACACTTACAAGTGTCCGAGACTTCTGTTATTTTTCTTCTTCAATACCAAGAAGAAAAATAAGCAGGAGGACTAGAAATTGAAACTAGAAGTCGTGGTTATCATACCGCTCTTCAAAACCACTATTTTACTTCCTTTCCCACAGCCATAATTTCACAGACAAAGCATTATTGCTTTAAGAAAAAGGGTACAGTTATGGGTTGAATTGTATCCCCCCACCTCTAAACTTATATGTTATGGTCTTAACCCCTAGTACCTCAGAATGTGGCCTTATTTGGAAACAGGGTTGTTGCACAGGTGATTGATTACGATGAAGTCATACTGGAGTAGGGATCCCCCCTACTCCGGTGTAACTGGTGTCCTTAGAAAAAGGGGGATGTTTGGACACAGACACGCACATGGGGAGAGCATCATGTGAAGACTGAGGCTTCGCAAGACAAAGAACCATCAGACATTAGGAGCGAGGCCTGGAACAAAGTCCTTTCCTCATGCCTTCTTCAGAGGGCGCGATGTCCTGCCCACACTTTGATCTTATACGTGTAGCCTCCAGAACAATGAGACAATAAATTCCCGGTATTTATGCCATGCTGTTAGTGGTAATTTGTATGACAGCCTTAGAAAACTAACACGGTAAGCAAAAGGCTTGCTGAATCTGTACGATAAAAAGTCTTCTTTCATAAAGATTCTCCATTTTATGAAGGGATTACTGGTGAAACATGGAGAAAGCAACTGAAAGCATGTATTATTAAGGTACACAGAGTAAACTAGCAATTTTAATCAAGTAGTCTGCCAGCAAATGACCTGAAAAACCTTACATTTTAATTTAATTTAATTTTTTTAAAAAGATTTTATTTGATGGAGAGAGATTACAAGCAGGCAGAGAGGCAGGCAGAGGGAGAGAGGGAAGCAGGCTCCCTGCCAAGCAGAGAGCACGATGCGGGGCTCGATCCCAGGACCCTGAGATCATGACCTGAGCCGAAGGCAGAGGCTTTAACCCACGAGCCACCCAGGCGCCCTCCATTTTTACTTTAATCTTAGTTATAATCCTTAAGGAATAACAGAATCCTCTGCCTCAAAGAGACAAATCCGTCTTCAGTTCTTCTCTTTGTTTATTATCAATAGGAATAGATGTATTTTTTTCTTATTGAATATTTCTCATGAAAAGATTCTATGATCCTTCTCAGGAATCTCTTTCCTGGCTGTCTTGATTTAGGTATTCCATCCCTGTAAAAGCAGTTTATACCTACCTCCTCCCCAAAATAACGTGAGGCAGTTGATGATTTCTTCCCTCCTCTCTGATCCAGAATGTCATAAGCATATTGGTGGCTGGATCAATAATACAATGTCCATTGAACAACTCACATGGACCAATGCCCATCATGTTGCTGTCATACGATGTGATAATGATAGGCAATGTCTTGATATTGGATCTAATTCACCTTCATTAAATCATATATGCAAACTAAAATAAAATGGGATGATTCAGACTGAGAAAGCAAGAAAGCATAAAGCCTCGATATTTTCCAGCTTACGAAGCAGCAATTGGACTCGCATTCTAAGATCTGTCTCTCTTTATTAGCTAGAAACTGTAGAGAACCAATCCATAGCTGAGCAACTATGCTGCTTGGAGAAGGTCAATATAAAAAATTAGAATATAAAGGAACTAGATTCTTTTTTTTTAAAGATTTTATTCATTTATTTGACAGAGAGAGAGAAATCACAAGTAGGTAGAGAGGGAGGCAGAGAGAGAGGGGGAAGCAGGCTCCCCGCTCAGCAGAGGGCCCGATGTGGGGCTCGATCCCAGGACCCTGAGATCATGACCCAAGCCGAAGGCAGAGGCTTTAACCCACTGAGCCACTCAGGCACCCCAGGAACTAGATTCTTAAGGTCATTGAGCCATTACCCAATTTTGTATCTCTTGTCTTTGTAAATTATACTATTATATTGTTAATCCCTTAAGGTCCCAGATGACTTTTAGTGACAAAGGGTGAATATAATGGTACCTTGTACTGGAATACCGGCCATGTTTTCACTAGATTTCGGAGAAAACCAGAAAGGCTGTTATGTTTTTCTCGAGTCAATACGTGAGCCTCTCACAGTCCATTATCTGTGATAGCAGCTGGAGTTTATAGAACTCATACATGATTATGTTACCTTCTGCCCTGATTAAAACATTTCTAATTAGCAATCATTAAAATACCACATTTTAACTTGGCCTTTAAATCATGAGTTTATCATCTTCCACATCTGAAGCTGAGCCTTGAGGCTTACTGCCCTGGGGATGAGAAGGAAGTTACCTGACTTCTTTAATCTTGAAACCAGGCTTGGGCTAGAGATGATTATCTAAATTTCTGTAGCCTAGTAATTTGAGATGCCAGAGCCTGCCGTAGTGTAGAGAAGATACCCATCTTTCTATGATATGAAAGCCAGGCCATGAAGCTTGCTGCCATCCCGTGGTTCATGAGGGAGCAGTGGTTCTCAATCCTCTCAGTTCCAGTGTCCCTTTTCAATAACTAATGTTTTATAATGCTTCCTTTATTACCCTGAAATGAAAGTCATAGATAATATAAATTATCTCCACATAGAATTCCAAAAATTCAATATAATAACCTAAGCCTAATATAAAGGAGAAATAAAGGGAAAGTAATTTATTACAAAATAATAAGTCTTTCTAGCCTGGACATGTCTAGACTAGAAGACATAATGAGGGGGTCAGATGCTTGAGCCTTGTTATAATGAGAAAGTTTGCATTTAAGAGAAGTAAAAAAAAAAAAAAAAAACCTCTCCTGTCTAAGAAATACAAGGAAATAAAAGGGCCGAAGTATAAGTGGAAACGGAAATAAAAACCAGAATTAGGATATGTAATATCAGATGAGACTTATTTGTATATGATAAGAGGAAGAGGGAAATAACCATAATTGAAGTGTGGATAATAGCCAAGACAGATTAGAGATAGTTGAAATGGAGAAAACGAGGAAATACGATATTTGTACAAATGAGTTTGGTTTTGTTTGTTATACAATGTAAAATAACTCCCTTTATTGTGATATCGGATAGGCAGTGATGAAGTATCACACATGCACACAACACATGTCTCCTGTCTTAAAAGCCCTCTGCATCCAAACTTTGGTGTATAAAAAGACCTTGGATACTGTATCCTTAGGCAGAGGAAGAAGGCAGATTGGAAAAAAATACCGTATCAAACGAGGGTTGTTTGACAGGCTTCTGTTCTGGGAACAGAATCAAAGTAAGATTAAAAAACAATAGACTGTTACAAATTACATAATTTTAATACATAACTTTCACAACAAAGATCACAGTGTGTTCTACAACATTAAAAACATTAGAAATTATGCAAAATATTTTTTTAAAAAATCCTTATCATTAACATTCAATGAGATCCCTGTATTTCTAAATCTGTTAAAAGGAGTCTCAAACTCCCTTCGATACATAGTTGCAGGTCACAGCAACAAATGGAGACTGATCTCAAAAAGCATGTTGTACCAGCGATTCAAATGCCGCAAGGGCACAGCCACTGATGATGTGTTCTGAAACCATGAGCAGATCTTGCCAAACTTCCAAATAAAACAAAGTATAAGCAACATTCAATTTACATGGTAGGTGCAGTTCTTGAATTCTTGTATATGAAAATCATGCAAAAATACTTGGTGGTTTTGAAGTGCACAGATCCACTTATGTGAAGATTCTTTTTTATAAATACAGTACAGACTTGTCAATGTATTTTCTCAATAATATTTTTTGTTCTCAAGCTTACTTTATTGTAAGAATACAGTAAAGAGTATAGAACACACAAGATACGTGATAATGGACTGTTTTATATGCGGATTTTCAACTGCGTCGGGTGTTGGCGCCCAACCCTAAGCCTTAGGTAGTTCAAGGGTCAAGTGTGTATGTAAACTGCAATTAGATTCTAGGCTCAGATTAATTATAAGCATTTTTTCTCCTTTATGGAAGCCTAGTGGGATGTTAAATCATCAGGTATAGTTATCCAGAGAAGATATACAAAGAACCAATAAACACATGAAAAGATGCTCAACATCATTAGCTATTTGGGAAATGCAGATGAAACCACAATGAGATAGCACTTCATACTAACTAGAATCATTATAATAAAAAAGATAGATGATAGCAAGGATTAGCAAGAATGCAGAGAAATTGGAACTTTCATCCACTGCTGGCAAGGATGTGAAAGAGTGCAGTTACCGTGATGTATGGTCTACATTTCCGCAAAAAGTTAAATATAGAGCTACTGCATGAACTAGCAACGACAGTCGTAGGCGTATACCCAAGAGAAATGAAAAACATGGGGTACCTGGGTGGCTCAGTGGATTAAAGCCTCTGCCTTTGGCTCAGGTCATGATCTCAGGGTCCTGGGATCAAGCCCTGCATAGGGTTTTCTGCTTAGCAGGGAGCCTGCTTCCCCCTCTCTCTGCCTCCCTCTCTGCCTACTTGTGATCTCTCTCTCTCTCTGTCAAATAAATAAATAAATAAATAAATAAATAAATAAAATATTAAAAAAAAAGAAATGAGAAACACATCTACACAAAAGCTTGTACAAGAATGTTCTAGCAGCGCTATTTATAATAGTCCAAAGTGGAAACAGCCTAAATGTTCATCAACTGATGACTGGATAAAATGTGGTATATTCATACAAGGAATATATTTGGCAATCAAAATATTGAAGTACTGATACATGGATGAACCTTAAAACCATTACACTAAGTGAAAGAAGTCAGACACAAAGGAACAAATATTATATACAACTAGTTATACAAAATATTCAGAATAGGTAAATCTATATAGACAGGAAGTAGATTTCTGGTTGCCTTGGAATAAGGGGTTGAGATGAAATGGGGAGTCATTGCTAATGTGTAGAGGATTTCTTTGGGGGGTAATGAAATGTTCTAAGATTGATTGTGGGGATAGTTGCACAACTCTGTAAATATACTAAAAAAATGAGTAATACTTAATTAGGTGAATTTCATAGTAGGTCAGTTTTATCTCAGTGGAGCTGTGACGAAAAAAATGTCCAGCAAAATGTTGCACAGGGTAGTCCTAAGCACTGTGTGACATCTGTGTCTTTTGTTCAACAAAACGCTAGTCACAGCTGCCAATCATCGCAACAACCAATAATACCTCCACAGAGCTCCAAACATCACTAAACTGTGGCAGAAGTAAAAATGGAGTCTACCCATGTTGGCGGACTAGAAGGGTGAAGCAGAAACGAGGATGTGGAGATGCTTGGACAAATTCTCATGTCTTTATTCTGAGTTCCTGAAACTCTGGAGAGGAGAGGAGACATGCTGGCTGTCTCGTGGCCTCACTCTTTTGGGGCAAGTATGCTTGATAAGCCGGAGGAACAACGAGAGTGGATCAATGATTCCTCCTCTTGTGGCTTGGAATCCTGGGAGGAAACCAGCATAGGGCAGTCCAGCACCCGCTTGAGGGAATGCCCACCGTAGTTAAAATGGCGCCGCGGTGGGCTCAGTCAGAGGGGTCTGTCTGCATTCCTAATTCTCCCTCAGTTCCCATGTGGTTCGGATGCCGAGTTTAGAGCCTGCAGGCCTGTTATGGACAGGCTGCCAGGAGCTGGATGACACATGTGACAAACATACCTCCTGATCCCAGGAGAGACTGGGCCGGGACCAAAGGGCACTCCTGGGCTCCGACGATGATGCAGAGGGAAGAACACAGTGGATGTTCATCTACCATGGATATTAACAGTGAACACTCACAAGACGTCCATATGACCCAGCAATTCCACTCCGCAGTATATACCCAAGGGGTATGAAAATAATATGCCCACATAAGAACTTGCACGTAAATGTTCATGGTAACATTAATCATGATAGCCAAAAATGGAAACAACCCAAAGGCCCATCAACAGATGAACAGATAAATAAAATGTAGCATAGCCATACAATAGAATATTATTTAGCAACCAAAAGAAACAAAGAACTGATACATACTACATAAATAAAGCTTGAAAACATAAAGCCAGGTGAAAGAAGCCAGGCATAAAAGGCCACATAGTCTATGATTCCATTTATGTGAATGCCCAAAATAGGCATAGCCATAGAGACAGAAAGTAGATTAGTGGTTGCCCTAGATGGTGGGGAGAGGGAATTAGAGGGTTATTAATGGGTACAGGATTTCTTTTTGGGCAATGAAATGTTCTGAAATTAGATAGTGGTGATGCTTGCACATCTATACAAGTATATTGAAAGCCACTGACTTGTTCATTTTAAAAGGGTGAGTTTTATTATATCGATTATATACTGTCAATGATATCTCAATTTCAAAATATGTGTGTGTACATGCACATACAATGCAACATGATACCACGTTTTGTGTGCATGTTTGAGTGTAATGATCAGATCTCTGACCTTGCTACACACGCCAATGCTTTTGCTTTGCCCTTAAGATAAAGGACCTCTATGCATGGCCTGCAAAGGTCTTTCCAATCTCATCTCATGCCACGTCCCCTGTGCAAAATCACACTAGCCATCATAAGAACTTTGCACTTGCCAGACCGCCTTTCTCCTTACTTCATCCAGATAATTCCTTGTCAATTCCTTTGGCAAGCCTTCCCTGACCTCCCTGACAAGGTCAAATCTCACTATTATATCTCTGATGACTCCATATGTCTTATTATACCACTTACTGTGTACATTATATTTACATCATAATGAGTGCTTTTCGGGCTAATCTCTCTTTTCAATTAGACTGTAAACTCCTTGAGGTCTAGTAAATCATGTCTGGTTTACTCCCGCCCCCCCCCCCGCCCATATACCCTGGAACAGTATCGGACACACAGGGCCTGATCTATTTATAGAGATCGATAAATATTTATTGAATGAGTTAATAACTCCCTTTCTCTCTAGTCCCTTTTATCCCACTTCTGAGTTTACTTCCACTTCTGCTCATGTGTTCATTCAGTCAAAAATGCCCATTGAGTGCCTACCATGTTCCAGATTGTATATGGTTGCCTGGGACTAATGAAATAATGACTGGCTTAATCAACTACAATTATAAAGGTAGGAGTCCATTTACCTGCAAAAGATTCTGAATAGGCCCGAAAGATTCATCTTCTCATAACATGGCTGTGTATATGATACCAATGGAAGGCTTCCTGGACTTTTCCTTCAGAGTTCTCAATATATTATTCTTGGTAATGTCAGTCACCTGAATCACACAACTTAGCCATGACTGTTTTTTCTTTTTCCTTTTTTTTTTTTTAAATATTTTATTTCTTTGACAGAGAGCGAGAGAGAGCGCATGAGCAAGGGGAGGGGAAGAGGGAGAAGCAGGCCCATGGGCTGATGCTAGGACCCCAGGACCCCAGAATCATGACCTGAGCCAAAGGCAGAGGCTTAACTGACTGAGCCACCCAGGTGCCCCTTCAATGTTTTTTTCTTGCTCCTAACCTGATCCTACTACCAATATTCAGCTCATCTGCAAATTTCGAACTGCAAAAAGTCAGCTGACCGATTTTCATAAATGACTTCTGATTATTCAAGCAATTGTATTCTCTAAATGAATCATATCTTATGCAAATTAATTTGTCTATATAAATAAATCATAGCAGAAGACATTCTTATATATTATGAATATTTGTACTAACTCCATAAGTATAAGCAGTAGTGTATTTTTGTAGAGGTATGGTTTCTCAAATTATGTAAATTAAGTATTTCTGTTGATAATCATGATTTTTCTGCTGAATGTTAAGTAGATGAAAAGCTTTTTTTTTTAAAGTTATTTTGGCATTTTTAATCAGAAAGTAAATGAATGAAAGCATATGCATGAAAACAATAGATCTCATATAACCTGTGGGGAGTCAGCAATCGTACAGCTATAAACTCCATGAAGATGCAGATCATGGTTTTTGTTTTTGTTTTTGCTCGTCATTACATCTCCCAGTCCCTAGTACTGTCACTGGAATAACGCAGGTGCTCACTAAATACCTGTTACATGAATGAATCAAATACTCTGATTCAGTAACCGATATTTTTAGAGGATAAATTAATGAAATTTTGCCTAGTCAGCAAAGAGTTCAAATACAAATGGAGGTGTTGGGTGGAAGAAGAATTATATATGTTCTATATACTCATACTTGCTGGATGTGAGAAGCTCAGGAAAACCAGTTTCAATGCAATAGAATAAAGTGGAATGGGTTGTCTTAGGAGGTGGGAGGGTCCCTATTACTTGGAAATGTTCAAACTCGAGCTCGGCTCTTGTCGGGGAATAAAGGAGATGCAAGCTTTAGATGGAAAGTTGGAGTTTAAAAGATGACTTTGAAGTATTTTCCAACCCTGACATACTGCAAAAATGATTGGCAACTGAGCCAAATCTTCCTGCCTTTAAACTCGTATAGTTCAAAATATAGTAAATTGGAACAAACTTTTCTCATGTGAATCATGCAATAAGAAATCAGACTTATATTCTCTTGCCCCTCTTAGTTCAAAGTTAGAATATGTATTTTACTCACTGGTTTCTTTTATAAACTGAGGCACAAATCAACACTTGACCTATTAATGCCAATTATCCTTTCCTTTCTCCCCACCACCTCTTTATATTTCTTCTTGGAATTTTTCCCCCTCTTTTTAATAGAAGGATGTAAGGTGTAAGGATGAACAAATAGACTACAAACTGTCTTCTGTAGACTCTTCTTAATTCCCAGAAGACACGAGGTCTTCGTTTTCTTTAAGTGAAATCCTAAGGGACAGTTAAATGAGATACAAATGTCTCAAATGTTTTCCAGATAAAATACAGCACTAAAGTTGAACAGTCTTTGGACATTCATTTTGTTAATCTTAGTTGACCTGCACGTTATTTTGCCTCTTCATTCATCTGACTGGGTTCCATGTTTAAAATGACCTTCCTATGACCAGAAAGACCATAATTTAGAAAAGGAAGGATTTTCAATGAGATCTTCGCTCACTTTACTGTATAACTATCTCAGTTTCACAAGTGATTAAGAAAAGAGAACTCACATTAATGGGGGAATTTTTGAATATTCTATAGCAATTATTTCTTTTTAAAATAAAATTTCTGAGAAATGTAAAGCAAGTTTATTCCCATAAGTGAAACTGCTATTCCTGACTGTGTTGACACACTGTCTCTTCTAGCAATAAGATGTTTAGAAAGACACTGAACTGACTCGCTTTTTTTCAAAGGTATTTATTTGAGAAAGGAGAGTGACAGAGTTGGATATTCCCCCACAAAGTACCAAGAAGAAGGTGTCATTCTGTGGCATTGAAAAGAGTGATATTAACTCCAGCATGCCGGTGTCATTAAAGGGTGATTTAGGACTGCCTAGCAACACAGGTCTTACCGAGAATCTTGACATGCTGGATCCTATGGTGTTTCTTCTAAATAAAAGCTACTCTGCCTGAGTGGAGGGAGTAATTTCCTGACGCTCTTTTTCAAAACTCTTACCAATCTTCCTTTTCTTATTCCATATATGACAGTTACAATACTGAAATTGCTTTATAAACAGTCTGCTGTCACTATCTGATGACTTGAAAGTAGAAGAAACACCTGGCAAGTTTCCCGACTATATAAAATACCATTTACTTCCATATGCTGTAATTTTAGAGATCTCTTATATTCAAGATAGACAACTCTCATTTGAAAAAATCAGAAAGTTTGAATGGGAAAATAAATGTCGATTTAAGATAAAATGATCATTTTGTAGAAATTATTTTAGAACTTATTTAAAATCTTGGACATATATAAGTTCAGAAACCAGTCACTTACTTAAAATGTTTCATTAAAATAATATTTTGTTGTAGGTTATGGTTTGATACATAGTAGTCTATGTGTTCAGTTGGAATTAAGATCTAAGGCATACGTATGGATTTTTAACTTTTGACTCAGTTTCCATAAGGCAAAAAGTGTATGTTTTTTTCTGATATTTTTTCGTTAGAGAAGATTTTGGATTTGGTAGTTCAGATCAATATGCTAAGGAAGTTAGAGTTACATAAACAAGTTAACTTCATTGTGTTCCACAGTCTTGAACTGCAGTGTTATTAAGTCAGTCTTGCAAATAAACCCCTTTGGCCATAAGGAGGAGCAGTTGAGAGAATGAATGAAAAACTCAGAATGCATTTTTTTTTTTTTTTAAGAGAAGGAGAGAGAGCAGGGAGGGGTAGAGGGAGAAGGAGAGAGAGGAGAGAGAGAATCATAAGCAGGCTCCACTCTCAGCACTTAGCCCAATGCCAGGCTCAATCTCACACTCTGAGAATATGACCTGAACTGAAATCAAGAGTAGGAGGCTTAACGGACTGAGCCCCCCAGGCACCCCTAGAATGCCTTTTTAATGATATAATACCAAATACAAACTCTTCAATGACTACCTGTCTAACTAGAATCACAAAACATTTACAAGTTAGAATTTAGAATGCATTTAGAATTTACAAGTTAGAATGCATTACCCTGTTAATACATAACAATGTATAATCTATTAGTCAGCTATCCTTAAGGAATAGGTCTTAGAAACATTATAATATTTACTAGGAAAAAACCAACACATTATTATGCATCCTCTACAATGTTCACTTCTCTAATTCAAGTGAGTTGAAAAATGCTTTGCAGCAAATGCTCCCTTTCCCTGTCCCCCTGCTGCTGTTGTGTATGGGACCTTATAATTCCATGGGTTCAGTTCACCTCTACTGTGCCTGTCTTATGTGATTATTATGAAATAATATACTTGTTTTTTTACATGTCATCATTATTATATTGGGAACACCTCAAAAATTAGACTAGAAACTCCAAGAGCATAAGAACTTCCTAAATTATTCATGGATGTCTTCCTAGGACCTGGGGAATAAGGGACTAAGTAAGTTTTTGTTGACTAAAGGGAAGAAAACTTGTCTTACTGTATGCTCTCAGTTTGGCAGGATACTTGGAATATAATAGGTACTCAATAAATGTCGTTGAATGGATTTTCCAATAATAAACTTCTTTTCAACTTCATAAAATCTAAGATTTAACCAGAAAACAATTTCCGGTTACATAATGGATCATTAGTTTCTGATTATCAGATTAGAAATAAACATCCAATTCAATTAACTTTTATTATTTTGCTTTTGCTTTAATAATTTCTAAAACCTAAACAGAATTATCAAGATCACTAGTTAAAAGGAGTCTTTATAATAAAACCATTGTTATCTCCTCACAAATTACTTATTCAGAGCAAAAATAGAACTACACAGTTGAGAAAGTGAACAACCATGTAAGCCAGTGTGAAGATGAATATCAAATAGACATCACATGCCTCTGGTTTTGGTACTCTGAGAAAGCCACCACATTCCTTATGCTGTATACCATTAAAAAAAAAAAAAGTAAGACCTCAATCTAATCATGAAGAAACATTAGACAAACCCTAGTTGACTCTAGTTGACTCTTTCTGTAAAACAACTGGCCTATGTTTTTCAAATGTCTTTGTCATGAAAGACAAAGACTGAGAACTGTTCCAGGTTGAAGGGAAATAAAGAGTTATAACTAATGCAACTTGTGGTTCTGGATTGGGCTTTATATTGGAGCAAATAAAAACTATCCATACAAGGCATTATCAGGTAATTGACACAGTTATAATAATAAAATATATATATTATATATAGTAACAATAACAAATTGTAAATGAAATAAAAATACAGTTGGCCCTTGAGCAATGCAGGAGTTAGGGGTGCTGATGCCCCCTCCACCCCACAGTTAAAAATCCACATACAACTTTTGACTCCCCAAAAACTTTACTAATAGTTGACCAGAAGCCTTGCCAATAACATAAACTGTCAATTAACAAGTATTTTTTTTGTGTCATATGTATCATATACTGTCTTTTTACAATAAAGTAATCTAGAGAAAAGAAAATGTTAAGAAAATCATAAGGAAGGAAAAATATATTTATAGTACTATATTCTATTTATTGAGAAAATTCATGTGTAAGTGGATCTGTGTACTTTAAACCTGTGTTGTTTTGAGGATCAACTGTATTGTATCAAATCATGTTTTTTTGTTTGTTTGTTTTGTTTTTTAAGTAGGCTCTATGCCCAAAGTAGGGCTCTAACTCAGGACCCCAAGATCAAGAGTCCACATGCTCCACCTACTGGGCCAGCCAGGCACCCTAAATCATGTTTAATCAAATCAAATCAAATTTATGTCAAATTTCCTAAATTTGATAACTGTACTGTGGTTATATAAGATAATATCCTTGCTTCTAGGAAACACATTCTGAAGTAATAAGGGAGGAAGGGCCATGGTGTATGCAACCTACTCTAAAATGGTTCAAAAATCAAATGTGTGAATGGAGAGAGAGAAAATAGGACAAAATATTAAAAATTAAATTTGAGATTATTTCGAAATTAAAAGTAAAAAAAAAATCCTAACAAAAATACCATCCCTCAAAAAAACAAAGTCATGAATGGTTTTACATACTGGATGGTCAGTAGTTTCAAATATCCAGCTGTGGTATATATTCTACAGCATAGCATCTATATGCTAATGATTCCTTTAATTATCCTTCTATGTATGATTGTTCTCTACATTGGAAATGAGTGTCCCATTAGGCCAGGAGCCTAAGTAAACCAAACTCCTAAAACTGAATTTCCCCACTAGATTTTTCTTCTTATATTTACTGCTAATTTACTCAGGCCCATCCAGTAACTTAGTGGTTGCCTATTACGTGATGGGCTAGATGATGGCAAAACAAAGAAGAGTAAGTTATGGTCTGTATTCTTTTTTTTTTTTTTTAAGATTTTATTTATTTATTTATTAGGAAAGAGAGAGAGTGAGAGAGAGCATGAGAAGGGAGAAGGTCAGAGGGAGAAGCGGACTCCCCATGGAGCTGGGAGCCCGATGTGGAACTCGATCTCGGGACTCCGGGATCATGACCTGAGCCGAAGGCAGTTGCTTAACCAACTGAGCCACCCAGGCGCCCTATGGTCTGTATTCTTGATGAATTCTGGTTGATGGGAGAGTCAGACATTTGATTAGAATGGTGTACTACAAGAGAAGAAAGTTGGAGCAATTATTTGTTGTAGGAACTGATTTCATAGGAGTGACGTCTGAAGTGGTCTTGAAGAGTGAGTATGAGTTTTCTAGATGAAGGGGAAAGGTATTTCCAGGCACGAGGAGTAGCATGTGCAAAGGCATTTGCACATTTCCCACTATGCTGAAAATAGCATACAGCTGAGAAAACTGAGGATCAGTAGAGGTACTTACTTCCCTAGAGACACAAAACCCATGACTGATGGAGAAAGGACTAACAACCAGATTTTTCCAACCCCAAAATGTACGCTGGTTTTATGCTCTTTGTTAAGATTTGATTTCTTCATGTAAAAAATTGGCAGTCAACAGAGATTTTCAGTTGGGGAGTAGTAAGAGATTTCTTTGGACTATAATTCTATTGATAGTGTAGAATAATTGAGAGAAGGAAAAAACGGTGGTAGGGAGACCATGGAAGTGATTATGGCAATGGTTCAGAGATGAGGTTTAGACTAGAAGATTGATGGTGCATATGGAGAGAGGAAACTATTTTCTCGAACTTTCTGAGGTATAATCAATTGTTTATGGTGGTAGGTTAGATGTTGGGGATAAGTGAGATGAGAAACCTGTATACAGGTAACTTCCATTACTTTGCATCTGTGCCAATGCTCTTGTCTTTGACTCCAAGACTTCTGTCTTGAGAACCTAAATGGATAGGAACACTTTAGGTTAAAATTTGAAAGAGAAAGAACAGTTTGGTAAGAAGTTCAGTTTTGGTCCTGCTAATTTTGAGATGCCTGGGGAAATTCAGATAGTCTGTCTCATGGGTAGCTAAGAGTTTAGAGGCTCCACAGACAGGTCTGACCTGGACATACTATTTTTGTAATAATTAGAATATATGTAGCTTGAGGCACAGGATTTGGACTCAGACCTATATTTAAATCTTGTCTCAGACACTAATTATCTGTTTCTCTTTATGTAAAATGGGGTAATATCTAACCCAGGATCTTTGTAAGGTTTCAGTGAAAAACTAGAAAGCACTTAGCACATTATCTGAGTTCAAAAGTGACAAAATTATCATTCGCTATTATTGTTAGATTATAATACAGACTTATGAACAAACTCCTTTATAACAAAAACATTTTGAAAAACTGAAATTCACTTAAATGTTATCCGATATGCATTTGAATGGAAGACTTGTCAAGGATGGTTTGGTGCCCATATGGCAGCGTGGTGCATCCATTGTGTCACCTGGACGGACCTAAGTGTGCCTTAACACCAGGAATGAAAGATACAAGTTCATGTCAGAGGTTTCCTGGTAGGCCACCTCTCTGCAGGGTAGCAACCCAGGTACAACCTACTCCTTACTCTCCTGAAACACCTTAGGGAAAGCATTATCTTTTTTCATATTATGATGCTTGTATAATACCTAAGTGTTAAATTCTACATAGTTGATAATAGATCGACAGCTTAATATTTGGTCCTAGACAAGGCAAGTCTAAATCACTGATCTATAGAATGAGAGTATGTAAAATAGTTTTAAAACACTATTTCTAGGGTGGTTTCTTAATGCAGCAATAATAAATGTGTATGTGTATGTGTGTATGTATATTATGGTAGAATAATTGACAGAATAATTTTAAACCATAAAATGGTCTTAGGTTAATCATTAGGATGTACTTCCAGACTTTAAGGATCAAAAATTTCCTTAAAGCCATAATAATGTGTTGCTGCAGTGAACAATGAAGGAAGACGTAATTTTTCTGGGATGATTTGTGCAGTGTTTTTAGAGGTAGGAGGATAATTCTAGATGATGTCCAAAGTCTTAAGCTCTAAGAGCCCTATGAAATTTCAATTAAATTCTTGTGATTTAACAACTCCATAAACTTGGACATAGCATTTTAATACCTTTCACAAAGGACAGGATCTACTGGGTCATCTTTCACATATAGTGTGATCCAAAATGGTTTATGGTATAGAGTAGGTGACATAGTATAGGCAATATAGTGTAATGGCTAACTAAGGTCATGAGTCTCAGAGCCATACTGCTTGGGTTCAAACGCTGGCTTAGTTGCCTATCAGCTGTATGATTCAGGTAACCTTGAGGAGTTATCTAACCTATTTCTGCCTCAGTTTCCCATTCCCTGTAGAATGGATTGAATTGTTGATGAGGATTAAATGAATTATTCTTGAGCTTAAAACATATTACTCTAAACATGTCAGATACTAGTCTTGTTATAGAAAAGATTGATCTAGGTATTAGACCCAGCAAATCAGTTAACCTCTCTGGATTTGTTTTCTCATTTATAAAGTAAGGTTTACTAGATAATTTCCATGGTTTCTTTTTATCTTTAAAATTCTGGTTCAGTATTCAATATCTGTTTTACCCACACAGACATTCAATCTTGTCTATACTTCTAGTTTCTCAAACTGTTTAAAATTCATTCTATTAGCAAGCAATTTTGGGGACTGTCTAGTACCAACCACTCTATAGACTGCTGCTTTTACTCAGGAAGCTAACCATTTTTTATTCATTTGTGGCCAGCAAACATTTATAACTCACATATCTGAAGCAACGCCTTTTCATGTTTATGGAAACTTAAAATTGTATATTCATTTTTTCACCTTTGCTAAATAAATGTGCTTATAAAAGTAGGAAAAGATCCTCTGGAAATGAATATTTCACCTCAAATTCTACCAATTATCTCCAGTGTTAAATAAAAGTTACCTGTAACTCCATGGTTAAGGTGTCACATTAAATTTTTTTCGATATGCTTAAGCATACCGCGTACAATTAAATGCTACACAAATGATTTTTATTGGCTGTATAACGAATACCATCATGTGGACATATCATAATTTCTTTTACCTTACATATAGGTTGTGGCATTACATTTTAGTTTGATGTCGTGTGATGCCTCTTGACAAAGGGACAGAAAAAAATGATGAAACATATACCACATATGTGACTGGTTTGTAGAATGCACAGTACCTGGAATTCCCTTAAAAAAGTGGATTATTTAAAAAAAAAAAAGTGGATTACTTGGACCACCCTTCCTTTTCCTGTCACCCTATAATCAAGCTGTTACAGTCCCCCAAGACTTATGTAAATACTCCATTCAGTATTTTTACAATAATGAGTCTATCAATTAATTACTGGACCTACCACAAACTTTCCTATGAATTTTGTAAACAGATTTGAGTCACTCGTTTGCTCTTCCAAAATACACACAGGACCCACCTACTACTAAACTGCTCTTTCAGGACCTCGAAAACGGACAATTCAAGCTCCACAACTGCGGAGATTTTTCAGTGGATCTTTCGGCGCGAGAAGATAAAACAAAGCGTATGGGCTTTTTCTCCCTTAAAATTTCCCGACCGACAGTGGACACGTATTTGCTTGTAGAACAAAAACTCCGTCCTGGGAGTTGAGGAGGCGGCTCTCCTGTCCCAAGGGGCGACCACACGGGTTTGCGGAATTTGACAGACGACCGCGATCTTCGGGGATTTTCCAAGCAGGACGCGGGCACCGAACATGAGGGAAGGCGTTCTGCCCACGTGACCCACCTTCCTCGCCTTCAGGTTCCAGAAGCGGGGCGCCGCGGCAATCAATCCCGATCCTCCACCACTACAGAGCTTCTTCCCAAAGACCTGATGAAAACCCCGAAGTACTGAGAGGCACACCTCGGAAATTCTTGGGTGAAAACAAACAAAAAAATCGACGTTTACCGTAAGCGTGCCGACAACCTTCTCGGAATCACCACTCTCACGGCTCACCCATTTGTCAAGCCTCTTCCTACAGTTCATTCCGTGCTTTTCCAACCCGCCTTGTTTCGGTTCCAATGGAAGGAGCAAAGCAACAGTTTGCTTGCCTATCAGCCCCGAGCTCCTGCTCTCCGTCGGCCCGCGGGAGGACGCGCGGACGAGTGGCCGGCCCGAGACCACCGGTCGCGGCCCCAGCGCCACCGGCCAAGGTTCCCTCCCCTCGCCCGGCCGCGGAGCGTCGCCTCCCTACAGGCCCGGGCGCCCGGCGGGGCGCATGCGCGCGGCGCTCCCAGGCGTGCCGGCCACACTCCCCCCACCCACTCCGAGAGCTTGTCACTTCCTGCCCTCGCCCCATCTCCGTCCGGGGTCAGTCAGTCGCTCCCTGTCGCTGCGGGAGAGTCTCTGCTTCCCCCTTCCTACCCGCTCCGCGGCGGTAGCTCAGGCTCTTCGGGAAGGGGGAGACAGAGAAAGAGAGAGACGGACTTAATAAAGTTTCCTGAAACAACTACTACTAGCAAAAGAGGCCCAAGGTGGGGGGAACCCCCATTCTTCCCCGCCCCTCTCCAAAAGCCTGAGGGACCGTTGCAGGTGGAGCGGCGCGGGGGGGAGCCGGGCTCCGGCGGCAGCCGTTGCCCCGGCGAGGGGAGCCCAGGTCCTGCCCGCTCCGGTTCCGGCTCCTTCGGTGGCGGCGGCGGCTTCTGCGGGGCGGTTCCTCCTGTCAACTGCCTGCGCCCGCGCGCCGCCTGCCCGCCCAGCTCCACAGCGCGGAGGGACGCCGTGAGCCGCCGCCGCCGCAGCCGTCGCCGTCGCCTCGGGCCGCGGAGGGACGTGGTGAGCTGTGGCGCTTCCGCGTCAGCGCCGGCGGGGACTCTTTGGGAGCGCGTCGGGCCCGAACCCCGGTTCCCTTCGCGTGGTCCGCCGAGGCTGCGCCAGGTGGGGCCCGAAGCCGCCTCCCACGCCAGGCTGTCCCCGCGGCTGCCCGGCCTGCCTTCCTTCCTTCCGCCTGCACGCCGGCCCGCCTTAGGAGTTAAGTAAGTTGGGCGCACTTGGTTATGGGGACGGGGGCTCCGCCGCGGAGACCCCAACGCACGTGCGTGGCGGGAGGGCGCGGCGTGGGCCGGCCGCCGGCGGGAGCCGCACCTCGACCGCCCCTGTCGCCGCGCCCGCCGCCGCGCGGGCCCCGGCGCCGGCCGTGCCCGCCGCGCTCCGCGCCTCCGTCTCCGCGCGCGCCCGCCCGGGCCGGCGAGGCCGCTGCCGCCCGCGCAGCCGGCCAGGCCCTCGCCTTGCGCTGCGCGCCCCAGGCTGCGTTTCCGGGTAGGGCGATGAACCTGTGCGGGAATTGGGGCTGGAGAAGCCTTCGTGCGTTTTTCTCTTTTAGGTTCTAGAGGAAGGTACGGGTACCGTGGAGAGAAAACGGAGGGCGGGTGGAGGGAACATATCTGGAAAATATAGCCACAGCCCCCCCAGGAAGTTCAGGGTGAGTGACGGATTGTGCTTCTTTCAACAGCCAAGCCGCAATGAAGAGCTTCTTACAGTGAAAGGAAAGTAGGTCTCGCCCACTGAAAATGCCTTTAAGGGACAAATACTGTCAGACTGACCACCATCATCACGGATGCTGTGAACCAGGTATTCTCCTTTCTCCTCCAGTTTCTTTGCCTTCCGTCACAGCCACTCTGCTTTGTGTTTCCTTCCAGTTTTCTTTTCCTCCCGCCCAAGAAGTCATTTCTAAGTAAGCAGGCTATAATTTTCCCCAGCATAAAACTAGTTATGAAGCTAAAAGCTTGTACAAACAAGAGGTCTCTTCTGCTTGATCCCTTAAAAAAAGTACTGCAAGTGTCACCTTAAATCTTTTCCACAAGATCAATCACTCAGTCCATTTTCCTTCTTTTGAGGCAGCCTGCAGTTAGGAGTATACCCCCGTGTCCTTTGAATGTTTAAAACTGAAGACAGAGGAGAAAATAGGTAGCAGAATGGTAGCATGTCTTCGTGAAAGTGGATTCATTTAAACTTTTAAAAACTAAGTTTCTTATGCATATTTATCAGGGCTTAGCAGTTAAAGCCTAAAAATGAGTTTAGTTGGGCTAAAAAAGTTTGTTAAACTCAGCTTGTTGGAAGAATCAGGTTTTGCTGACTGCTACCTTTAAAAATTTTCTTGCACAGATTAGACTGTATTGCAAAATACAATATCTGGTTATTTAGGTAGAATACATAAGTATTTTTAGGATAGTTTATTCAGTAGAACTGTTTTTAGTTGGATTTATGGAATGAAAAAGTTCATTTTTTGAGTCTCTTGAAGAATATTAAAAAACTTCAATTTGATGGATGTGGTATGTAAACTTGAGTTTTCTAGTTATTAGAAGTCTGATGTGTTTTGTCACAAACATTTAGAGGTACAAGTAAAAAGGGAATCATTGAGTACATATGTCACTAAACCAAACAAAGGCTATTCGAGTTTAAAAGCAGGTGCTTATCATTATTTTTGACCTAAAAGTTATTAGGACTCTTTATGCTTTTGCCTGTTTTTTTTGTTGGAGTATTTTAACTGCTCTAATGTACTTGGTTCTGTCACAGTGGAGTTCAAGTAGAGGACTTTTTTGACTAATGGGAAAAAATGGCAGTGGTAAAGAGGAAGATCTCCCATTTTCAGAAAACTTTGGTACACATGTACTATGGCTCTGTCCCCCCACTGGTTTACTGGAAATCAGTAATAACTTACCTCTGCTAATAATATAGTCCCAGGGTGGGATCCAGTTTGTGTTCAACTGCTTTTGACCTATTTCAGCACCCTTTCATACTGCATATTTTGTGTATTTTGTGTGTCATTTATATTTTATCAAATATTGAGTGGAGTTTGTTAGTTTTGAAGTAGAAGGCTGTGAGTGCCTTTTATACTTGTAGTCTACTGATCTTTTATTCCAGTTTTTCTTTTTTGAGAACATTTCAAGTCATTTAAGTTGAATTAGTTAATCAGATCATTTTAAATAAAACTTTTTTACTTAGGAAGAAGTTTATGTGTTCATTTATTTCTTTATTTCTTTGACAAATTATTATTGAGCACCTGTTAGGTGCTAGGCACTGTCCAAGGCAATGTGCATGTAAGTGGTGAACAAAACAGATAAGGTCATTCCCTCATAGATCTTTTGAGTGGGAAGAAATAGATATAGACAAGTAATTAAATAATTTGTGACAATACCTTATTTAGTGTATTCTTATAATTAAAGTTTTCTAGAGACTTTAATGTCTTTTTAAGGATTTTTTCAGAGTTGAACTTTTTAGTATATATATGTATATATTAAAGATTTTATTTATTATTTGACAGAGAGAGACACAGTGGGAGAGGGAACACAGAGGGCGTGGGAGAGGGAGAAGCAGGCTTCCCACTGAGCAGAGAGCCTGATGCGGGGCTTGATTCCAGGACTCTGGGATCATGACCTGAGCGGAAGGCAGATGCTTAGCAACTGAGCCACCTAGGCTCCCCATGAACTTTTTAACATATATTGGAACTTCTTTGCTTTTTTCCTCCCCCATAACAAGAAATCATGTAAGTTGCATTAATTTTTAAAATTAAACTTTCTTATGCCAGAAACTTTTTGAATGCAGTTTATTTTTCAGACTACCAGGTCGTAAGTAGTTTGTGTTTCTTTGCTTTCTTAGCTAGATTAAACACTTTCTGAAGATTAGTTTGGTGGAAAGCTAGAAGTTTCTTAACTTACATGATAGTTAATTGTCATTATTTCAGAGGAAGGTAAGTGCTGTGTGGAAGGATATTTCCAGTACTGAGAGGAATATGTTATGATAGTTTTCAAAAGAGGTTGCCTTCAGATGGAGGGAAGAAGATGGCATTGTGTTTTTGAAGTTCTTTTAATGGGCAGTTATCAGAGATCTACCCTCTTTTGAATTATGAATGGTGGGGCTGGCCCCTGAGCAGTGCGTTCCTGAGGAGGCCTTGATAGGATGGGTCAATATGTAGTCAAGGATGGTGATATAAGCCTGTCAGTGTATGTAAAATGTTTTCTTATTTATGTTTTAAGAATGTTTCTTACATAAAAAAAAATGTTTCTTACAGAACTTTTCAGAATTCAGAAGTAGAGAGAATGGTGTAAGGAACCTGTTGTAAGCATCACACAACCCAACACATCAACACATGGACAATCTCTTTTCCTCCCTATTCTCACTTCTTCCCAGTTCCATTCCCTACCCTCTATTATTTGTAGGTAAATCCCAGACATAATAAGCAGAAAGTTATGTTAAGGGGCTTTTTTTTTTAAGGTAGGAGAGACTTCTACAAAAGTAGTTATTTGATTCTGGGAAGTGTGTTCTTGGAAGGATATAAAACATGTGTTAACTTCTGAGGGCTTGGGTGTTTTGATTGGAGAGAGATGATGGCTTTTTTCCTAATGGTCATGTAAACTGATCTTGGGAGGATGATAGGATAAAGGAGAGGAAACTTTTATAAAATACTAATATATAAAGTTTTTTAGGGTTGAGAGTGTTTTCAAGTGAAGAATCTTTTTTTTTTTTTACAGTAGGAACTACACAGCTCTGTATGCTAAGTAGATGTGTCCATGGATAACTAAGCTAACTGGGGTTATTTTGAATGGGGTCTCAGGATGTTGTTGATGTGTCTAGTGGTAGCAGTGTTGTGAAGGTGATTAGGTAACAAAATTTTGCTGTAGCTTTGAAATCAGATGTTCTCATGTGGAAATGGAAGCTGGTGTATTAAAGTTTTCTGGAGCGTTTTTAAATGAGGAAAGGGGACTCTAAGGACTAATTTCCATTTTTTCTCCATATCCCTCCCTTAATCATTACTGTTTTTAAAAAAATTTTCCCTTTTTAGAATTCTTGCTACTTATAGAGTCAAGCCTTGATACTTTTAGTTCTTTACAACTGTACAGTTTCTACTCTCTCTCGTAGTTATTATTTTTTTATAAACAGTTGTCAGTTGTTTTGTACAAGTCATGAAAAGAGATTCATCTAATCCACATAAATGGTATCATCAGTTTATTTACAAACTTACGCTATTGCATCTTTAAAGGGTTCTATTCTACTTCTCTTAGATCTTGGAAACAGTTTTTCAGGTTTTGGTGTCAGAAAGCAATTGATTTGTACAGATGATGGTGGTGGTAGAACATTTATTAAACACTTACTATATCCCAGGCTCTGTCTTAACTAGTTAACCTGCATTAGCTCATTTAATCCTCATAAAACCCTATGATTTAGTTACTTTTATTATCCCTATTTTAGAGATGGAAAGAGATCAGAGAGTTTAATTTGCTTTAGTTGTATCTAATAAATGTCGGAAAAAATTTCAGTGTAATAATTTCAGGTCTGTATTCTTTATATTTTTAATAGCTGTGGGTAGTGCCAATGTCAGATGTTCTCAAAATGAGAACACATCTCTTAAAATTGGGAAAGTTGTACTTAATAAAATGACTTGGTCCTAAAAAAAAAAAAAAACCTGAAAAAAAAAAATGACTTGGTCCTGAGACAGTTCCTCCAACTTGTATACACTAAGCACAAGATTTGAAGCCTTAACATAGAATCTAAGGCTGTGTCTATATATATATATAGCACAACAGGCTTTAGCCCCCTTATCAGAAAGCCAAATGCTGCCCAAGACCAGGCCCTGAAGCAGTAGCAGCACATATTATTGAATTAATCCTCCTTATTTTCCCACAGAGTGGATGACCCTGGGTTAAGATAGTAATAGTTGAGTAGGACATTATAACATATTGAAAAAAGTTAATTAAATGGCTGGTTTTTCTCTACCACAACCGTATCTTTATTTGGTATCTGATGGAAAACTGTTTTCCTTTTTAGTTACCTTGTTTCATATTATAATCTAATTTATTATATAATTATACTGTGAATCTGAGAATTTTGGAAAGCAGACATCTGTATATGAAAATGAAAATTTTTATTTTTAAAGCAGAAATCGTATTTTTACTTATTATAAAAGTGTGTGTGTGTGTGTTTTAACATGCACACGTCTAAAAGCCCAGGCTCTGAAACACTAGCAAAGTGTGAGGCCAAAAATGAAAACCACCCCTGTACAGTCCACCCTGACAGAACCCTCGTTTTGTTGGTATCCCACCAGACTTTTTATGTTTATATTAGTGTCCTTACATAAACACCTGTATGCATTAAATTTCTTTCTGTATCTATTGAAATATATATTAACATAAGTGAGATCGTATTCTCTAACCTGTTTTTGTTGCTCAACAATCTTTTATTGACATCCTTTGTTGTTGGTATATGTAGATCTAGCTCAAGCTTTCTAACAGCCATGAAGGATTCTGTTGTAGGGCTATTTCATAGTTTATTTATTCTGGTTCCTATTGAGAGATTTTTAAGTTGTTTGAAATTTTTTCTCTATTATTTACAGTGCTGCAGAGTGCTGCAGTGAACATTCTTGAACATCTGTCATTGTGCACTTCACTAGTTCTTTCCTTAGGCAGTGGTTTTTGAGTTTTGCTCTCATAATTGCCCAGAGAGCTGTACTAGATTGTCCAGAGGGTTCTGGAATGGTTTATGAGATGTGGCTAGGACATCATTGCCCTAGAATTTTGTTTAAATACAGAGGTTCCTCTTCAAGGGGAATAAAAAGGCAAACATGACGAATATGTAGTAAATACCAAAATAGTAAATCTTTGCATTTGAATCCTTAAGTTGCTTTAATTTAGCCTTGAATTGAGAATAATCTTAGTTATTTTTTTCCATTTCATTTTGCCTTACAAAGATGATGGTGAAGTATATATGAACAAGTGTGATTATCATTAACATGATTGTAGCAAACCATTGTTTTACTTCAATAGTAAATGATTTAAATAACCCTTTTTCTGTGGGGATTGGGGTGGGTGTTTGTCTTCCATGTAGTTTATATCCTGGAACCTGGAGATGCTCCTTTGTTACAGCAACCACTACAGACATCCAAATCTGGTATTCAACAAATAATTGAGTGCTTTCGATCAGGTATGAATGTTTTAGGATGTATTTTTCAATCTTCCCATAATAGTTAAAAACTACCTAGAAATCCTTAGAATAATTTTTTAAAAATTTTAAAATGTATACATTGATTGTATAGAATACTTTTAATTGTCAAATTTTTAAAAAGTGGATGAATAAATATTGATCTAGATTCTTTTTTCAGTATTATATATTATATATTAATATAGGAATAAACAGTATGGTTTGAAGAAATATATGTGGTATCTTTATTGGTAATGTGCCTCTTCTTAACAATTTATTATTAAATTTTTTGGCATATCTTTGTAAACCCTCAACGGGCACTAGTAAATTATACTGGGTCTTTATCAGGATTGGCAGAGTAGATTATTTATTCAGAATGTCTGAGATGTTACTTGTTCTAGATTAATTACTATATCATCTCTGTTTATGTGACTCACCTTCTCCTGCCTAACCTTGGAGTTTCAACATCTTTGATAGAGCACAAGACAGGAAAAATACTTATTCCAGTCCCTGATCTCTTTGGATGCATTTGTTTAGCTTTACTTTCTATTAGATCATTATAATAATTGCATGTATAAGAAGTATCTTTGTGCAGTTGCAGTCCAGTGCTTTAAAAAACATGTTGCTTACTACATAGACATGACTGAGAACTGTTAGAACTCCTTTCTCAGTGAGAGCTTAGGTTGTGATTCTTATGGTCCACTTACCCACCTTTTGTAGATTTGGCTTCTCTGACATAGCAGACTACTGAGTCAGATATAAGTAAGCAAACACACATGACTGATGGGACACTTAACTGATGGAAACTTAAAGGATTAGAATATCTTTTGTTATTCTAAAGCTTACTATTTTAATGAAGAATTTCTGAGATTAAAAGGAAAAGATAATTTATATGTAACCACTTGTATTGATAAATGCTTTGAGGTGTTTATTTTTAAGTCATTGTAAAGAGAAATAGCATATATTTTCCTTATTTCAGGATCTAAGAAATAGGTACTTAATCTAAAATAAAAATTATTTTGACTTCTGATTTTCTGGGATCTGTTTCTTGGATATTTAATCTAATTTTTAATAGATTTTTAATCTATTTTTAATCTTTTAATTTTAACCTAATTTTTCATCTATAGTCCTCATGGCATTACTTTTATGTATATTTAAATCAGTTAAGTATTGAGTGAATACCTATACCTTGCTGATGTTGAATGGTGGTGTAATCTATTTTCGGGTGTCATTTGTTGTTTTTATTTTTGGTAGTTGCCCTTCATAAACAGAAGTAACTGATAGGTCAGATTTTTCTATGATAAATACAATTAAAATTTTACTTACTAGGGGAGGTATTTATAATATATTTCTGGCATAACAGAAGAATGGTTAGTTTCTGGTCATTGTAAGAGTTTCGTTTAGCTGCTTGAGTAGATAATTCTTTTTGTTCTTTCTCATGGATATGAAGGTAATAGCTTTTCACATTTAGTTACTTCTTTGCTACAGGGTTTTTTTCCTTTTTTTTTTTTTTAAGAGAGGGTGAGAGAGGGGCTGGAGGGAGGGATGGGGGGGTGGAGGAGAGAATCTTAAGCAGGTTCCACACCCAATGTGGAGGCGGATGCAGGGCTGGATCTCACAATCCTGAGATCATGGCCTGAGCTGAAATCAAGAGAAGTCAATGCTTAACTGACTGAGCCACCCAGGCACCCTTATAGGTTTCTTTTTTAAAATCCAAAATTTGAAATGAATAAGATTTTTTTTTTCAAGATTTTATTTATTTATTTGACAGAGAGAGAGAGATCACAAGCAGGCAGAGAGGCAGGCAGAGAGAGGGGGGGAAGCAGGCTCCCCGCCGAGCAGAGAGCCCGATGCGGGGCTCGATCCCGGGCTCGATCCCAGGACCCCGAGATCATGACCTGAGCCGAAGGCAGTGGCCCAATCCTCTAAGCCACCCAGGCGTCCCTTGAAATGAATAAGATTATTTTATACTACTTGAATTTATTATAGTGTTATTTGATTAAGAAGTTAGAATTGGTTCATTCATAAATACTTTGTCTTGTAAAATATACCTTTTCAAGAAGATCCCGTTTTCAAAATCTGTGTTTAACTTTGGAAGATGAATATTTAGAAATGAAATTAATTTTTTTTCACTGTGCTCATCTCTTTTTTCTGTATTTGCTATTTCTTTACAATCTAAAGAAAAGTGTCTGTGAAATGGGTAAAATATTCTTTTTTAAATGTTCCCTTCTGACCTTTCAAATTCAAATTTGCCTTCTGAGTTATGTTTTATTTAGGAAAATTCTGAAAATAATATAAATTTAATTCTGAGTACCCAATAATTTAAATTAGAAGTGATTTAGAAATATGCTTAGCAATACAAAGAACTAATTTTGGATTTAAAAAAAGGAATTCTTTTACTTCGTTAATGTGTCTCAGAACTAAGCAATTTTAATTTCCTCAAGATTGTGTAATCTCTTCATCAGTATAATCTAAAGTTTGCTTAGGTAGCTCTTTAGCACCGGAGTTCCAAGCCCTGGCTGACTGAAACTTTGGGAGGATAGAACGGAAGTTTGGGCCACATAATTTAGGGACGAAGATCCATTCTTACCCTCTAAGTTCTTCCTGGTCCCATTCTACTCCCAGCTACACCTTCAGTGACTCATTTCTTTCTAGACTCTTTCCATTGTAGTTGGGTCACACACACTGCATTTAAAAGAACTATCCAAAGTCTGTGCTTTTGCTCTTGCTAACCTATAAAGGCTAAGTCAGGTGGGGCATTAGTAATGGGTTAGGATATCTAGCTTAATCTTTAAGCTCAGATAGTTGTCTTCACTATTTTATCATTTCTAAGTGACTCACCTCCTTTCTACACTGGGCTGTCTATGACCTGGTATTAATTCCTACCCAAGCTGAAAGTTCATAAAAGGCGGAGGAAGGAGTTAACTCAATTTTTAGGTCTACCAGCCCCACATGTGCTGTACTGACCACATGGTCAGTTTTGACTTGTTTTCTTTGCCTCACACTTCAGTTTTTGCTTTGGACTGTTTTTCTGGTTTTAAATGATAAATTTTTCTTGACCTCTGATATCTTTTTATTTCTGTATGCTTCACTTGTAAATTAATTTGAATAGATTTTTCTTTTTGGAGTTAAGTAATATTCCTTTATTGGAATAAGTAATATTATTGGATTAAGTCATAAGTGCCTGTGGTTTAAAAATAATAAGGAAGTATAAAAAGATGTATAAAAATACAAAAATAAGTCTCTTTGCTCAGGCAACCACTGCTACATGATTGTGTGTCTTCCTCTGGAGACCCTGTATGCATATACAAGCATATATCCCTCACTTTTGCCCCCGGTACGAAGGGTAGCTGATTCTGCGCACTGTTACGTATTTTTGCTTTATTAACAGTACATTTTGCTGTTGTTTGACATTTGTCCATAGGTACATATCTCATTTTTTAGAAGGCTGCCTATTTTGCTCCCAACCAAAATCCAACAGATTTTCTACTCTGAAATCCCTGGTGGTTGGATGACTTTGAGACATGCCGTTTGCTCTGTATCCCTGCCTTCTGTACTATCTTGACTGGGCCCAGCCTTTTGCTAGAGTGCTGCCTTGGCTGTTAGTCCTTCTAGGATCACATCTGTGACTTGGTGTCTTCACATTTCCCTCCATTTTATTGACCCTTTTATTTTAGCTTCCTTTCTTCCCAGCTTCTCTCCCCGAACTGAAACAGAATTTTAAGTAACAACAACAACAACAACAAAGTGTACTTCAATGAGACATTTATTAAAGTCGATTTAATTGAGCTTAATATTCTTTCTTAGTCTCTTAATCTTCTGGTAGAGGCAAAGGAGCTATTGAGTGCCCTAAGATTAGAAACAGAAAAATGGGGAGAAAAGAGAAGGGTATTTAGTCTGGTATTCAAAACTGATCTTTCATATGAAGTTGACATCGTTTTTTTGAATCCTTGAAATATATAACATTGTAAAAAAATAATATATAATATTGTAGAAAAAAGATTCTATAAAATACACTACTACTATGTGTAAGGAAGGGCATCTTTTCTGACTCTTAGGGAGGAGTAAATTGTAATGAAAAATGAAAATTGGGGCACCTGGGTGGCTCAGGCGTTAAGCGGCTGCCTTCAGCTTAGGTCATGATCCCAGAGTCTTGAGATCGAGCCCCACATCGGGCTGCCTGCTCAGTGGGAAGCCTGCTTCTCCCTCTTGCACTACCCCCCTGCTTGTGTTCCCTCTTCCGCTGAATCTCTCTCTTTCAAATAAATAAATAAAATCTAAGAAAAAAAAGAAAAATGAAAATTAGCTTTATGTGGTATTTGCTATTGTCATTATCATCTTAGGTTTGGTCATTTAACTTCTTAGAAGAGTTTTTTGTTTCGTTTTGGTTTTGTACTGTTTAAAACCGTTACCTGCATTTAGTGTAAGCTGTTTCTGGTTGGTGATGCCTTAGTCCTGATTGCAAACAAAAACTTAGGATGGAAGTGTGATTTTTCAGAGATACATAAGATAAGAGAGCGCCATATGATACGAGTTTTATTTTTGGTTGTTACATAACAATTGTAGGAAATTTAAAATCAGACTAGATACTTTTTGCATGAGTAAGACAGATGCAGATTTTTTTGTTTGATTTGTTGTTCTTACATTCTTCAAAGAATGTCATCTGAGGCTATGTTCCTAGAGGTCCAGACATTTATATTAGTCTGGGAATTTCTTAAGGGCGCAGATCAGATCCTTCACTCTCATGTTTCCAGTAATAGCATTGCAAACTCATTTTTGATAGGTGTTCAATAAATGTGTGTAGAACTAAAAGACTCACCAAGTAGGGACTAGAATAATTTTGTTCTGCTTATAAATTTATTGTAGTATGTAGCAATGTTCCATAATTAACCTAGTAATTATTTTTTTAAAGATTTTATTTATTCATTTGAGAGAGAGAGACAGCGAGTGAGCACACAAACAGGGGGAGAGGCAGAGGGAAAGGGAGAAGTGGACTCTGCTGAGCAGGGAGCCTGATGCGAGGCTTGATCCCAGGACCCTGAGGTCATGACCTGAGCCAAAGGCAGACTCTTAACCATCTGAGCCACCCAGGTGCTCCTAACCTAGTAATTTTTTTAATCAACTCTTGCAGGTGGTGGTTTTAAGAAATCAATTTAAAATTTCTTAAGTTTTCCCTATTTTTTTTTTTTTTTTTTTTACCTTTAAGAACTTTTGTTAAAGGATGATCAGTTAGAAATTTCCTTCATGTACTGGCCTTGGAAATCAGTTTTGACACAAATTACAGATTTGCTTGCAGTGTGTTTAAACAGCATGCTAAAAATGATTGAGCTCATGTGTGAATCATAAAGCAAGCAGTATACCTTTTAAAAATCATTACTGCTGTAACTTAAAATGATCATTGACCAACATATCCATAAATTAGGGGGGAAAATGAAAGCTTATCTTTGGCACAGAAGAGTTAAAATTAATATCACATCATGTAAAGTGACTGCCCATCCACCCTAATGTAAAACTGAATACTGATTCCTTTTGAAAAAAAATATTACATTTTTCTCAGTACATACAATGTATTTGACATTAAGGAATAGCACATGACTAAACCCTTGATGAGGTTTAAATAATTTTTACTGAGCACCTATTATGAGAATCTGAAATATTCACTAATTTCTAAGCATCAAAAGCCTTCCCATTGGAGGGCTATTTTTTTTTTTTTGAAAGATACTGATTAATGATCTATATAATCAATAAACAGTGACTTCTAAGATAGTTTTAAAACCTAGGGCAAGAAAAAGTTACTCATACAGGAAAAGGAATAATTAGGAGTAAGATCGTGCATGGGTCTCTTTCAGGATCAAGGGCAGTGGAAGAACTTTATGTTGCTGTCTAGATGGCCATGTCTGTTGTTTCAGGTGACAGAAAGTTTTAGCTGTTGACAGAGGCACAAATGATTGGCTGTGTCTACTTGTTAGTGAGCAGAGCAGTCAAAAATGGTAGCTGATGAGACCACTGTGTCCACATGGGAAAAATAACAAAACCTTAAATGGCAACTAAAACTAACTTAGGGAAAAACTTCTATTGTCTGTATTTATGAAATGGGCAACATCTTATTTTTCTCATTTGTAAAATGTGTAAGTTGAATTAGAAAATCTTTATGGTCTCTTTTTTGGCTTCCTAGGCAACTATATACACTAAAAAAAAAAAAAAAATCTAGAAAGGTTTCCTTAAACATAAAGCTCTCTAGTATGTCATTTAACAAACCTCAATCAGGCATGGTCCTGAGGGCTGGGAATATAGTGGGTGAGCATTACAGGTATCTTCTCCATCCTTTTAGAGCCTCCAGTTTAATGGGACTACAGAAAAATAATTCATTACAAGATAGTGGGATAATACAGTAGAGATAGATGTATAGTGTGCTGTGGGAGTAGGGGTGAAGAATTCCTAACAAAAACCAGCAATCAGAAGGCTTCCTGGGGGAAGTGACTTCTAACCTGGAGTTTTGTTTGTTTGTTTGTTTTAAAATTTTATTCATTAGAGAGAGAGCACAAGAGCAGGGAAGGTCAGAGGGAGAAGCAGACTCCCTGCTGAGCAGGGAGTCCAAGGTAGGACGCATGACTTGATCCTGGCTCAATCCTGGGGCTCAACCCTGGGGTTCCAGGATCATGACCTGAGCCAAGGGCAGTTGCTTAACCAACGGAGCCACCCAGGCACCCCAGAGTTTGAAGGATTACTAGAAGTGAGCCAGACCGAAGTAGTGGGAGATAGTTATAGGCAGAGAGAAAAAAAACATAGGTGAAGACCTGAGAAGAGAGAGAGAGAGAAACAATTTGGTGAACATGGCTCTAAAAGAAATTTGATGTACCTGCATCAACACAACTGTGCCTGTGTGTGTGTGTGTGTGTGTGTGTGTGTGTGTAGGTGGGGTGGGATGGGGGAAGGATTTGTGAGCGATAATTAAAGATTGATGAGTTAAGGGTAGAAGAGCCAGAGATTTTTTGGAGGGGATGCTATTAGAAACGAATTACACTCTGCTGAATATAACTAGTTCTATAACCAGGACTAAACAAGAATACCTATCTATTTCTCTTTAATTTTTAATTAATTAATTTTTATAGTTGAGAAAACCTGGTGGACAGTGAGATCTGATTTAGGGATGCAGTCTTGTATTTTTAGCAGTAACTTTTTTATGTATAACTTTACACTTTCTATTTAAATCTTCAGTTGCGTTCTTAAGTTAAACCTAGTTCAGCTTGTTTTTACATTCCTCTTCAATCTTTTTTGACTATCTTTAAAGGCAGAATTGAATCTTTAGTAGGGGTCTAGCAGATATTTCAGTTTAGAATTAAAGTGCGCAAAATTTTCTGTTTTCTTCTTACTGGTACTACACTTAACTATGCTTCTTGGGAATTATATGTAGATATGTTAGGTTTATCTAAAATATATTTTTTTAAGATTTTATTTATTTTTAAGATTTTATTTATTTCTTTATTTGACAGAGAGAGAGATCACAAGTAGGCAGAGAGGCAGGCAGAGAGAGAGGGGGAAGCAGGCTTCCTGCTGAGCAGAGAGCCTGATGCTGGGCTCCATCCCGAGCCGAAGGCAGAGGCTTAAACCCACTGAGCCACCCAGGCGCCCCTACCTAAAATATTTTTATCATCAGTCTACCTCTCATAGTTTGTCAGTCACTTAGGAGGTTAACTATGAACTAAACATGTTAGCAGTCTATTGCCAGTATATTTGGTAATGCAAAGTGGACTAAGAAAGTATATGCATGTGTGTGTTTATGTGTGTGTATATGTATGTATGAATTTACCTTTATATTAAAAATAATACTAAGGCTGTCCTCTGAATCTTTTTAAATTTATGTTTTCTGATTTTGTGGTAATATGGTTTAGTGCAGTAAACCATTGATTTGGATTTGAGAAATGGTGGAAATGATTTCATTATATTTATTTTTTCCCAGTAGAAACCCACTGTGTAATTTAATTTTTCTGGGATTTAGGTTCATATTTTCTTTCATGATCGTCTAAGATAGGTTTGGTTTGTTCATTTTAGAAAATGGATAGTATAGTGTGTTTACTCTTTAGTAGTCCCAGAGCTTAACAGAGTGTCAAGTACTTGTAGAATGATAGAAGAACACTTTGCACCTAAGTAGTTTTAAAGTTCTTTTTCAGGACACATTTAATATTGAAGTTGATATTAGTATATTTTTTATTTGAGGAAATTAAAGGCTAATTAATTAGTAAAGCATGGCAGGTCAATTTTGTCAATTAACCTGTGGCAAAAACCTGAGGAAATAATGACAAAAGATCTTCTATTTGTGTTTTATTCCTAGTGGATGTTTTTATTTTAAAGATTGGATGCTCATTGCCATTTATTTTTTTTCCCCTGCCTTTTGATCTCCTGTCATACTGCTTAGATTCCCTATATCAGTGGCATTTCTTCAACTAATCTTTATTGAGCGTTGCTAGAGCTGAATACTTTGTAGTTGTAAATAAGACAGGTTTGCTCTTGGCAGCTTTGGAGTTTATAATCTAGTGGGGAAGACAGGCTTTAAATTAGTTTAAACTATAAACTATCAGTTTTTAATTAATTGTACTTGGAGTGAGTTTTTGAGAGAGAAAGGCTTTGAATACATTTATAGTGGTGTCAAGAGGCTTAAGCAAAATTCAAATTATGGATTAGGATTCTCTACTCTGACACTCAATGACCATAATTCCATGTTGGCCCAGAACCTGAAGTAATTTGAGCTGAGTTTAAAAAGAAAAGTCACAGGCAATTTTGTGACACAGTTTCGAGTTTCTTTAAGAAATCAGGGGAAAATGTATTATAGAACTCCATGTTCCCGTCTTAATGCAGAAGGGAACTATAGGAACCAGTCAGAAACTTTGGCAAGGAGTAGGGGATTGGTAGGGGAGGGGTATGTTTAATTCTTCTTTCCCCTTCCAGATCTATTGAATCAGAATCTCTAGAGGTGGGTCATGTACATCATTATTCCCAGGTTATTGTGATGATCAGCCAGATATTGGAACCACTGTTGGAATATCCTAAGAATTGATTGGCTGCTGAATTAGAAAAAGAATATCAATTTTAGCTGTCATAAGATCCAGGTGATGATAGAATTTTACTTAGAATTTAGTTTATAAGTTAGTTCTGAATACAAATGGTGGAAATTGGCAATGCCTATATTTTGTTTGCAAAGAGTAATTGCACTTTGGATTGTCAACAGTGGTTGCCCAGTTTAAAAATGCACATTAAATTTACCTTTTCTGTTGTTTTATTTTCTTTTTTCCTTCAGGAACTAAACAACTTAAGCACATTTTATTAAAAGACGTGGACACTATTTTTGAATGTAAATTATGCCGCAGTCTCTTCAGAGGATTACCAAATTTAATTACCCATAAAAAATTCTACTGCCCACCAAGTCTCCAGATGGATGACAGTAAGTTTTATTCATATGTTCAGTTATGCATTTTTCTTATATTGCGGCTATACGTTTGTGTTAAAATGGTATCAAAAATTTAACGATGGGGAATTAAATACTCGACTTAATGTTCATTTTCGTAGGTACTTTCATATGAGTGCTTTTTACTTGGGTTTTTCTAAAGAGATTAGTTTTATGAGTATATTCCTTTATATTAAGATATTGGATATTGTTTTTGAATGTTTATATGGATCATATAGTTTATATTCAGGATTTTTCTAAGTTAAAATGTGAGTGCTTGAAGAGAGTATTGGTATTTTTTATTTCTACTTCTACTTCTTTCTCTACAGCTTGTTACATATGACTGATAATTTTCTAAGATTATCCTTAAGTAAATAAGAATGTTAGGAATAGGGGTGCCTAGGTGGATCAGTGGGTTAAAGCGTCTGCCTTCGGCTCAGGTCATGATCTCAGGATCCTGGGATCAAGCCCTGCATCGATTTCCAGATCCTGGGATCGAGCCCCACATCGAGCTCTCTGCTCAGCAGGGAGCCTGCTTCTCCCTCTTTCTCTGCCTGCCTCTCTGCCTACTTGTGATCTCTTTCTCTCTGTTAAATAAATAAAATCTTAAAAAAAAAAAGAATGTTAGAAATAGAGCAAAGAATGAGTAAATGCATTGATTTCTCAGGATGGTAAGAAGAGCATTAAAAAATATTAACCTATCTTTTTCTGGGTATTGAGTTGAAGACCAGTTTTGTTCTCAGTGAAATTTATTTATAAACCAATGATTTTATCAGAAATGAGATTGTGTTTAAGCCAACTTGAGATCTGAAGTAGCTTTATGTGATGAAGGCAGGTTGTAGGCTAATAAAGTCTTTGTGGAATCGAATGTTTGTTGGATTAAGTGTATTGCCTATGTATGATTAAGTTAGCAGTATATGTAATGGTATTATTTTCTTGCTTTAAAAAACTGATATAAATTCCTTAAAATATTTAATGAGTAATAGGTGACTTTCATTATTTTTTGTTCAGGGGTTTAACTCTTTGTGGTCTTACAAATTACAGAACTTATTTTGTCATTTTGATACTATAGTTGCATTGTGGGGTTTGTGCAGTTTTCAACTTAACTTTCTTGGGATGGGAATGAAATAAAAATTCCAAATATCAAAAGTACCATATAATTATTAGCATGAAGCTGATTTAAAGTATATTATAGGACATCGTTGAAATAAAAATTTCATCTTTGGGGAACTTTTTCCTAGTACTGTTAGATCTTATTATACTTGTTTTTATCATTGAGATATAAATTAAAAGGCAGTCTATAGGGATTAGTTTCACATATGATCTTTTAATAATTACAGTATTAGTGGAAAATGAGTTATATTTCTGATAGTTATCCTTGTTTTAGTGTAGAGTTGACTTTTAGAAATATAAATAAATGAATTTGTTGGATTATTATGCACTTTTCTTGGTAATACTCATTCTAGAAGTACTTCTGTGAAAGTGTTATCCTTATAGACACTACTTTATCCCTTTAAAACAGGAAGATTACTAGAAGAGCAATAATGAATCATTTCTTGTTTTCTAAATATCAGATTTGATGCTATATTTGTATCTAGATTTTAGAGTTGTATGTGGAAACATAACCAGTGTTAGATAAAAATCTGTTATAGGAGGAATATTTGATTGTCTACAGGGGATGTAATTATTGCACAAGTAATTAAAACTAGCTCTGTTTTTGGAATAAATCTAGTTTTTAATCACTTGTTTGAATGGGATGGTATCCTGTTAAGAAGCCCTGTAATAGCAAATACTTCTCTACATGTCATTCATATTTATATCCTACAGATCTTTTTTTTTCATTTCCATTAGATCTTTAAGGGTCCCTCTCTACAAGTAGACTAGATTATTATGGATTAATAGAAATGCTTTTATGTTTTCTAAAAAAATCATTTTTATATATAATAGTACATTCTTCATGATGTTTTACCCATCTTGAGTTATGAGAACTTTGATTTGCCTTTGCTAGCCTGAAAATTTTAGACTGAAAATTTGAAATATTGTTTTAATTGTTTAGGACACTCATGTGCTTATGTATTTGGCATTAAGGGCACTTAGGAGTGGAAGTAGCTCTTCAGATTGCATTTATTCCTTAACGTTTGTGTACGTTGATGAGATTTTAAATTAATTTTAGTTCAATTCTAGTTTTAAAATACAGAAAAGTAGATAATACTCTCCTAGAAATAAATATAAACCAGTAATAAATTTTAAGGTAGACGTTCAGAATACATTTTTAAATATTAGAGAGCTAGAGCAGGCAGATTATTTCAGATTAAAATGTTGTTTTTTCCTTAACAGACCTTCCTGATGTAAATGATAAACAAAGCCAAGCCATAAACGACCTCCTAGAAGCCATATATCCAAGTGTGGACAAGCGAGAATATATTATTAAGCTAGAACCCATAGAAACTAATCAAAATGCAGTGTTCCAGTATATTTCAAGGACTGATAATCCTACTGAAGTCACAGAGTCAAGCAGTACTCCGGAACAAACTGAAGTTCAAATACAGGAAACCAGCACTGAACAGTCTAAAACAGTACCAGTTACAGATACGGAGGTGGAAGCTGTAGAGCCCCCTTCTGTTGAGATTGTTGCAGATGAAGTTGCACCTGCATCTGATGAGCAACCTCAGGAATCACAGGCTGACTTGGAAACTTCTGACAATTCTGATTTTGGTCACCAGTTGATATGCTGTCTTTGTAGAAAAGAATTCAATTCCAGACGAGGTGTTCGTCGTCACATTCGAAAAGTACACAAGAAAAAGATGGAAGAACTAAAAAAGTACATTGAAACACGAAAGAATCCAAGCCAGTCCTCTAAAGGACGCAGTAAGAATGTTCTAGTTCCAATAAGTAGGAGTTGTCCAGTATGTTGTAAATCATTTGCTACAAAAGCGAATGTAAGGAGGCATTTTGATGAAGTTCATAGAGGACTAAGGAGGGATTCAATTACTCCTGATATAGCAACAAAGCCTGGGCAACCTTTGTTCCTGGATTCTGTTTCTCCTAAAAAATCTTTTAAGACTCGAAAACAAAAGTCGTCTTCAAAGGCTGAATACAATTTAACTGCATGCAAATGCCTCCTTTGCAAGAGGAAATATAGTTCACAAATAATGCTTAAAAGACATATGCAAATTGTCCACAAGATAACTCTTTCTGGAACAAACTCTAAAAGAGAGAAAGGCCCTAATAATACTGCCAGCAGTTCAGAAATAAAAGTTAAAGTTGAACCAGCAGATTCTGTAGAATCTTCACCCCCTTCCATTACCCATTCTCCACAGAATGAATTAAAGGGAACAAATCATTCAAATGAAAAAAAGAACACACCGGCAGCACAGAAAAATAAAGTTAAACAAGACTCTGAAAGCCCTAAATCAGCTAGTCCGTCTGCTGCAGGTGGCCAGCAAAAAACCAGGAAACCAAAACTTTCAGCTGGCTTTGACTTTAAGCAACTTTACTGTAAACTTTGTAAACGTCAGTTTACTTCCAAACAGAACTTGACTAAACATATTGAGTTGCACACAGATGGGAATAACATTTATGTTAAATTCTACAAGTGTCCTCTTTGCACTTATGAAACTCGTCGGAAGCGTGATGTGATACGACATATAACTGTGGTTCATAAAAAGTCATCCCGCTATCTTGGGAAAATAACCGCCAGTTTAGAGATCAGAGCTATAAAGAAGCCCATTGATTTTGTTCTAAATAAAGTGGCAAAAAGAGGCCCTTCGAGGGATGAGGCAAAACATAGTGATTCAAAACATGATGGCACTTCTAACTCTCCTAGTAAAAAGTATGAAGTAGCTGACGTTGGTATTGAAGTAAAAGTCACAAAAAACTTTTCTCTTCACAGATGCAATAAATGTGGAAAGGCATTTGCTAAAAAGACTTATCTTGAACATCATAAGAAAACTCATAAGGCAAATGCTTCCAATTCACCTGAAGGAAACAAAACCAAAGGCCGAAGTACAAGATCTAAGGCTCTTGTCTGGTGAGGAACAGTTACAGAGTTTTGCTTTTTTCCCCCCATCGAACTAAAAAAATCATTTGACCATAATTTATAGCTGGTTCCATTTTAACACATGTTTGCTTCCATATATCTTATGGCAATGGGAACTGCAAGAGTAATGTGCATATTGCATTTACCTCTTCAGTGACCTTTATTCCAGTGGCTTGGGAACAAAAGTTAACTTCAGAACTTATCTTCCACAGGACAATGCAATATAGTTGTAGGTAGATGGCACAGGGTCAGTGCTTTCCTCTCAATGTTGTAAAATATATACATTTATATTGGCTTATGTTTACAATAGAAGTCTTCTGTTTAACTAACTTTGCACAGGTTTAATTTGATTTAGTGACCTAGTCTACTAATTAAGACATTGTAGGAAAAGCTAAATATATTAGAATGAATTTGTGAAGGTGATAATTATAGGAAAAAAAGTTTTTTGAGGCACTGTAATTATTGTAAAAATTAATTTGTGACGGCTAAATAAAGTGCTGCACTCAGAAAAAAAAATCCCCAAATTGAACTTAGAACAATTAGCATTTATTATTTACATTTAACATAGTGCTTCCAGTCAAATGGGGGAAACTTGATAGACAAAAGTTTGGATTCTTTTTTTCCTTCTCTTTGAAAGTATGCATTAGTTACTGTTTTTAGTTTTGATCTATGGAAAAAGTGATTATATAGGTTCCAAATCTTACTTTTCCCTTTTTGTTTTAAATAGACTTTTTATGATCATTTCAACATAGTTAATATTATTAAGCAGAGGGGTTTTTTTTTGTTTTTTGTTTTGTTTTGTTTTTTTGTGGTTGTGCGTTGTAAGAAAAGGAGAATCCCTATTGGGAAGAAAGAAAAAAATTTTACTTTTTTAGAAGGTTTTGGAATAAATGTAGATTTTTAAAATGCAATATAAAATAAGGAGTAGACTCCCTATACTTGTTTTTGCAAGTCTCTCTATATTTTTAAAAGTTTACCTTCAGTACCTGTTTCCCTGTATTAAGGCATTTAATATATTTAATTAGTATTAAGTTAGTTTTGGATTCAGGTTTTAAAGCAGTATACTTAGTTTGAGTGCTGAGTAGGTTAAATGTTGTGGTTTGAGTATCACACATTTTTTTATTTGTGTGGAAACTTGAGATGAAACCATCCTTTAGAAGTCATTTACTATTGTATAATTTTAAAAAACAAGGTTTTATTGGTAAACTCAAAAGTGTTCATTTATTCCCATTTCTCCTCAGATAACTTCAAGTGATGTACGAAAAGGTTTGGAGTTCATTTTTGTGGAAAGACTTTAAATTGGTGTTAGAACCACTAAACGTCTTCAAATGGTACTATGAGAAAAAAAAGGAAAAACAATTTCATAAATATTCAACTGTAACTGCTGTTTTCTGACTAAAATAATAACCATCTAACCACTTGTTTCTAAGGCACTGCCTCTCCCAGCACTTTCAAGTAGCTGTGACATTACATATTGTCATCACAGTCCATCAGCTAACCACCCTTGACCTTGTGCATTTGGTCTGCAGTTTCTACAGAAACGTTGCAAAATTCGATTTCCAAACAATTTGTTGATTTAAGTGATCAACAACCTGAAGAATATATATCACCACTGGTGATTTTTAATTGACAAAAAGACTGTATCTTAGTGATTTTAGTTTTGTTTCACTTTATGTGGCAAAATTTTCATCTGGATTGTACAGATAATTTTCCTAGTGAGTGTATGTTAGGACCAAAAGAGAAATTAGTATCAACATATTATAAATATTTAGCCTACTAAATATTTGTAATTATTCTTACATTCATTTATTTCTAACTCGTTCTCTAGCACTTAAATGTTTGAACGTTTCATTCTAAAATATATACTACAGGAAAGTTCCAGTTCGTTTTCATCCATGGATCATACATTTTTTATTTGTAAACATCTGAGTTTTTTATGAAAATTAAACATTCCCCTTTTTTCTTTAAATTTTATACAAAGCACTTTAATAATAGATGCAACTTAATTTTTCAGTTTCTTTTTTTTTTTTTTTAAAGACCACACATTTACTGATGTTAATATGAAGGTAGTAAATAGCTTACTGATATTTTATGGATGCAGACAATCCATGCACAACCACTTCTTATGATATTAGTTTATTTCTTTAAATATTGCTAAAAAAGGAAGATGGGAGTGTAAACCCTGAATTTTTCTCCCAAGTAAAATCTTAAATGACTACTTTAGATGATATTTGATTCCTACTGTAAAATTTGGAAAATAATGAATTGTCCATTTTTGTAATCAAGATTTTAGGAAAAACAGAAGTACATCTATCTTTATGAAATATTGGGCAGGTTTTTGTGTATCAATATTTTGTACTTTTTAGGGAATATTTTATTTTTTAGTAATTTTTGTCAAATTATAATTTTAAAAGGTACAGCAGAGAATATACCATGTTTTTATATAGGTTCACACCTGTACTTAGGCGGGACCCTGTCCATCTATATACTTTTTGTATAAAATTTTAAAATGTTGAAGATCCACAAGGTCATAATAAAATGCTTCTATAGCTAGAAAAACATTTACCCTTCCCAGTGCTTTGCACTAAAATATACTGTGAAAGGAAACTAGAAAGACTGTAACTGTTGCTGGAAATGTTCTATATTGAATGTACATGCTCTTGTTGGAAAACTGTACTATATGTGATGGAAATAAACCAGACTCAAAGTTATTTCAGCTAAATGTGCTTCAACAAAGGTGCATTGGTTGAAACTTAAATGTTTTATCAAATTTAAGTTTATTCAGTGACTATGAGCAGCTACACTTGAATTATACCCTGATAGTTTTATTTTTAAGAATTAGAGTGATAATTTCTCTTTAATTTAAAAACAGATTTACTTTTCCACATATGGAAAATTTGTACTTATAGATCTAACTTTAATGATTAATAGCATAATATATTTAGGGAACTCAATGTGTAGGTGGTATTTCATTTATAAACCATCTTCATTAGTTGCACATTATTAAATCTGTATGTTTGACTTTTGCAAGGTGTTATCTTTTATGCATTCTTACACACAACATATTCCAAAGATATTTTCCAGACTTAAGTACCTACAACCAGTGAAAAGATACGAGTATTCCTAAAAAGCTGGGGTGGCTCTTTGCTGTGGCCTCTCACCTGCATGTCAGCCTCTTGCTCTACTTTACTTTTTAAATACTGTAGGGAAGAAAGAAAAATAGCCTGATGTGGGTGGAGGGGAGCCCAATTGCTGGAATTCCTTACTGCACCTCACCTATTTCCGTTATACCATTCACAGTTGTCTCCTCTGTCATAACTCTAGGGCCATAGATCGGGAATTTAGAAGGAGGAATTGAGGATTCCATGGACTGTCAAAAGGTTTCATCTGGGTCATAGAGGAAAAAATAGCACATGTCAGGATGTGTCTATCTAAATTAGAATTGCCTAGAGAGAGTAGGAATATTTTATCATAGTAGACAAATTAATGGATTGTGGGAGATAGGAGTTAGAGGCTAAACCAGGACAAGTTTAAAAAGGTAGAATGAACAAGTAAGAAGTTATTAGAAATTCTTTGTTCTTCCTATTTCTTTCTGGTCTTCATCCTTACTTTTTGGTTTTATTTTGACTTTGGAACTCTCTCAGAGGGCTCAGGCCTGAGGCTCTTAAGGAAAACAGTGTTAGGAAATTTGTGGCAGAAGTTTTTCTGCATGCAGGCTATATAAGCAAATATTTATAGCACATTTCGTTGTGGTGATGATTAGTTAAGGAGGTAAAGAGCCATCAAAAACAGCTTATTTTATATTAAAACTTTTTTTCTGGCTACAAATTATATCTACCTTTGGTGTTACTTGGTCAGTTAAGAGTTTTCCTATAGAATTCAACCCCTCTTGTTTCCTGAGATACCTTCCACACCTAAGTGTAGTGGAAGAGGAGAAACAATAAAAAGCATGGCTTGCATTTCAACTTCATAAGTTTGGATAGTGCAAGTGAGAGCTGGAGGAGGTATGGCTGACACTGGGCAGGTGTTCATTAGAACGTACAGATATACCTTGAATGCATAATAACCTTTTTTGTTGTTGTTTTGCTCATGTCTCTCTTTTTCCCCCCTTTCCTCCCTACTTCAGGAAGAAAACCTTCTTCTTGAAGAATGTATATATTCTTACAGAATATGTATGTTATGCATCCTTAATTTTTGGCCTACTTATGTAGATAAGAGCTAAGTTTTTGGTTGACAGATGGCTTGTATTATTGAAAAGTACCTTTTTTTTAGGGATATGTAATTGCTTTATGATCTATGGGCTGTTCTACTCAGTTTGCTTTAAGGAGCCTATGGATTCAGTAGCAGGGAATTATGTGGTTTTGCTATGGTTTTAGATTGTGAGTATGGATGGAGGTTTCTCAATAGGTGTTATGGCAAGAAGGTATGGAGATAGAGAGGCATGAGTGGGTATCATTTCCTGTTGTGAGGTTGCAAAAGATTTTTCCAAATAGCATGACCACTGAAAAAGAAATACTTCTTAAACTTTAGAAATTAGATTTCCAGGTTTCCTGGAAATACTCTAGATCCTTACTTAGGAGTTTTAGAAGCTACCTTTTTTTTTTTTTTTTTAAAGATTTTATTTATTTATTTGAGAGAGAGAGAGTGAGAGAGAGTGGGAGAGGGTCAGAGGGAGAAGCAGACTCCTCATGGAGCTGGGAGCCTGATGTGGGACTCGATCCCGGGACCCCGGGATCATGACCTGAGCCGAAAGCAGTCGCTTAACCATCTGAGCCACCCAGGCGTCCCTAGAAGCTACCTTCTTAATGGAATCTGAAGGGTACCAGGATTAAGATTTAGCTGTGGATCTTGTGGTTGATCAGAAGCTGAGCTCTAAGATATGTGCAGTATGATGTTGGCTCTTCTGTTAGATAAAACCCGTCTGTACCCTGTGCTATTTTTTCCGTCTTCTCTGACTTTAAAAGCTAACAGAAACCTCAGGATTGGAAAGGAGTATGGCTCAGCAATCTTAAGAATGGCTATTACTTGTTTGGTTTCTAAGGCATTGGGCACATGATAGAATCCTGAATAAAACATGTTTCACTTAAACTCACCTGCAGTTATTTTGGCTTTTTTAACTTTGAAATTTTTCCTTATCTCTCTTAGAATTTGTTTCTGTACCATTTTACTCTCAGTTCTCTTTTGAATTTCTGGCTCTTTCCTTTTTTCTCTTCTGGTTGATTAACAGAGATCCTTAGTACCAAGATAGCCAGAATGTTTTTTGAGAAGGTAAGAGGGTAGGAAGTCAGCTTATTTCTTCCTGAATCTTTATCACTCTAAATTCTATTGGTCGGGTTTTTTATGTCTTTTGGAACTGCTGTTTCTGCATGTATTCACTACTACCACACCACAAGCAGAGGGGAACTTAATGGCAACCATAGTTGTGTCTGGTTGGGAAAATGCCCAAAGTTGGAGGTTTTGGTGTTTGTGTCTACTCAGCAGAGTTAATTTGCTTGATTGTGTATTTTTGAAGTCAGGGACTATGCCTTGGTAATTTTGTTTAGTGCCTAGCACATTTTCATGTATACTCAGGCACTTTAAATAAAAACTTGATAATGATATTAAAGTAAGTGGTAGCCTTTTCCATCTTAAAATTATGCTGTCATATACTTTGAGACTTTGGGTCTTAATTTCATAAGCTTTTATTACCTCCATGTTGTCTTTATTACTTTAGAAAATGCTACCAGTACTAAAATGAGAGTTTGTAATTATACAACTGTTAGCATTAGATAGTAATAATGAACATTCATGGAGTGCTTACTGTATGCCAAGCACTCTGCTAATCCTTTCCATGCATAATACCCCTCATCTACCAGTAAAATCCACCAATAAGAACTGTTACTTCATTATCTCCATTTTATAGAATAGGAAGTTGAAGCTTAGAGAAGTTCAGTGATTTACTTAGGTTCACGGAGCTAGTAAATTACAGAATTGAGACTTGACACTAGATCTGAGTACAAAGCATGTGCTCTTAATCTGTGCATGTTATATTTATTTGCACATTGTACCATTTCAAAGCACATTTGCTACATTACCTTATAGGCAGTTTAGTGTAATGATCTGGAGCCAGATTAGTTGGTGAAATTTTTGGATCCACACATTTTTTCCTGTGTGACTTTGTACAAGTTACTTAAAACATTCTGTGCCCTAGTTACCTCACCAATGAAACAGGGATAATATTTACCTCATAGGGTTCTGAGGATAAAATGAAAAGTACATGTAAAATATTTAGAATAGTGTCTGGCATGTTACGATAAATGTTAGATATGTTACTATAAGTGATTTTCATGGCATTTTAAAAGGTGTAATTTTTTTTTTTACCACTTAAGTTTAGATTGAAAGGGGTGCATTTGAAGAGAGAACTTTATTGCTACACATCAGATTTTAACTGCTGCTTTGTATTTAATTGGGACAATGAAGACACCTAACTGTATTATTATTTGCTGTCAATTTTCTTCTGATCAAATATTACTAGTTTACCATTCTTACTCAGATTTTTCATTTATCTGGAAAAAGTTACCAGGTAGTTGTAAGCACATTCATTTTAAGTTAGTCTTTATTTTTATGGTTACTCCCCAGAATAACCCCTTTGTCTTAAAATTCTCATTAGTATCTGCCCTGTCACAAATATTTTATTTTTGGTCATGTGCAAAATATTGACATGGAACAAATTTTAACTGAAGTGTTTCTATAAAACAAAAGTATATGTGCAGTACTATTTGAAAGAAAGCTAAATTATGGAACTAGTGGATTCTTCAGGAAAGCACGATTTGGGCCAGGTCAGGAATTTCTTTGGTAAATGTGTCATGAAGAGATAAGAAGAAGTGGTACTTTTTCAAGAGTCTTGCCACTGGTAGTCATTAGTGGCAGTACTCCAAATTTCATCTAAGGCCCAAGTACTGTTAGATTATCTGCTGAGAGGTTTTACCCACACACCTGCCTGTTCTCGATGTTGCTTTTTTAACAATAAGATAATAAAAAATTTTAGTACTTAGGGACTTGTATAATTAGCAACACCAGAGAACCTTTGTCCGTAAGTTTGGATGAACCTTCATATTCTGAACTTCAGATCTGGTGCTGGGGTTCCAACACCTGTGTTGTGTGGCTTTTTAGTGATTTTGTTACTCAAATACTTGTGTCAGGTGCCTGGAGCATATTCCTGTCACACAAAAAACTATGATGTTTAAGGAATAGAATGATATGCTTGAAAAAATAGCCAAACCAAAATAAACCAAAAAAAACCCCCCTCACCCTAAGGTTATTATTGCTTGAGCAATAATAACTTACACCCTCTCTGGGTGTCCCTGCTTTATATAATCTTGTAACACTTTCGATAGAAGAGTGTGTAATGGTGTTATATCGAGAGGAAGAGTTATTACACCAAAATGAACCCCAAGTGCATGGAACTGTTATTACAACTCAGGTTTTGAATATTGGTTTTTAATCTCTTCTATCTGTGGGATTATCCTAAAAATAAATTAGCTCTGAGAAATGGAACTGTGGCTTTTAGTCAGCCTTTCTTTCTAAGCTATGCAAAAGTATTTTTTAAAGAAGCTGCGATTCTTGCATAGATTGGTGCTTTGGTAGACCTGAACCCCCAAATATCTGTTAGTCGTGACTTGTAGCTTTTATTTTGGAGAGAAAGGAAAAGCAAGGAATACTTTTCTAAGAAAAAAGTAGTGAAGACTAGGAAAATACTGCGTAAATAAGTGTGATTGAATTATATGAAAAAAATTATACTTTTAGGGAAAGGATTTTTATGTAGTTTTCTTGAATTTTTGACATATAAATTATTAGGGGTGTTTTGTACAAGCTCCTCTAGGAGAGTGGCTTTGTCACTTTCAAGCCTTTTGATCATTAGATATTTTTGGAATTCCTTGGAATTCAGTGTGTTGGGCATTTTTAGATGGTTGAGACTTTTCTGAGCTTTATTCTTTCATTTGAATGGACAGACTTCCAGGTGTTAAGATAACCAATGGGACTATCATAAAGATAGGCAAGAACACAGTGAAATTTATGAGTAATTTTCAGTATGTCCTCAACTTAAACTGTTTTCAAAACATTTTTGTAGTTTTCTAATTCGTCCTTTCTTTGCTTGGCCATCTTGTCTAGTCAGCTATTGTTTCTTGTAATATGAGATTTGCAAAATCACTTATTTGCCGTAAAATTCAGACGCAAACAGGTTACTGCATGCACAAGAAGAAGAGATGGTTTTGTTTCCTATAACATCCCTGGATCTTTTCTTAATCTCTAAGTGCACAGTTGTAATGATAGGAATTATTAAATTTAAGGGTTGAAGATGCTTCTTTGAAGGTCTTTTTTTTTTTTTCTAAAACAGTTACCTAGAGCTAAGTAACAATGTCTTCAAATCACCGATGCTACAAGATGAAAATAAGACCCACGATGCTTGAATTACTACCCACCACCTGGTTTGCCCTGTCATCTAACTGCAGGTGTGTGAGTGCATGTGCACTCATATGTAAAAATATTGTACTACATATTTTTTTTTGGTTGCAAGCAAGACAGAGTTTTACTTGGTCTGTAGCTAGTAATGAGAAGTTTATTAGATAGCTTGATGTAGGGAAATAAGGAAGATTGTAGTGGCCAGACCTTATATACAAATTGGCTTCTCCGTATAGATTTCAACTAGGTCTTAATAGAAACTAGAAAAAAAATCAATGCAACTCTAGTGACTGGGTGTGGTCCTCTTAGGAACAGAAGTATTACTTCTCTGCTGCTATTAGCCCTTTGCAGATTCTGCTTTTACTTTTTGTTTTTAAACTAATTACCTCATTCTGTATCTTGTCAATATGGTTATAACTGCCTCATTACTTCTGCTGCCCGCCTTTTCTGTTTTTCAGCTAGCTTTCCCTCTGTATAGTTTGAGTTTCGGCTCTGGTAAGAGAAAGTCTGATTGGTTGAGTTAGATACATTTCTTGTTGGGCAAATCTCCCATGCCAGCCCTCTTTATAGGTTGCGGCCATAAGTTGCTCTTCACAGATTGGCTGCTCTTGGAATATGCGCTCTCTGTGGCTCCTGTCTTTGGTGATCTTGGTGGCACACTCAGTGACATAAAACATGTCCCTGGACTCAGTAAAAGGCATCTTGATGGGAATCTTTTAGAAGAGGGATCTGGATAGGCCTAGAACGGTAATCATCTTTCCAGTACACGATTTTCTTCCATTTTAATGGTGATACAATTAGATAAAGGGGATTAAGAATACACTTACCGTGATGAGTGCTGCATTACATATAGATTTGAATCTGTTGTACACCTGAAACTGATAGAACACTGTATGTTAATTATACTACAATTAAGGAAAAAAGTCAGAGTTGGTAGGTACCAGATACATGGTGTGAATCTATTTTGCGCTGGGGGAAAATAAAACCACCCCAAAACCGAAAAAGGTGGTAGAATTAAAGGTAACCTGGGGTTTAACTCATGTTGTACAGCACCTTTCCGTACTAGGAAAATGTGGGAAAGAGTTTTCTGATCAGCATCTGCAGTTGCTTTTCTGAACCACTCGTGGTGTTTCCATCTTTGCCTTTGCAGATTCATAGCCTGAAGTTTTCACTCAGAAAGAACCATTACATCTCCTGTAACAACATTCTGTCAATTGTGGCTGCTTTCCAGACACCTCCAATTATGCTGCAGAGTTTGAGTTGGTGATTTAGTGAATCCTTAATGCATTGCTTCTGCTTTCCTACTTGTATTTTCCATATCTGGGTTCACTTTGTAATAGCTGCTTTATATCCTTTCATTCATTCCTTCAATGACACATACTGTTGAGTGTCCATCGTGTGCCTGGTGCTATTCCATTCTTTTGGGGGAAATGGAATCATACAGTGATTAAAGCATGGATTTTTAAGAATCATTCAAACCTGAGTTCAAGTCTGGCTCCTTAACTTACTAGTTATTTACTCTTTCTAAGCTTCAGTTTTCTGGTCTGTAAAATGATTATATTTGCCTTATAGATACTACCTTATAGATAGGTTTGTTGTGGGAATTTATACAAATTTAGTGACATATTGTATGCCTGACTCAAGTAAGAACTCAAGTAAATATGCATTATTACTGTCGTAGTAATCACTAAAATTTTTATCAGTTTGCTCCTGGAATACTTTCTAGCACTTAGTTTCTGGTTATCTTTCTTTGCCATTTGCAGTTCGTTGCCTTTTTGTTGGCATTAATCCAACCGTTTAATGAAAAGTCAGATGTAACATCTGTGATAAAGCTAAGATACACAGCAGTTTATTAAGTTAGAATGTATTATTTTATGAGTCTTTAATCTGCCATTTCTGATAGCACCTTTTGCTGATTGTTGAAGAATTTGTTGAACTTTTCATATAATTTTTCTTTGTGGTTAATGTCTTACAGAAGCGTGTATGGTTTGAGTAGCAAAATTCAAAGCAGCTTTTGGTTTTATTCTTTTGTTGTAAACATTCGCTGTGGGTACATGAATATACTCTGAGTTTATAAGCAAGAATTATGTCTTTGTATCATCAGTGCCTCACAGTGTACTTGGCATAAAGCAGGTGCTAAGAGAATGTTGAAGGAGGGAAAAGGGGGAGGCAGGAACATGACATCAGTTATCTTCACGCTTATCGTTAGTCAATAATATATCTCTCCTTTTAAACTTTTCTTACCATTACCTCATCTTCTGATCTATATAGTTTCTCTCCCTGTGAAATCCTCTTTGTGTCTATTACTGATGGCTTCTGTTGTCTCCCTTCTTTGTGTGAGCCTCTTAGCTTCTGCCGTTGCTGCTCAGTAATAGTGACAGATCCAAACTCATGGGAGTGCTGTATTGACTGTATATTCTGTAAGTATCCATAATCAATTGCACACTGTATGGGTGTACATTTAGTGATTTTTTTAGATAATTCCTTTAAAGGTTTACTTTTGTCTAATTCATGCCTATTGGATTCTTTGAAGTACAGCTCACATTTCACTTCCTGTTTCACTCCTGGATCTAAACTAAAAGCAAGCAACTAATTGTTGATTGCTTCTTCTGTCCTTTGTGTAATCTTAGGAATTGGAATTGATCAGTTATTTCATTTATCTAATTCTCACATTGCCTACTTCAAAACTTTTGCATCATCCTTAAAGCCCCCAAGTTTGTTTTTGCTTCCTTAGTAAGAAGCACCTTAGCCTGTATCATGGCAAAAGCTGGAGGACATTTCTTTATGTTCCCCTTCTGCATCACAATTATTTTTTGTCTTCTCTTCTTGCTTTGGTTCTTTGCAGAAAGAAGTGTTCTTCTTTTCCAAGTCTAACTCTTATACCCTCACCAATCTTTTTTTCCCAAGACCTTCCTCCAACAACCCTCCTCTTCTTTCCCTCTCCCCATCTTTTTCCTTTTCCAAGCTTCTTCCCCTCACCTCACAAACATGCTCAAATTCCTTTTAGCCAGAAAGTAAAGTTTGCCTCTGTACTGTCTTCAGTCTAGTTACTGCCATCTGTTCCTCCTCCTTTCACTGTCAAGCTTCCATGTGCTTTCTTACTGCTCTGTTTTAGCGCTGATTTCACTATAACTGTCTATTTCCTTGTCTTCCTTCTCCTTTCGACTGTAAAGCTCTTAGATCTGTGTTGTGATCACCACAGATTCCTCAGGGCCTCGGATGTTTCTTGCTACATAGTAGGCATTCAATAAATATTTGTTGAATGAATGAACGATTTGGTGTCATGCCTATATCCTCCACTTGTGAACCATGGGCACCTTTTTTCCTACTGCTACATTTCTGTTAAAAGTTTACTTGAAGGGCATCAATGGCCACATAGATGCTAAGTCTAGTGGCTTCTTGCTGTTCGTCATGCTTGACCTCTTCATGGCCAATAATGCTTACCAATTTACTTTTCCCAGACTTTTTGGTCACTTGCAACTGGGTCACCTTGGGCTAGTCTCAGCATGGTACTGTATCCAAAAAAAACAGACAGGCCCAAGATTCTTTGGAAAATAATGAATCTGTTTGCTATTTTACATAAATTTTCTAAGGAGATAAAAAGTTACAGTTATATAAAGCTTAGTGAACTTCATACAAGTTATTTTACCCATCTCTTGTCCCAAATCCTCATATAACCTGGCAGCTTCCTCCTGTGTGTTCTGTAACATTTCTCCCAAGATCTTCTGTAAAGTTTCTACCAAAACCCCCTTGTCCACTTTTCCCATCTTATTTTCTTCCAAGAATAACTTTTTCCAGTTTAAATCACCTTAGCCTCTCAGTTTCTTCCAGTTCTTTTCTATATCCATTATCCTGCTTAGCATTCCAAAAGTCTAGAATGTTCTCTTGATATCATCTGGTTTGCCCTTACCAACCTTCTTTGCATGATTTTACTTAATCTTGAAGCTTTAGATCAGACACTATTTCCTTTAGTGACTATTTCCTGACTTCCTAGGTTTGGCTAGGTTTCCCCCTTGTATGTCTCTGTAGTGCCCCATGAATAACTATATTGAAATGATCTATTTGTGCCTCTTCCTTAGGCTAAAGCATCGTAAGGGTAGGGCTTCTATCTTTTCTTTATGCCCCTGGCATCCATCATAGCACCTGGAACATCCTGGATGTTGATAAATATTTATTGAACTGATGCTCTTGTGAACTCTCATCCTTTTTCTCTTGCTACTCACCTTTGCTACTAGGCCTTTAAATATGGATCAAAATTTCCTTTGAAACTTTTTTAAAAAAAAAAAGTCTTTTTTTTTTTTTTTTTACACTGTCTCAATGTTTCCTTCGCTTCCAGAGCATCAGTTATCACTTCAGTGAAGATGACCCCAGACCTATTTTCTAGCCTGGCTATTCTCCTAATTAGAAGACCATTTGTTTTCAAAATTATGTCAGACATCTTTCTATGGATGTTTCTCCAGCACCTTAAATGCAACAAAAACTCAGTAAACTAAACTTATTTCACTTTAAACCTGCACCTTTATGTGTTCCCTGTCTTAGTTATTCATACTCCTACCCTCCCAGTTGCCTAGACTAAAGAGAATCTTAGCAAATGCCTTGACTTTTTTTTTCCCCCTCCTATACTCTTCATCTAATCAGTGAGCAGTGCCTGTCCATCTTGCCTTTGAACGTTTCTTACATTTGGCTCTTCCTTGCCATCTCCATATTTAATAGTTTAATTTGGACTCTTATCTTGTACCTACACTACTGCATTAGTCTTGTAACTGACCTCCTCTCTCATCTGTCTTCCATGCTGCTGTCAGAACTATCTTCCTAAAATACAGATCTGCTGTTACTGTCTATCACTTGACTGACTTATTCTCAAGTCTTGGCTTAATTGTCACTTCTGAATAAAGACAACCTAAAGTATGTCTTCCTTGTAGTTCTGTTTCATATTCCTTTCTTCCTTCTTGTCCTCTAATACAGTTTGTAACTATGCTTATATTTGTGCATTGATTTGTTTAATGTCTTATCTTCCTGCTGGAGAGGCGAGGAGAGCTATGTAGACCCTGTGCCTACCACAGTGCTTGGGACATAGTAATGCTTTGAAAATATCTGTTGAATGAGTGGATGGGTGATAGCTTATCAGTATAGGCAAACAGGAGATAGCAAAAGCAGAGAAGTTACAGGTCCTAGACTCTTTCTCCATTCTCACAGACCTTGGTCTATAGTTCTGGCTTTTCTGTAATAGTAATGGGTTTCTCCCTTCTGTCTTTTGCATTTATTTCCATCAGGATGGGAGTCAACAATTACATTACCCCATACTCACACTAATGCTGATGTGACTGCAGTTGATTTGGGGGCCACTGGGCGGTGGCAGCTAGATTTGTTTACCTATTATTGATGATAGGTGGTGCCCTAGACATGCAGGCAGACAGGTTATTTGTTAGGGCAAGTTAACCCAGATTCCTTCTTAGCTTCTTGAGTGATGTAAGCCTTTATACCACATATTAATTAAAGTGTTTATTACTTGTAGGACTAGTATTTGAAACGAGGTATTTATTTACCTTTTAAAGATTGACGATTTCAATTTAACAAACTTTTATTGAATAGAAGCTGAAATAAATAGTTTGAAAATATCTAGGGGGCACCTGGGTGGCTCAGTCGTTAAGCGTCTGCCTTCAGCTCGGGTCATGATCCCAGGGTCCTGGGATCGAGCCCCGCATTGGGCTCCCGGCTTAGCGAGAAGCCTGCTTCTCCCTCTCCCTCAGCTGCTCTCCTGCTTGTGTTCCCTCTATTGCTGTGTCTTTATCTGTCAAATAAATATGTAAAATCTTAAAATCTAGAGATAGACCAGTAATAATAAGCAAATTAAAGTTCTTTGCCTCGGTGAAGCTTGCTCAGATATCAAAAGTCAAAGAATTTGATGTGTACTCTTCAGATTTCCCTGTTTTTAGGTTGGCTAGCTTCATCCATTCAGTGGGCATATCGAGCTCCTGCCTTGTGAGTGTGAGGCAGGGTGAGGCACTGAGTTAGGTGCTAGGGTTACAGAGATAAGAAACAGTTCTTTTTGTCAAGTATCATAGAAGAAAAACATATTATAGGGATACACACAAATGGGATATTAAAGTACACTGAGGGGTAGGGGAAGGCTTTTCATAATTCCTAAATTCATTCTTGAATTGAGTTTTGAATGAGGTAGAAAAACTTCCCGGTGGGTACAGAAACATGAGACCACATGTAGACCAAGGGAAGGATAATGAGATAAAGCAATGGCCAAATCCAGAAAGATCTTATGTACCAACTAAGTAGTTTGAATCATATTTTGAAGACTAGGGGTAGCTGTTGAAGGATTTGAAGCAGGGGTATACGATAGCATTGAGGAGATTGAATTGGGGTGGAGAGTAAGATTTGTGGTGGGGAAATCAAATAGAAGCCAGTTTCAGAAATCTAAGTAGGAAGTGATAAGGGTCTAAATTTAGGTAAGGCAATGAAACTGTGGAGACAGATACGGATACTATAATTATTTCAGAAGTGGAATTTTCCAGGAAATGGAGATGAATAAGGACTTAAATATGATTGCTAGGTTTGGAAATTTTGGTTGGGAAGGTGGGTTAGACCATTCTTCAAGGTAGGGAACACAGGAGGAAGAACACTTTTCTTCTTTCTAGGGGGCAATGTTGAATTAGCATTTAGATGTGTTGAGTTTGAGGCATTTGTGGATCATCTTATTGGAGATGCTTAGTAGGACCGGGGGATGCAGACTAGAAGTCAAGAGAGAGCTTGTCCAGGGGCTTGAGATATATGAGTCATTAGTGGATGTGTATTTTAAGCCCTAGGTTTTGAAGCGGTTACGAAGAAGAATAAATAGGGTCAACATGTCATACTACTTACATTCTTCTGGTTTATTGTGTAATTTAGGTCGATGCCTTTCTATTTCAGTTTTGCTTTTGGGAAATGATGTTTGGCTAGCACTGATTCTCCATCTGCCCCACCCAGTACTACTTACTGCTGCAATGTGCACAGTCTATAATGTAACATATATTTGGTATTATGCTAAAAACTGCTGGAAAATTAAATTGTAATACTGTTAGGCAATGTGAACTAACCTGTGTTTTATTTAGAGGGCTTTACAAAAATTTGTAAGACCTATTTTAAAAGATTAATTTTAGAAAGGAAATACCTTATTTTTTTTATTTTTTCAGTGTTCAAAGATTCATTTTTCATGCATCACACCCAGTGCTCCATGCAATATGTGCCCTCCTCAATACCGAACACCAGGCTTACCATCACCCCCTCTCCAAAACCCTCAGTTTGTTTCTCAGACTCCACAATCTCTCATGTTTCATCTCCCCCTCCGTTTTCTCCCAATTCACTCTTCTTTTCCTTCTCCCAATGTCCTCCATCTTTTCCTTATGCTCCACACGTAAGTGAAACCATATGATAATTGACTCTCTCTGCTTGACTTAACTTCACTCAACATAATCTCTTCTAGGCCTGTCCACGTTGATATAAAAGTTCAGTATTCATCCTTTCTGATTGAGGCATAATATTCCATTGTATATATAAACTATATCTTCTTTATCCATTCGTCTGTTGAAGGGCATCTTGGCTCTTTCCACAGTCTGGCTATTGTGGCCATTGCTGCTATGAACATTGGGGTACATGTGGCCCTCTTTTGCACTACATCAGTATCTTTAGGGTAAATACCCAGTAGTGCAATTGCAGGGTCATAGGAGAAATACCTTATTTTTTAAAATAAAACTACTAGTGTTCTTAGAGCAAGATCTGTTCGTTGAGTCCTATACCTTGGGCACATCCAGGATTTGTTTGTGATGTAGCCTGCCTGCCTGCCTTCTTCTCCTCCTCCTCTTCCACCTCCTTCTCCTTCTCCTCTTTTTTTTTTTAAGAGGGGGGAGAGACAAAAGGGGCATAGGGAGGGGCAAAAGGAGAGAGAGAGAGAATTTTAAGCAGGCTCCACGCCCAGCACAAAGCCCAATGCAGGGCTTAATCTTACAACCCTGATATTATGACCTGAGCTAAAATCAAGAGTTGGACGCTTAACTTACTGCCACCCAGGTATCCCTAGTTCCTATGCTTCTGATCAAGGCAGAAACTATTTCTGAAAACTAGGAGGAAGCCATCTCACTAAACTAATAGAATCTGACATAACTCTTAGGATAAACTTAATTTAGTATCCATAGCCAGATTCTAAGGGGAAAAATGTTCGATTAAACACCAGATGACTGAAGTATATTAATTTATTTTGCTGAGGTGCACTTTCTGGATGGGTGAATATTTAAGATAACAGTTAAAAACTAGGTCCTACATTGTCATACATGTTCTGTGGCCCTCACTGGTTTCTCTCAATTTCTTTTCATTTTCTTTCTGAAGGGAGAACCTAACAATGAAACTTTAGACCTTGCCATTTAGATAGCCACTAGGGCTCTCCACAGGTGAAGGTTTCTGTGTCCTCAGAACCAACACGAAGCGTCCTGTTTACTCTGCCCCGGACAATGGATCCTGGGGAGTACTTAATGCAAAATGAGTTTTAAGAGGGCAGCCCTGCTTGGGATTGAAATCAGTGACTTAATACTGAAAGCATAGGTCTGTATACCATTTGAGCTATCCAGCTTTTGATTAACTTTTAAAATCTGCCTTTAAAGGGAAGAATTCCTGGGAGACTATCTGTGTCAAGTTTTAATAGAGTGAATTTTATGGATGAGTTATGACCCTTAAAAACCGAAGTCAGTAGTAGAAATGCTGACAGACTTGAGGTAGAAGAGGACAGCTATATTATAGTCTTATAACCTGTAGTTAAATGAGAAAAACCTTTAAAGTCTTCTGTTCTAATGCTTTGAACCCAATTTCTTTTTCTTGTTATTCGAACTTTAATAATAGGCATTAGCATAAATCTAATATCCATGTCAAAATAACACAAGGCACATTGCTGTAGCCCAGAATTATTTTAAATCATAAACTTTTAACTAATACTTGTTTCATATCTTCTTTTCTAAATAAATTTGTTTTTAAACATTGATTTTTTTTTTTCCTGGCAAGCTTTTATATACCCATTCTCACCTCAGTAAATCACTAAGAGATTACTGAATAAAGGTAATTTGTGTATTTAGGCACTTGTAGAATTGTAACAAAAATGAAGAGTGGAATAGAATTTTAGAATATATATTTTCCGCATTGAGGACTTCATTTGTTTAATAACCTTCTTTATATTTATTGATATTCTTTCTTGCCCTGTGCCAACATTTTAGAAATTTTATAAGATTGGGGGAAAAAAAAGAAATTTCTTATAAGATTTATCATATTTCAATAACACAGATTTTTTTTATCCAAAAGATAATGAATACTTTGAATTTATATTACGTATTATGCCAAAATTTAATAAGTAGTTAAATATTCTTTTAGCTTTACTAGATCACTGAGAGAGGGTGGTTTTTTGTTTTTTTGTTTTGACATTCTTTTTCATGTAATAAAATCCATAGCACTCTATTATATCAACTAGACCCACTTCACAGACTTAATCAATAGAAAAGTAAAACTGGCACCTCTTGATTTCCTGGTTCTGAGTATCTTGGGTGGAGCTGACTCTTGAGTATGAAGGTTGTGATGGGAAATGATGCTAGGTACTCGCAAGAAAATACTGAAAGATGTTTGCCAAACATCCTGTATAAGTATGATTTTGTCATACCTCAGAGCCCTGTCCTATTTAAAGTTACATCTAGATGCCTATTGATCTTGTATTTGAGCCTGTTCAGTCACTTTTGACGTGATAACTAGCATGGCATCACTCCTATGTAGTAGTCTGTGGAGGAAATTTGGCAACCCAATATTTGAAGCTAATTTCTAACAGGTTGTGCAAAGTTGCTATTTAAAATCAAACTACGACTAAAACTAAATCCATCGTTCTGCTACCAACACTGACTTCCCTTGCTGACTATTTTGTCCATGCTACCACCATCATTTTGCTTATCATGCAGATTTCAAAATCCTATTTCTTTTATGACTCTGTTCTTGATAGCTGCAACCCATGGTGACCTCTTCCTCGGTGAACTCACAACATTTACCTTATCACTTATTTTTCACACTCATCCTTTGTGTTATTATTGCATTATTATTTAACTAGAATGTCCCCACGATTAGACTCTAAACCCTTTGAGGCCCGACAGTCTTTCTCCACAGCATCATGAATAAACGAATCGCCAGGCCTATTTCTATTCTCTGTTCTCCAGATGTCGTTTGGGTTTCTTTCTTTTCAGGGTCCTCTTCATGTCTTACTTTGGCCTAAACCACCTATTGCTCTCCACTTGGCTACTCTGGTTCTGCTAGTATCTTGTATTAGTGAAGATTATGAATGATTTTAGGAGATTCTTGGGCTAACTTTATGGAACTAGGGGGTGATTTTTCCACCTTTTTTCCTATCTCAGGATCCATTTTTTAAACTCTGCCACAAAAATTCTACTTTTTTAGTTATTTTTACTATTTATTCATTTATCAAAATATATTCTGGAAGTCTGTATTTTGGAAGCAATAGTTTAGATTTATAAAAAAGGAGGATTAACCGGAAACAAAGAAGAGAAAAACTGTTGAGTTGCCAAACACGATTTTTATTCCCAGACTCATTTGCTTGCTATGGTGCTTTTTTTTTTTTTTTTCTTAAAGCCTCATGGGAACAGAACACGCAGAATTGTAAATAATTATAATTTTGCGTTATATAAGTCACTGCAAAATAAGGTCTTACAGTTTTTTTTTTTTTTTTTTAGCCACCTGGCATTTTGTATATACTATCTTTTGAGCCATAATTCTATTGAATTGCAGATGGGGATTCTAGAGATTTAGTAGAACCTCATTTTAAAGTGGAGAAAGTTGAGGTAAGTGATTGCACCAGGTCACACATGTAGTTAATGAAGAAGTCAGGAATAGAGGACAGCTATCTCTTAAAGACTATTTTAGTAGGTAATAACACATACATGTAAAAAAATAAAATAGTACGATGAGGTGTTCTGTGAAAGGTAAGTTTTCTTCCTATCCCATCTCTGTCTTCCCTCATTCTCTATCCCAGAGTCAAAGTACCAGTTTCTTGGGTTTTCAAGAGCTGTTCTATGTATAGATAAACATATAAATGTATACATTCCCCTTGATGCAAATGGTAGCATGTTTGTGTACACTCCTCTATACCTTTTTCACTTTTTTTTCCCCAAATAGCATATGTCTGAATTTTGTAGAACCCAGATATTCTTATTCTTTGGTCCATGAACTTTCATTTACTATGTTGTCCGTCATTTAAACAACCAGATTTCGTTCATGTGAATGGACAAAGTGTTAAATTATTCTTTGCTTATAGTATATATTGAATTCTTCATGTGACCATAATGTAGTATGTCACATTGCTTTCAGAAAGAGATCATGGTCATTGGTTTATTTTATGATAAATGTTGAAGTTAAAAAACATAAGTGAAATATATATAATAGTTATTATTGCTAGTTACCTAAAATAGCTGATTAGGATATTTACTTTTCCATTTGAGAAAGAAGTGACAGGCAAAGTTTTCAGGAAAATGATTTACCTTTAGACTTGTGTAAAATCTGGTATGTACAAAGTGTTTAATTTCTCAGTGCCAGTGAAAAGCAATGATGTTATAAATATCAAACCACAAATGTTTATTTTTTTAATTTTTAATACCTTTTTAAAAAAGATTTTTATTTGTAAATAATCTTTATACCCAGCATGGGGCTTGAACTCACAACCCTGAGATCAAGAGTCACATGCTCTACTGACTGAGCCAGCCAGGCTCCCCTTTTTTCTAAATTTTTAAATCTCCAACCTCATATGCAAATAACATATAATTTTTCATTTGTTTCTCAAAACAGTTTGTAACTATGTGTTTTAATCTTCTTAATATGACTCATGATCATCTGTATAAAAATGTATCCTTAATTTTGATCATTTGGGGTTTATTTTGGCTAATATATATATATATATCAATGCAATTATGGCTTTATTTTTCAGACATTAATGGGGCCTAAAGAACTGCACCGTTTTAGATCTTTTGGGCCAAACTATATCACAAAAGGCAAATCCATTAAAAAAATAGGTCCCATGCCAAATGTCTATGATAGGATTTATAGAGGTTAAGTATTTATATTTCAATTTTACTTCAGATGGACAGTAATCCTGCGTTCTCCCTAAGATGCAGTACTTCTCAATGCACTATTTATTGAGTAATTCTGTTTGAAAATAGTATTAATTATAAGTTTGAAAATAGTATTATAAGTCCATTACTGATTGGAAAAAAGTTAACTCATACTAAAAGTATATTTTCATAATACTTGCACGATAGTTAAAATTCAGTAGTAGAACAAATAAGATCCTATCTTTGAGGCTTATAGCATTAGTGCAGCTTTTACGTGTGGTGTCCTCAACCCTGGACACTGGTTCTTACTGCATTCTGACTTTGGAATTCTTGGTGTAAGACAGAGAACTAGTCTTGTCAGAAACTGTGATAAGTCATGTTAGAACCTTGCTGTATTTATAGGTTTCTCTCCTAGGGAGATGTTCTCAGAAAACAAAAGCTGACAAACAGAGAACCCCAAACAAAAACAAAACCCTTAAGTAACCCTTAAGTAAAGTATTATGTGAGACATGGAAAATACTTTGATATTTATTCTATGGTATAAGTTTATATGTCGCAATTCTACTTCTACTTGGTTTTTTTTTGTAAGTGACTAATTTATTTTAACAAGTGAAACAAACACTTATTGGTGCCATAAAAAAAACCAATCTTGAGTCTTCTCTGCTGTAAAAACTAAGCTCTAAATTCACAAGGTGGTGCCCTGGAGCCTGGAGAAACACTATATTTTCTTCCTCCTTTTTCCATCATTTTCATTCCTAACTGGTTTTGTGTGTGTGCCTGTGTGTGCGCCATGCATGCGTGCTGCATGCATTTGCATGTGTATGTGTTCATTTGTATTTGAAATCACATGGCATTGTAGTTTGCAGATGGGGAACAAGACAAGGAGGGCAGCCTAGCCTCCCTGCCAGGCCTCACAGGTAACTTTGGCATGGCCATTGCTTTCTAAGGCTGGCCTTGATTTCAGGTTGATCTAGCAAGGTGACTGGGTGCTAGAGAACTGGGTCACGCTAACCAACCTCCTAGATACGGTGTGCAAACTCCACAATGCTAGTTTTAAAATTTTCAGTGAGGGCTATCAGGCATACTGGCTTCTCATTTTTATCGCTCAGTGTATTTTCTCCAAATAGGCAAATCTGCAGTCTACTAAATTATAATCAGAAGATTGCTTGATGAGCATTGAATCAGCTCTTAGTGATCAAAATCAGCAAGTTCTGGTAGTATAATACATTCGTCTTTCCCAAGGAATATATTTGCCACTCAGACCAGATGTTCTTCAATTCTCAGAGCATCCTTTTTACTAGACCAGGCTGCAGACAGATGGCCAGCTTTTGATTTCTTGATTTTTTTCTTACATAGTTACTATAGATCATCTCTTTTAGCACATTTTTTCCCATTAGAGTTTAATAAAATGGCATTCATATCTGTAAAATAGCCCAGTGCCTGGCATACAGTAATTAAATAATAACTAATATTGATAAGTATAAGTGGTGTTGAGTTCAGGTCACCTTGATACTTGTGTTGTCAAAGACAGTCTTTGGGGCCATTTCTTTAGATGACTGATCTATTTCATCTTTTACATTTTGAGTTATTTTCATTCTTTATTCTCTAATTCTTTTAACTCCTTAATTTCATTTATGCTTAATGTTGAATCCATGAGCTAATTAGGATAATCCTTTTTGACTCTGATTTTGTTACCATTTTGTTTTTGAGGCTTTGATTCTTTTCAAATTTCAGGTTTTTGCTCCAAAATACCTCATTCCCCCCAGTTTCCCATCTGCAATGTGAATCTATTGAAAGAGATCATCTTCAAGTTACTGCTTAGCTCTAGAATAGATATAATTTTATATCTTATTTGAATAGATGTCAGTTATAGCCCTTTCCATCTAATCATGCTTACCTTCATTTCAAGCTCTGCTTAATTTTTTCTCATACCATGTAAAGTTATTTTGAAAATGGTAGCAGCATCTGGATTCTTAGATTAGCAGGATGGCCATGGAATTGGGAGGCAATGATTGAAAACCCTAGAGGTAGAGGCATGATGATAGTGAATTCAACAGTCAACGTGATATTGCAGGTATGACAAATACACAGTTGGCATATCAAAACTTTATGTAAAGGAGTGCTGAAAGGAAAAATAGTTGATTACTCCAAAAACAATGAGCATTGTCAACCTTTCTCTCTTCATCCATCCAGGGATACGTTATTCTTTTAAGGGTGGCAAAATAGATTTAGGAAAACAGTGGAGACATTGCCACAGCTCTTTCTGGTATTTATAAGAATACAGACTGTGGTGAATTTTTGAAGCTGGTGGTCTCAGAACCACTGTTGTGGGAGTTCAGAAAGTGGAGAGATCATTTCAGATAGATATTCAGGGAAAGTTTGTCAGGAGTGGCTTTGGTCTGGGTCTTGAGGGATGGCAGTGCTCAAATAGATGAAAGGAGGGAGAAAACATTTTTTGATGGGTGAAATACCAAGAATAAAAGCCCAGAGGTGAGAAATAATAGTGTGTGTTAGGGTAGTGGAGAGTCAAGTAGTTTGGTGCAGTGTCTTAAAATATGGTCCATGAAAGAGAACGGAGGCAGTGCTTCCTGTCAAATATCACTTACTTCAGAATTAGAAAAACGTGGTTGTTCAGCATGGAACTGGATGAAACTATTAATGCCTCTCAGTGCATCAAGCTTCATGTTTTCATGTGTTCCCTGATGTCATCAAAGAATTACATTTTAGAACACTTTTTGGAAATTGGAAAGGCTGTCAACATTTTCAAAATAATTCTCTCTTTCTGTGTCCCTCTAATGTTCAAAATGGAAGAAAAGAAACAGTATCACTCTGAGGGCGGATGTGCGCCCGTCACGACATGTACACATCATGGCTTTCCTGCTTTGATGAGGGAAGAATAGCCACACGTCACTGTGTCTCGTTACTCTCTATATCAGCTGCTGTCATCATCTTTCCAAGAGGTATTACCAAGAAAGGAACAGAATATATGCTTTTCTCTACTAGACAGAAGTTTGCTGCCTTTCAAGAGGTCTTAACTGAATGTGAGAGCAGAGGAAATAATGTTACTAGCTTGAAAGTCTTGGAGGAATTTAGTGTCCCAATACAGAGGCTACCTCAACCTGACAAAGCATTCTGTGGAATTCTGCTTTGGTTCTGCATACCTTTGTGAGTCAAAGATTCATTACCTTGTTGGCCATGGAGAAAAAGTTGTAATTGATTATCAAAGATGTATGTGTTGCTATGTCAAAGACCTATTGCAATTTCATCTCAATAAGCTAAATCTCATTCAGATTTACTACTGAGCAGTTAGAATTTTTTAAATTAATTTTCCTCAGGAAGCCACCATTTTTCTCTTATGAAAAATAACAATGTGAGGGAGGCATAGTCCTTTATAAGTATTGGTTTTTACATATTGCTTATGTTCAGGAAATCAGTTTCCAGTGCAGTGAAATAAAGTAGATGGTGTATGCATTTGTGTGCATGTTTCTGGAGGAGAAGTCCTTATCTTAAACAGAATCTCAGACTGGTCTTTGACTCCCCTGAAAGGCTGAGAACTAATAATTTAGTGTGGAGACAATGGGATGCTATGGATGAATCTGAGCAAAGAAATGACAGGAAAATTAGAAAGCTCATGTAAAGAATGCGAGAAGAAAAGCTTTGGCAGGACTGAGGGGTGATTTAGGGATTCAGATTAGCTTCAGGCTCTGAGTTATCCTAATAGTCTGATGGTAATTTTCTAGATAGAGCTTCTCAAAGGTAGGAACCCCTGTTACCTTCTTTGGTCTTAGCGTGTAAGCACAGTGCCTGAGACAATAGGTACTCAAAAATACCAAATCAAATTACTCTATGGTTAATGCAAGTTGGACTACAACACCCAAAATAAATGCTCTTCTGTTTTATCTGTATTTAATCCTGATTATAACTCATTTGGTGTAAAATAAGGTTTTTGGAGACAGAATGCTTTATAAAAAGCTCAGCTCAGACAACCTTTTTGTTTAGGAGTTGTTAGTTAACGCAAACTTTTGGCCTCTTAGGGTTTGTTCTGTGTAAATTTTATTTCTGATAAACGTTTACTAGAGGTGTGCCTCTAGACATGATCATTTTACCCAGTCTCTTCAGAAAGAAGGAAACTTACAGGATGGCGTGGATGATTACGCCATCATATATTTAAGCAATATTCTAATGAACATCTAAACTTGTATTTGTTCATCATTAAGTAAAATCAACCTGACAACTCTGAGGTCACTTTGGCTTAAAATATCATTGGAACTTATAATGTATTTTCTATCAATTTAACAACAATGCCCTGGAATCCCACCCCTACATTACATCAGCATAATTTTATGATCATTTTTATGTATTTTCCTGGGACAAGGTTTGGCAAAACAGACTTCCTAAGTATTAATAACTGCTAAAAATTTAAATGTGTTCTCTTGGAAGACCAAGATGTTTAGACTCTAGTTCATTGTAACATTTTAATTTTGCTCCCCCTAAGTTCTTTTAAGTTAAAAATTATTGAATACATTGTTAAAACACTGGTATTATAAAAAAATGTGTTCCAAAAATATAATTGGTTTTTTTGTGGCAATTATAAATCAAATTAGGTTAGTTAAAAGCCCACCGACTTTTGTCCGAAGTAGCAATGATTACTAGAGTAAAATAAGGTCTGAACTTCACAAAAGACAATGATTAACTGCATAATATTTAAGGGATAATACTCTGATTTACTCAGAACCTTTCTGGAAGATAAAGTATTTCTGGGGACCATCCATTCATTCTTAAAATCTGATGTCTACCAGTTTGCTAAACAAGGTCATTATTTTCATAAATTTGAATTGGGAGAAAGTTAGAATGGGTACATAAGAATGGAGTAAAATTTTATTAACTTGTGTTTTTTAAAAAATTGTGCTTATTGTATACAATTTGGGCAAAATCTCAAGATAATCTGTGGCCTCATCATCTAGAGATGACCATGTAACATTTTGGAGTGTTTCTCTCCATTACTTTATACATCTGTGGTGTGTTGTGTGTGTATGTACACACATAAGTATACATCCCTATGCACACTACAAATGGGGATGAAATCTGATTTTTTCAATCCATCTTGTATACATACTTTCCTATATGATTAGGTATTATTTCCCAGCATTATTTTAATAGGCTAATACCCACTATAAGAAAAAGACCGTAATCGAACCAACCTCTTACTGTTGGATATAGGATATTTCCAGGTTTTCTTTAATTTTATTTCTTTTTAATTTTCTTTGCCTTTTGTTTTTGTTGTTTTTTCTGTTATAGATACTGCACTGAACACCCTGTATGGAAATTTTGTATGTATTCATAATTATTCCTTACGGGAAAATTCTAAAACTAGAATTGCTGGGTCAAAGGATGACAAAAACTTAAGGGTTCTGATATATTTCCTTACGTTGCTAAAACCTGAATGAGACTTCAGCTGGATGCTGGTTTCCTGTGATCAACACGGGTTTCCGTCCTGTGACTGTGGGACAACCTGTTGGGCGGAACCGGCCTCGCGCGGAGTTTGGGTTCGCGGCTCCCGGGTTAGCAGGGAGGAGCCGGCGCGTGGGTCCCGTTTCTAACCGGCGTGTCTTTGTCTTTCTCCTTGGGGACCGCTGCCGCCCGTGCGGGCCGAAGCCTCGGGAAGCCGTCGCCCCGCAGCGCCGCCGCCCTGCGCCCGGCCGCCCCGGGGAGCCGCTGCCCGCCCGCGGGCGCCGTCACCACGCGCCAGGCCGCCGCCAGCTGCCGCGCCAAGCTCCGCGGCGGCGCCGCCCGGGAGCGCCAGCACGCCGCCCGCGGCCTCGGGAAGCCCGCGCCGCCCTGAGCGCCGCCTGCGCGCGGCCGCGAGCGCCGCCGCCCGGCCACCGGCGGGACTACGCCAGCGCTCCGCACAGCCCGAGTACCTCAGGCGCCCCGCCGCGGCCCGCCCTCCTCCCCGCCCGCCCTCCAGCCCCTCCCGGGCTCTGGGACGTCCACTCCACAGCCGCGGACTCCCCGGGGGCTCAGCTGTTCGCACATCTCCCTAACCACCCCGTCGCTGTCATCGAGCCTCGCTCACCCCAGAACTCTTGTCCACGCAGCCCCTCGGGAGGATCGTGTGCCTTAGGGCCGGGGGGTCGGGAGGATGGCCTCCTTGTTAGTCGTCGCTGCTCTCGGAGCATTACTTCCTCATCTGCTTGCCAAAACCCCGGCTTTGTGGAGAATCTTGCCACTGGACGGTAGCAGCCTCTCTCCCTCCTTGTAATTTATCAACTTCCCTAGGCAGTTTCTTTCGTAAGTTCTTCAAACACTGGCTACCGCTTTAGTCTTCTTCACCTCAAATCCTCATCAGCTGCAGGCTAGTTACCCCGCACCCCCCTCCGTCTGCCAGAAGATGGTTTCAATTAGTGTACAAATCCCCAGTGACTACGGGGTCCTCAACACAATCTGGGGTGTGTAATGCGTAACTGTGGTTGAACTTGAACTCCCAACATCCAGTCTCCTCCTTGTAACTTCATCTCCAATGACCATTTTCTTTCCTTCGGAATCAGCCCTTGCCCTCATGGTTCTAGACTGCCATCCCAGGGGATCCGCTCAGTGTTGCACTGAAGCCATGCTTCTCCTGAGCTACTCCCAGCCCCTAACTGAGGACAGTGTGGGCATTAGTGATGGCCGGACTCCTCTAACGAGCAACTGCCCCGGGGACTCCTCGGCAGCCTGGCTGAAACCTTCTTAGAACCTCTTAGAGCCGTGCTGCATGCAGTCTAAGGCTCTTCTCGCTCAACCCCCTGTCCTTTCATAGTGTCACACTTGCATTATGGTGTGAAGACCTCCCCTCCCTGGTTCTCTTTCCTTACCTTTTTTCTTCACAGATGTTCCCTCAATAAAACTCCTGCAAGTTGAACCCCGCCTTGGTGTCTGCTTCTAGAAGGACCCGAGCTGACACCTTATCAGACATTCCACTCCAGTCACCATCTTCCTATCCTTCTGGATCCCTTGTTTACTGACCGCTAATTCATTAACCTCGTTTTCCCCACAGCCCCTATTTTAGATTCACTTGCTTCCTTGTCTAACCTAGATGCCAGGGTGCATCATTCTAATCATCCTCTTTGAAATACAGTGCTCTCAGCAGTCTCAATTTCTTCCAATTTACTTGCCTAGTAAAATCCCAGCTCTGGATCAACTTTACTATCTACCTTCCATGGGCTTGATTGGGACAACTCAACATTTTCCTCAAGAAAATCACGCAGTACAATTAGTTTCACTTCTAACTTGTTATCTCCAACCTCAGATTGGTGCTATTGTTCCTAGGGAGTCTCAGTTTCCCACTAAAACTGATAAACCTTTTCATCTCTCCTCATATTTTTTGATCCCCTCCTGCCTGTTTACTTTAAATTTCCCTTGGAAAGCGGCACCTGGGTGGCTCAGTTGGTTCACCAACTGCCTTCGGCTCCGTCGTGATCCTGGAGTCGTGGTCCCTGCTCCATGGGGAGTCCGCTTCTCCGTCTGACCTTTCCCCTCTCATGCTCTCTCACTCTCATATTCTCTCTCAAATGAATACATCTTTAAAAAAAAAAAGTTTCCCTTGGAAAATAGAATATATTACACAAAAACTCCTTCATCTTCCCACCAGCAGACCCCCATGCCCCCACCCCCAACCCAGCTATCTTGGTAACCCTCTCGTTCCTTTTGGTGACTCCAGAGCAAGTTTCAAAGGCCAGCCCCACCTCTTGTGCTCTGGGCACCATCTCCTGTCGCCTTCCTGAAGACATTGCTGCTTAGATTTCCCCTTTTCTCTCTTACGCATCATCAATCTCTGTCTTGAATGGACCGTTCTCATCAGTCTGCAGACGTGTTCCAGTGTCGCCCCACCCCCCACCTAAACCACATCTGTCCCATCTGTTAGCTGTTTCTCAGCTCTTCTTCATAACTAAACTTCTCTATGGAGTTAGATATTGTCTTTATTTTCTAATTTTCCCATTACTTTTCAGTCCACAATGTGACTCCCCACCACCAGCAGCACGCAAAGTGTCCTTGTTCAGGTCACCAGTCACTTTCATATTACCCTATCCAAGAGGACACTTTTCTGTCCTCACTTTGACCACTCTCTGCTTCTTTAAATGTTCTCTCTTCCTATCCAAGACACTGTTCTCTCCTGGTCTTCCTCCTCCTTCACTGATCAGTGTTACACTCCTTCTGCCTACCTTTGAGAAGTTGAGGTTTCTCACCTCCACTCAGGTCCCCCCCTTTTTTTTCCTGTGTTCATTCCCATGATAGTCTTGTCAATTTCCATGGATTTCCAAGTACCATCTTCATGTTAAAGGGCTTCAAATTTGTTTCCTACCTTAACCTTTAAGTTCTAGACTCACGTATCTAATTGTTTGCTTAATATCTTCATTTGGAGGAGTCGGAGATTTCAAACTTAATGTCCCAAATCTAATTCCTCATTCTTATCCCAAACCTGTTTCCCCTTCTCTATTACAGTAAATAGCAACCCCTTCCTACCAGTAGTTCAAGCTAGAAACCTAAGAGTCATCTTTGATTCTTTTGATGACCTCTTTTTTGTACATTAAATAGACCAACTTAATCTATTAGTTTTATCTCCAAAATATACCTTTAATCTGTCTGCTTCTTTCCATTTCCAAGCTATCCCTTAATCCTGATGAGTGTTTCTATTCACCTGATTACTGTGACAGCCAGTCCTACCTATTCTCTCTGCTTCTACTCTTGACCCATGACCCACTTCAGTATGTTCTTGATACAATGGCAACAACGACTATAAATGGAATTGAGTAAATTGTTGCTCATAGGATAAAATCTAACTGCCCTACATGGCTTACACAGTCCTGTACAAACTGATAGTTATTGTTCTCTCCATCCCCATCCATGGTCACCTCTATTGCTCACTATGATGCAGCCACACTGGTTCCTCCAACAGGCCAAGATCTTTTCTGTAACCTCAGGGGCTTAGTAAATGTTATTTCTGCTTAAGCTGCTCTTCTTAGCTATCCTTTATATAATGCTTAAATACATCTTGAGAAAGGCCTGCCCGGAGCATTGAATGAAAGTAGTCCTCACCACTCTTCTCCCATTTGCTATCTCAGTTCTTTGTTTTCTTCATTACTCAATCCTTTATCTCAATTTGTAACGTTATTTATTTGTTTATTTACTTTTCATGTGTGTGTCTGTTTCTCATACTGAATGAATGAGGGAAGAGACTGTGTCTGGATGTCTAGATTCTTTAACATTGTATTTCTAGCCCCTAGCACAATACTTGGCAAATATTAGATGCACAATAAATACCTGTTGGAATGAATAAACACATTTGCTAATTTTCTGTTGGGAGTTCACTTTTTATTGATTTGTAAGAGTTCTTTATATATTCAACATCAACCATTTGTTTTATATGCTGCAGACATTTTGCCCCTTGTCATATGTACAAATTTAATTCATGATGTCTTTGATATGTAGAAATATTACACTTTCCATTTAGATAAATCTCTTTCATGATTTCTGCTTTTGGTGATATGTTTAAAAGAGTCTTCTCCATCTCAATGTTATATAAATATTTGTTTGTGTTTTCCTTTAATTTTTTAAGATTTAAATCTTTACTCAAATGGAATTTATTTTTGATATAGATGTGATTAAGGCTCTAAATATTTATTTAGTTGTTGAATCATCATTTATTGAAAACTCCCTCTTCCACTGTTTTAAACCACATTTACCAAATATTAAATTTTTACATATACTTGGAGTGCTTTCTGGATTTATTGTTTGTTGGTTGGTTGGCATCCTTCTCTATTCCTGAACCATGCTGAACCATTACTGTCATTTTATAATTTGCCTTATTATGTGATTAACTTTTTAATGGGGCAAACATTACTTTTCTTTTTCAAAATATTTTCAGCTGTATTTGCGCACTTATTCTTTCAGATAAGCTTTAGTTATATGTCAGTCAAATTCCAAAAGAAGTTATATTGGCATTTTGTTTAGAATTGCTTCAGTGTTATAAGTGAATTGGAGGAGAGTTGCCATCTTTGTAATATTAGTTTTCCCATTCAGGAACTTGTCACATGTCAAGGTTGTTGACGGCTTCCTGTATATTCCTCAGTAATTTTGTGGGTCCTGCATATTTCTTGTTAATTATATTATTAGTTGTTGCTGTATCTTTGTTGGGATCATTTTCTCATTATGTTTTATAGCTCGTTTTATAGCTCCTTGTAGGCTCAAGCTATTGATTTTTGGTAACTTTTCTCAACTCCTCCATTAATCCTCCTAGTTGATTCTCTTTTAAGTAGACAATCATTTGAAGTATAATTAATGATAATTTTCTCTTTTCCTTTACAATATTTATACCTCATATATTAAATAAGTGATGGTATTAATTTTGCTCTTATTCCTGACTTTTGAGGAATGTCATTAATATTTCACCAGCTTTTAATGTTAGCTGTTGGACCAAAATAGAGGTCTCCATCTGGTTAAGGAAGTGGTTTCCTGGTTCACATATACTAAGCATTTTATCAAAAGTTGTTGATTATATTAAACATATCTGGGAAACTAGAGGTGATTATATGGTTTTACTTCCTTGACCTATTATTACAATAAATTGTATTAATAGATTTCTCAATGTTGGATTATTTCTGCATGAGATACATCCTGTTTCATTATGGTGGGTCTTTTCCTCTTTCAGTATTATATAATAATGTTGAATTCAGCTTCTTACATTTTATGTAGGATAATTGCATTTATATTCATAAATAAGATTGGATGGTAGTTTTACATTTTTTAATTCTATTTTTATCAGCATCAAAAAATCATGTTCTATGCTCTAGATTAGTGTAAGTATAGGGATAACTTAATCTTTGAGGATTTGGAGGAACTCACTCATAGCACTGTTTAGGCTCCAAGCTTTTTTTCAGGGTAGGTGAGTGGGGGATTAATTTCTGAAAACATTAAAGTTTTCTTCCATGAATTTGGCCTAGACAGGTTAACTACTATTTCTTGGGTATCAATTTAAAAGGTAATATTTTAAAAGAAAATCATGCATTTTCATAGAACTTAAAAACCTATTAGCAGACTTTTACATATGATTATCTTATAATTAAAAATATTTTTCTCTATATTTATAGTTATAGCTCCTTTCTCATTTCTAACTTATTGGTTGCATTTTTATTTCTTTTATTAGACTTGCCAGTCTTTTAAAAGAACAACACGTAGCTATTTCATGAGCTCTATTTTGTCTATTTTTTACATCACTAATGTAACTTTTACTTTTATTCCTTCTTTACTCTTAAGTTTATTTTGTTTTCTGAATGTTTCTTTGTAATTGATGACTTAGTTCATTTATTTTTATTTCTTTCTTATTTAATAATAGGACACATAAGGCTATAAATTTACCTGTGAGAACAGCTTTGACTGCATCTCAAAAGTTTTGGTATGTAGCCTCTTAATTGTTGTTATCTTAAAAGAATGGATTATAACTGCTGTTTTTATTTTATTTTTCACTGGTGTTATTTAGGTTAGTGTTGTGAGGTTTTCTTTTTGTGAATGTTGACTTCCTTTTAATAAAGAATAAATTTATTAATATTTATGTTGCTATTTTAATAAAGAGCTAACTTTGTTTGGTAAAAGTGAAGGTATCTGTGAAGTGGTCTTATCTGAAGTTATATGCAAGCATTACCTAGAGTTTCTTTTATAAGATCCTCCCCAAAACATCAACCAGTGGTGTCTATACTAATTACTGATAATAGGGATTTCACATACTAATACCAATAATTTACTGAAATTGTGATTTCTATGTAATGTTCTAGTTGCTCATGTAAAAGGCGAGAAAGAGCTTTAAAAATGTTTATTGCAGCCCAAATCCTCAGATAATGTGGAACTTAAATGATCATCTAATAATTAGAAAAACTCATTATCAATGTTTATGAACTTAGGAAGAATTTGAAAACTATGAACATGGACTTGGTCATAAAATTTTGGCATTAAGAACAATTTTTCTTTAGACTTGGAGAAAGTAATTTTAAAAAAATTTATTTTTATAATTACCAATGTGATTTATGTACATAAATAAAATAAAAATGATCTGTAATTCTATCACTCAGAAAAAACACTGTTAAAATTTTATATTATTTTCTAGGACTGTTTCTGTACATTGCTGTTTCTTTTTGATAGAATTAGGATCATATTCTTTTGCATCTTGGTTTTGTGCATCACCATTATTTGTGAGAATTCCCCTATGAAATAAGAAGTGGAGATGAGTAGGAATTAATTTATTTCACTGTTAGAAGTGTAAGGATTGTGGTTTCTACTGCTCAGACTGCTTGCTTCTCCAGCCTTGTCCATGAAGATTCCTAGTAATCTTCCATGTAATTTCTTTGTTTCTTAAACTAGAATGAGTAGTTTCCGTCACTTGCACTCAAGAACTCTGACTGATACAGGGTCTTGTTTTATTTGATAGCATTTTCAGAATTTCTGTGTTAACAGAAATATGCGTGTGTGTGCAGGCATGTGTGTGTGCGTGCGTGCACACACATACACACACACACACTCACACTCACACCCATACACATTTGGGGAATATTGTCTATGTTACTGGCCTTTCTGGAGGTTCACAGACCAAATTCTTATACTAAAGGTTCTGAGAAGTTCTACATTAAAGAAAAAGGTTTGCTTTAAAAATATTTCAAACACTTCATTATGGAATATATTTTTTTCCCATAGAACTGTTAATATTTTTTATAAAATCTCAGGAAATACTGATTTCATGTATTAGCTTAGCAATATTTTGATGGCCATTTCTCTTGGCTTCCACACAGCAGTGATAATTTAATTAGTATGTATAGTATAACTCTCAGTTGAGTTAGCATATAGAACACACTTATTTTATTATTGTGTACCAAGGAGGTAGTTCCAGCTGGGCCTGAGGATCTGATCTCAAGATTGCCCTCAGACGCAGGTAGGAGAGCAGGGCCCTGCTCTCGCCCTTGTTCAGTTACTTTTAACTTTGCCAGGACAAAGAGTCTGGGGGAACCAAGGGTGTGTGCCCACCTGGACCCTGAGTTCTCTTCTGTAGACTACATTCTGGGTGCCTATAACCCAAAAGTCTCAATCCACAGTCTTACCTTCTGGAGACTCTTCAGGTCCATCCTTTTGTGCTATCAGTTGAACACCTGTGGGTCCAAAAAGCAGCCAAAGGATGGCACTTGCAAGGGTGTGGATGCAGCTTGGTTCTGCAGGCTGGAGAGTCCACACAGGTGCATGTGAGGCCTCTCACAGTGAGGGATGCACCTGGGGGTGTGGGATAGGGACCAGTTATGACTAGGCCACCATGCTCCAGCCCGAGACTCTGAGGAATCCAAGAATTCTTAACTTAAAAGTGGCCTTCTAGGAAATTACAAGGATGTATGTGTTGGCATAGAACAATAGGACTCATTTAATATTTTGTTGGCTTGTTTTGTAACTTTGAAAATATTTGGATGTCTGAGATATAAGTCTCCATTCTACTGCAGCCTGGCCCCTGCAGATATTAGGGGTCGGATTGGAGCTGGGAAGGATAGAAGCAGAAGTTGCAATCTTGGGTACAGTGGCGCATTGGGGAGTCTTGGGACCTCAGAGGAAAGTGGCCACGGAGTGCCACTAGGAAGACAGAACCCTGAGTGCCATCACATTCAGCCTGATGCAGCCCTATGCTTGGCATGAAGCACTGGGGCCTCTGTCTTTGAATGAACCACAAGTTGGGACAGTGAATATCTCAGTAATGAGCATAGGCCACAATGGGTTAGAATCTAGATGCCTTTACTTCAAGTCTTAAGTGCTCCAGATGATTCTAACAGCCTTGCCAAAACATAATCACCCCAATGAGTGGGAAGTTCAGAAACAGATTCAATTTTACTTAGAAATTAAAGTAATAGCACCTCTTTTATACCTGAGTGTGGTGTATGAGAGTCCCACTAATAAAACTGAAATAAGTGAAAAATGGTGCAAAAAGAAACACAGAATGTCTTGGAAGAATGAAACAGAGAGGGGGCTCCTTTGGTCTGGAAGTTAAGGTTAAGTTCTTGGAAGAAGTAACATTTAGCTAAGAAGTAGACAATGAGCAGAATTTTCAGGGACAGCAAGGACACTGCAAACAGGAAAGAAGGCCATCCGGGGAGGTTGGACGTGGGAGAGAACATGGTGGATTGGAACTGAATGGAGGTCTGTTTGGCGCAGGAGCTGGAAGCAAGATGGACTGTGTGGCCAGATAAGACTGGGGAGGAATGCAGAGTCCTGATCACATGGGGGCCTGTAAACCATGCCATGAGCTTATTCAGGAAAACGACTGTTTTACCTTCAGTAAACTCATGGTCTAGCAGAGGAAAAAAAATCCAGTAAGAAAATTATTAGACACAACAAGATTTACTATTATCTGGGACCATGGAAAAAGAGCACTTAACTATTGCTGAGAGAATCAGAGAAGAGTTCGATTTATTTATTTATTTATTTATTTATTTATTTATTTATTTAACATTTAATGTATTATTTGCCCCAGGGTACATGTCTGTGAATCATAAGGCTTACGCATATCACAGCACTTACCATAGTGCATACCCTCCCCAATGTTCATAACCCAGCCACCCTATCCCTACCCCCCTTACCCCCAGTCACCCTTAGTTTGTTCCATGAGTTTAGGGGTCTCTTATGGTTTGTCTCCTTCCCCACCCCATCTTGTTTCATTTCTCACCCCACCCCCAACGACCCCCCGCCCTGCCTTTCAAATTCTTCATATCAGAGAGATCATGTGATAATTGTCTTTCTCTGACTGACTTATTTAGCTTAGCATAATACCCTCTAGTTCCATCCATGTCATTGCAAATGGCAAGATTTCATTTCTCTTGATGGCTGCGTAGTATTCCATTGTATATATATACCACATCTTCTGTATCCATTCATCTGTTGATGGACATCTAGGTTCTTTACATAGTTTGGCTATTGTGGACATTGCTGCTATAAACATTCGGGTGCATGTGACCCTTCAGATCACTACATTTGTATCTTTAGGGTAAATACCCAGTAGTGCATTGCTGGGTCATAGGGTAGCTCTATTTTCAACATTTTGAGGAACCTCCATACTGTTTTCCAGAGTGGCTGTATCAGCTTGCATTCCCACCAACAGTGTAGGAGGCTTCCCCTTTCTCCACATCCTTGCAACATCTGTTGTTTCCCGACTTGCTGATTTTAGCCATTCTGACTGGTGTGAGGTGGTATCTCACTGTGGTTTTGATTTGCATTTCTCTGATGCCGAGTGATGTTGAGCACTTTTTCATGTGTCTGTTGGCCATTTGGATGTCCTCTTCGCAGAAATGTCTGTTCATATCTTCTGCCTGTTTCTTGATTGGATTATTTGTTCTTTGGGTGTTGAGTTTGAGAAGTCCTTTGTAGATTTTGGATACTAGCCCTTTATCTGATATGTCATTTGTGAATATCTTCTCCCATTCTGTCAGTTGTCTTTTGGTTTTGTTGATTGTTTCCCTTGCTGTGCAAAAGCTTTTGATCTTGATGAAGTCCCAGTGGTTCATTTTTGCCCTTGCTTCCCTTGCCTTTGGAGATATTTCTAGGAAGAAGTTGTTGCAGCTGGTAGTAAGAGGTTGCTGCCTGTTTTCTCCTCCAGGATTTTGATGGATTCCTGTCTCACATTGAGGTCTTTGATCCATTTTGAGTCTATTTTTTGTGTGCGGTATAAGGAAATGGTCCAGTTTCATTCTTTTGCATGTGGCTGTCCAGTTTTCCCAACACCATTTGTTGAAGAGACTGTCTTTTTTCCATTGGATATTCTGTCCTGCCTTGTCTAAGATTAGTTGACCATAGAGTTGGGGTTCCATTTCTGGGTTCTCTATTCTGTTCCATTGATCTATGTGTCTGTTTTTGTGCCAGTACCACACTGTCTTGATGATTACTGCTTTGTAATAGAGCTTGAAGTCTGGAATTGTGATGCCGCCAACTTTGGTTTTCTTTTTCAACATTCCTCTGGGTATTTGTGGTCTTTTCTAGTTCCATATAAATTTTAGGATTATTTGTTCCATTTCTTTGAAATAAATTGATGGTATTTTGATAGGGATTGCATTAAATGTGTAGATTGCTTTAGGTAGCATAGATATTTACACAATATTTTTTCTTCCAATCCATGAGCATGGGACGTTTTTTCCATTTCTTTTTTGTATTCCTCAATTTCTTTCATGAGCTATTTGTAGTTTTATGAGTACAAATTCTTTGCCTCTTTGGTTAGGTTTATTCCTAGGTACCTTATGGTTTTGGGTGCAATTGTAAATGTAATCGACTCCTTAATTTCTCTTTCTTCTGTTTTGCTGTTGGTGTATAGAAATGCAACTGATTTCTGTGCATTAATTTTATATCCTGACACTTTACTGAATTCCTGTATGAGTTCTAGCAGTCGTGGAGTGGAGTCTTTTGGGTTTTCCACATAAAGTATCATATCATCTGCAAAGAGTGAGAGTTTGGCTTCTTCTTTGCCTTTGGCTTTGGATGCTTTTATTTCTTTTTATTGTCTGATTGCTGAGGCTAGGAATTTTAGTACTATGTTGAATAGCAGTGGAGATAGTGGACATCCCTGCCATGTTCCTAATCTCAGGGGGAAAGCTTTCAGCTTTTCCCCATTGAGAATATTTGCTGTGGGTTTTTCATAGATGGCTTTGGTGATGTTGAGGAATGTGCCCTCTATGCCTACACTGTGAAGAGTTTTGATCAAGAAAGGATGTTGTACTTTGTCAAATGCTTTTTCAGCATCAATTGAGAGTATCATATGGTTATTTTTTTTTTAAGATTTTGTTTATTTATTTGACAGAGAGAGAGAGATCACAAGTAGGAAGAAAGGCAGGCAGAGAGAGAGAGGGGGAAGCAGGCTCCCTGATGAGGAGAGAGCCTGATGCGGGGCTCAACCTCAGGACCCTGAGATCATGACCTGAACCGAAGGCAGAGACTTTAACCCACTGAGCCACCCAGGTGCCCCAGAGTATCATATGGTTATTGCTCTTTCTTTTATTAATGTATTGTATCACATTGATTGATTTGCGGATGTTGACCCAAACTTGCAGCCCGGGAATAAATCCCACATCAATAATCCTTTTAATGTACTGTTGGATCCTACTGGCTAGTATTTTGGTGAGAATTTTTACATCTGTGTTCATCAAGGATATTGGTCTATAGTTCTCCTTTTTAATGAGGTCTTTGTCTGGTTTTGGGATCAAGGTAATGCTGGCCTCATAAAATGAGTTTGGAAGTTTCTCTTTCATTTCCATTTTTTGGAACAATTTCAGGAGTATAGGTATTAATTCTTCTTTAAATGTTTGGTAGAATTCCCCTGGGAAGCCATCTGGCCCTGGGCTCTTGTTTATTGGGAGATTTTTGATGACTGCTTCAATCTCCTTACCGGTTATGGGTCTGTTTAGGTTTTCTATTTCTTCCTGGTTCAGTTTTGGTAGTTTGTGTGTCTCTAAGAATGCATCCATTTCTTCTAGATTGTCTAATTTGCTGCCGTATAGTTGCTCATAATATATTCTTATAATTGTTTGTATTTCTTTGGTGTTGGTTGTGATTTCTCCTCTTTCATTCATGATTTTATTAATTTGGGTCCTTTCTCTTTTCTTTTTGATAAGTCTGGCCAAGGGTTTATCAATTTTATTAATTCTTTCAAAGAACCAGCTCCTAGTTTCATTGATTTGTTCTACTGTTCTTTTGGTTTCTATTTCATTGATTTCTGCTCTGATTTTTATTATTCCTCTTCTTCTGCTGGGTTTAGGCTTTCTTTGCTGTTTTTTTTCCAGCTCCATTAGGTATAGGGCCAGGTTATGTTTCTTTCTTTCCTTTCTTGTTTCTTAAGAAAGGGTTGTATTGCTATATACTTTCCTCTCAGGACCACCTTTGCTGTGTCCTAAAGATTTTGAACAGTTGCGCTTTCATATTCATTTGTTTCCATGAATTTTTTAAATTCTTCTTTAATTTCCTGGTTAACCCATTCATTCTTTATTAGGATGCTCTTTAGCCTCCATGTATTTGAGTTCTTTCCAACTTTCCTCTTGTGATTGATTTTTAGTTTCATGACATTGTGGTCTGAAAATATGCAGGAAATGATCCCAATCTTTTGGTACCGATTGAGAACTGATTTGTGTTCCAGGATGTGATCTATTCTGGAGAATGTTCCATGTGCACTAGAGAAGAATGTGTGTTCTTTTGCTTTGGGATGGAAAGTTCTGAATATATCTGTGATGTCCATCTGGTCCAGTGTATCATTTAGAACCTTTATTTTCTTGTTGATCTTTTGCTTAGATGATCCGTCCATTTTGGTGAGGGGGGTATTAAAGTCTCCTACTTTTATTGTATTATTGTTGATGAGTTTCTTTGACTTTGTTATCAATTGGTTTATATAACTGGCTGCTCCCATGTTAGGGGCATAGATATTTACAATTGTTAGATCTTCTTGTTGGACGGTCTCTTTAAGTATGATATGATATAGTGTCCTTCCTCATCTCTTATTATACTCTTTGGCTTAAAATCTAATTTATCTGATATAAGGATTGCCATCCCAGCGTTCTTTTGATGTCCATTAGCATGGTAAATTGTTTTACACCCTCTCAATTTAAATCTGGAGGTGTCTTTGGGTCTAAGATGAGTTTCTGTATACAGCATATTGACGGGTCTTATTTTTTTTATCCATTCTGATACTCTGTGTCTTTTGATTGGGGCATTTAGCCCATTTACATTCAGGGTAACTATTGACAGATATGAATTTAGTGCCATTGTATTTCCTGTAAGGTGACTGTTAATTGTATATTGTCGCTATTCCTTTCTGGTCTATGTTCCTTTTAGGCTCTCTCTTTGCTTAGAGGATCCCTTTCAATATTGCCTGTAGGGCTGGTTTGGTGTTTGCAAATTCTTTTAGTTTTTGTTTGTCTTGGCAGCTTTTTATCTATCCATCTATTTTCAGTGACGGCCTAGCTGGGTATAGTACTCTCTGAATATATCATGCCAGTCCTTTCTGGCCTGCCAGGTCTCTGTGGATAGGTCTGCTGCCAATCTAACATTTCTGCCTTTGTATGTTACCGATTTCTTGTCCAGAGCTGCTTTCAGAATTTTCCCTTTTTCACTAAGACTTGTAAGTTTTACTATTAGATGACAGGGTTATACCTATTTTTATTGATTTTGAGGGGGGTTCTTTGTGCCTCCTGGATTTTGATGCTTGTTCCCTTCGCCAGATTAGGGAAATTCTCTACAATAATTTGCTCCAATATACCTTCTGCCCCTCTCTTTCTTCTTCTTCTGGGATCCCAATTATTCTAATATTGTTGTATCTTATGGTATCACTTATCTCTCAAATTCTCCCCTCGTGGTCCAGTAGTTGTTTGTCTCTCTTCAACTTCTTTACTCTCCATCATTTGGTCTTCTATATCACTAATTCTTTCTTCTGCCTCATTTATCCTAGTAGTAAGAGCCTCCATTTTTTATTGTACCTCATTAATAGCTTTTTAAAATTTCAACTTGGTTAAATTTTAGTTCTTTTATTTCTCCAGGAAGGGATTTTATTTCTCCAGAAAGGGATTCTCTAAAATCTTCCATGCTTTTTTCGAGCCCAGCAAGCACGTTTATAACTGTCATTTTGAACTCTATTTCTGACATATTACTAATGTCCATATTGACTAGGTCTCCAGCCATTGGTACTGCCTTTTGTTCTTTTTTTTGTGGTGAGTTTTTCTGCCTTGTCATTTTGTCGAACTAAGAATAGATGAGTGAGAGAGAAAAATACTCTGGAGTTCTGCGGTTTTCACTGATTGATGAACTTGGTCTTGGCTGGATATTCTCACTGATCTTCTGGGGGAGGGGCCTGTTGCCATGATTCTCAAATGTCTTTGCCCGAAGCAGAATTGCCCCATCCTTGCCAGGGGATGGGCCAAGCAATTTGTTCGGTTTCCCTCTCCACAGTCTTTGTTTCCTGACCACTTTCTGTACTGCCCTGGAGGCCGGGAATTCAAATGGCAGCCTCCCAGTCTCCGGCCAGAGGAGCCGAGCACTTGGGGCCCTGCTCCTCAGCATGCACTCAGATGAAGGCAGTCAATCACTCCCGTCTCCCTGGTCCCCACCCAAGCTCTGAGCTCAACCGCTCGTGGTGGAGCACCTCTATCTCTGGCACACGGGCCCCTCTGGAGTCTCCAAACCCAGCAGATTCCTGCTGCGCGCTCCCATGCTTCTCCTCCCGGAGGAGGAAGGAGGGGGTCTCTCCAGAGCTGCCTCTTGTGGGGTCCTTGCTTGAGGAGCAGTGGCCTGACTGTGCCTCGGATCGTGGTGTAAGGTAAGCCCAAGTTGATAGTGCACTGCGCCGCTCCTTCTCTGCTGCTGTATTCTCCGCCCCGATACCTCGGAGCTCTGCCGCACTCAGACACCCCTGGTCCCTGTGTGTCCCCACGGTCCTGAAACCACATTGTTCCCACGAGGGCTAAACCCCCCGCTTAGCCTCTGGAGAGATGTCGCTCAGCAGAGCTGACTCTAAAAGTTCCAATTTTGTGCTCTGCCCTCTGCGGCTGCTGGGATCTGGCCCCTCCCCCCACAGTCTCTCTTCCTGTCGCTTTGGATTCACTTTTTCCACATGTCCTACCTTTCGGAAAGTGGTCGATTTTCTGCCTAGAATTGCTGTTCTTCTTTTCTTCTCTCTCCTGTTGAGTTTGCAGGCTTTTTTTTTTTTTTTTTTTTTTTTGAGTTTACAGGCTTTTAGAATGGTTTGATAACTAGCTGAACTTCTGGGATCCAATGCTATCTCAACCTCCAACTCTTCTGCCATCTTGCTCCTCCCAAGAGTTCGTTTTCAAGGATGTAAGTGCTTGAATTGAATCAGAAGAGTTGAATGGGAGTTTCCCAGTGAACAAAAGGATGGTGGACAGCAAGGGAAGAAAGACTTGGGGGACAGAAATTATGTGCTCTGGATGGAATTAGAATGTATGCCTTGTTACATTGCTTGGATGTTTCCTCTGGGTGATGGCAGGTATATAAAGACTTACCAGTAGGGACAAGGCATGATTAGAAAGATCATTCCAAGGACAATGTGAAGGATAAATTAGAGGGACATGTAACTGGTGCTGGAGGACATAGTAGAAAATTATGGCCAAAATACAGGTGGGAGGTGAAGCTCCTGAAAGAGAAAGTTGTTAATAAGGGTGGGGGAAAATTGAGAAGAGATGATTTGGAAATGGGAGGAACCAACAGGTTTTCCTAGACCTTAGTGCCTTACTCATCTCATCTTGATTTCGGACAACCAGAATATTAAAAATAGGCTTTTCTATGAAAGAGCAAAATCTGATGACCCCATTCACAGTCATGTATCAATGACTAATAGCAGTTAGATGTCCTTTCTCAGAGAACTTTGGATTTAAAAGAAAATACCTGGAATGGGCAATAAGTGCATCAAAGGATGGATTTTCAGGTGCTTTGGACCTTGGTAGAAAGGTAATTATTGGATAGGGAAAGGAAAAAACCTTATTGCTTCCCTTAAATCAGTGGGTCTCAACTGGGGCAATTTTGACTACACAGCAGACATTTGGCGGTATCTGGAGACATTTTTGGTTGTCACAACTTGGGGTGGGAGGACTGGGGGTTAAAGGTAAAAGACTGCTGAATATCCTATAATACACAGAACATTCCTCCCACCTCCCCCCCAAAATTTATCCAGCCTAATAGGCAATATTACTGAGGCTGAGAAACCCCACCTTAAATCATTACAATAGTGGTTCTATATTAAGACTTGTCCTATATCTAAGAATTACATAATTATTAGGTTAGATGATTATGATTTGAGGGACAAAACCATCAAGTGACTTCTCTTACTATCAGCTCTCCCTTTACAATGGTCCTTTGAGGGCTTGTTCTTGTTCTGGCCTTGGATAAGAACTTGGGCAGTCATCATGAATTCCCCGTTCTCTGTAGTGTTCCTACCTCTCTCCTAGCTAGCCCAACCTCTGGGGTTGGAGCATGGGGAGTGAGGAGGGGAAGGGGGCCAGGAAAGTTCATAATGAGTTGAGAGTGAGTGTGGAATTTGTGTAATGAGTTGAGAGTGAGTTGGTGTGGAATTTCCTGGGCCTGGCGGGTGTTTACAGGTGATTCGAGCTCCTTGGATATTGCTAGGGGCCTCTCACCTGGAATTCCCTTTGGTGAGTCATGCAGTCTCCCCTCACACAGGCTGCTTAAAAAGCCAACCATGGTGAAGAACCAGAATTTTTGGGTGTGTAAAAGAAAGGGAAGGGGAATCATAGTTTCCAATTATTTTCAATCTGCTGAGGATAGACGGTTTCAAAAATATACAGTAGAAATGAATTGCTAGTAAAATAAAAGAAAAAAGACATAAAAAGTGAAAGAAAGATATAGAAAATATAAACACATGTTTTAAATGACCGTATTCAACAGACATTAAGTTACTCTGTCAAACTGCTGTATAATCTTCTTAAAGCTTACTTTTGATTTCTGTACTTTCAGGACACTGTAGACCAGTAACGAGTAGGCTATGGACCAGCACCAGGTCTCAGATCGCAGAGCACTGATCTCGCTCATCGCTTGCTTTTTTCCCTAGTTGCCTGAGAGATGGCTTCACTGGGCTTCTCTCCTCCGAGGCACGGCTGCTCCTCACATTGCCTGAACATCCTTCCTCTCCCACTCACATGGCCCCTATCATTTGGTCGGTGGAAAACAGCAAGGCATCCCTTGCTCCGACAGGATTCCGGAGCACTGGTTATCCAATGGGGCTGCCTCTTCCAGCTCCCCCCTCCCAGCTGTGAGTCGGCAGGCGCTCCGGGAGTGTGGTTAGCAGAAGGACACCCCTCTCCCTAGAGCAAGATGTCATGTCTAGTCCCCCGAATTCATGAATGTGACTTTACATGGCAAAAAGAATTGGGCAAAAGGAATGTGATTAAGCTAAGGATTTTATTTTACTTTTTAAAAAGATTTACTTATTTCTTTAAGAGAAAGAGAGAGCGTGAGCACCAGCGTTGGGGTGGGGGCGAGGGAGAGGGAGAGAGAATCTCAAGCAGACTCCGTGCTCAGCATGGAGCCGGATGTGGGGCTAGATCTCAGGACCCTGAGATCACCACCTGCGAGCTGGATGCCTCACTGACTGTGCTACCCAGGTGCCCCTAAGTTAAGGATTTTGAAATGGAGAGATTATCTTGGATTCTCCAGGTGGACCCAGGGTAATCATAGGGGTCCTTATAAGTGAAAGAGGAGGCAGGAAAGCAAGACGTGATGGCAGAAGCCGGGGCTGGAGTGATGCACCCATATATGTGGACAGCTCCGGCAGGTGGAAAAAGAAGGAAATGGATTCTCCTCTAGAGCCTCCAGAAGGAACGCAGCCCCACTGACACCTTGATTTTAGTCTCCTGAGACTTCTTACCTCCAGAAAGGTAAGATAATTAACTTGCGTCATTTTAATCCACGAAATTTGTGATAATTTGTTACAGTGGCAGTGGAAATTAATGCAAGAAGAGTGAGACCTCGGCTGACTGTAGCCCCAAACTTGGATGCTCCGTTCAAAGTACCTCCCCTTTGACTTGCCTTAAGTCAGATTTCAGTTTCATTTTTAAACAGCACAGTGCTTGGCTCAAGCTTGGTGAAACTACCCTTTAAGCCATTTCATTGCTTGTTTGTGAAAGACACCAAAAAACCAAGAAAAGAAAATTGAAGTCTCAATTTTGATGGCAGGGTTTAATGACCTGTTTATCCCTTTTGAGCTGAATGAAAAATATTCCCCACATTATAAACCTTAAATCTGCAATTTTACTTCTATGCCACTCTTTAATGGCATTAATTGTTTCCAACTAAAAGGGATATGAAATTAGCAAATTTAATTTATTCAATTGCTTTGATGATTTTCTCTTATACTTTCCTTTCATTCAAATACTGTAAAGTGTCTCGTAGGAATCAGATTTCACGCAAATAATAGAATTAATTTTCCTTTGTAGGCTTTTGCTTGTAGTCTTAGCAGAAACCTGAAAAGGATATATGCAAACCCAAGTTTCTTAGGATAAAACAACAGTTAAAAGCCCTTACTATTGTTTTACTCACCCAACTTCTCCCTGTTCTTTGATATACGGTCGTTTATCCTTGTGCGGAACAAACCAAGCACAAGGGCCTGATGCTGATCTTCTGAAAGCCTTTTGGCTATTTATTACGGGGTTCTGTTTTTAAGTCAGTAGAAGTTCTGTATTTAATAAAGGTGGGCTGAGTTTCAGAAAGAAGAGTGAGGCTAAGACTTCAAGTTCACAGACCTCAGAAAAGTTCCTATTCATACTTCATAATTTAGATATTTGCTGGCTATTTAGAATGTAAGACAATGCATTAAATTCAATAGAACGTCAGAAATGATTTCTCTTGATTAATTGCCCAGGAAATATCTCTAGGTAATTGGTGATTATCCTCTGATATCAGCACTATATCAGCACTATATCATAGATGTAAAAATCAAGAAACCAAAGGAAGAAGTAGATATGTAACTTGAGAAAATCCATTATAAAAGAAGCGAGCGTTTGGCTGAGGCAAATGCTTTGGAATAATCGAACTGTTAAAAAATGTCATGCTTACTTTAAAATTTTTTCTTTTAGTGCTCGGGGTTCTTGTGTAAGTTGAAAAGGTGATAAAAGAACTAAATGAGGAGAAGCGGTTAGCTTTTGGGCTGTCACTGTTCTGGGGCTCCCATCAAAGAAACGCAGTTCTTTTTGATTGAAAAAGTTAATAGAGGGGCACCTGGGTGGCTCCGTCGTTAAGCGTCTGCTTTTGACTCAGGTCATGATCCCAGGATCCTGGGATCGAGCCCCACATCAGGCTCCCTGCCCAGCAGGAAGCCTGCTTCTCCCTCTCCCACTCTCTCTGCTTCTGTTTCCTCTCTCACTGTCTCTCTCTCTCTCTGAGTCAAATAAATAAATAAAATCTTTAAAAAAAAAAAGAAAAAGTTAATAGAAATGAATGAAGAGAATTGAATTGGAAATGGAAAGAGAGTGTAGTTAGGATAAGCAAAAGATTAAGACATGGATCTGACATCTAATAGTTTTGGCCACAGACACTAATTTTATCTTTTGATGCTGATTTCTGAATTATGAATAAAACAGAATCTGTGGGACTCAGTTAACTCCGTGTTCTTGGAAAACAGAAGTTAATAAAGGCAAAATGCTTGCAGTACAATCGGGCTTTGGAAGCCCAGCTGCATTACATATTGTGGTTAAGGACGGGGAGAAGACTAATGTTGACAGTTGGGAAAGACAAACTGAACCCCTGAATTCATCAGTTAGGGTACTGTGCGTACTTCTATTTTCAAGACGAATCTTTTACTTGTCCTAGGTAAGAGTTTTTTCTTTATTAGAAACTTGGAGTAACTGATAATGCATTGAAATATCTACTTATAGATTAGAACTTTGCATCCTTTTACTGCAGAAATGCAAGTCATCAGTACTTCTCTAGGCTGAGACCAGAAACCACATTCTAAGTCATCCCTTAAGTTAAAAAAAATTCTCTTTCTTATTAGATGAATAAACGTAACTCTAATTAAGGCCCACTACTTTTGTCAGCAATGTACGTTGATACTACTCTTTAAGTTTTGGCCTGTATTAAATTTATTTCCATTTTAGCTGTCCTACAGAAAAGAGAGAATTTTATTTATATATTTATATTACAAAAATATTTCATTTTTTCATTTGAGAGAGAGAAAGAAAACAAGCACAGGGAGCATCAGAGGCAGAGGGAGAAGCAGACTTGCCCCCAACCCCTGCCTCCCTGAGCAGGGAGCTGGACAAGGGGCTCGATCCCAGGACCCCGAGATTATGACCTGAGCCCAAGGCAGATGCTTAACTGACTGAGCCACCCAGGCACCCTGAAAAGAGAGAATTTTAAAGATAATTGTCACTTGTGTGTGAAAGTGATCCCTGAAATGACAGCTGAATCCACAATTCCAGAGTGTGTAGGCTCCAAGGAGGTAAGCCCTGGAACTTCCTCAGTCAGGGCTGCTCCTCTGGGTAGTTCATCCATTTCTAGGTGAATTTTTGTTTTAGCGTTTGACCCCGACTGGAGCGTCACCTGCTGACTGGAGCCTCACTGGCCTTCCTCACACACATGATCACCATTTTTTATCCAGTCCTTTTGTCAATCAAGTGATAGACATTGTTGATGCTACATGTTGCATTTAATTTATACAAAAGACATTTCAAACTCTCCAGAAACCTTTTCCTTTGTCATATTGCAAAGCCCGCAGGTCTGTCCCAAGCCACGGATATGCGAGGACAGGCTTTGTTACCATTATCAGGAGACACCATGTGACGTTTAGAAGAAGGAGGAGGGGAAAGTAGCATCGTCAGGCCGAGAGCCCTCGGTCATCCAGGCTAAGAGCCAGCACACCCACCGGGCGGCAGGGTGACTGTGTGTCCCCTTGAGGCCTCCTCTGCCAGGTGGCCTGTGCCTGAGGAAGATGATGGGGTCATCTGTGCGGCTTTGCTCGCACACTTGTCAGGTTTTGTGAAGGCTGGCTTCTAGGCCCTGCTGCGGCAGAGCGCATGGGGTGAGGACAAGTTCTGTGAAGGCCAAGCGAGGTGCCCAAGACTGGAGAGGAGTGGCCTGTGGGAAGCCCGCTGCCTTCACGGGCTCCTCAGATGTGCACCTTGCCAGGCTCCTTGGGGAACAGTTTTCGGGACTCTGGGGGGCCGAGCATGCAGGGGACTATCTATCCCTCCCAGGCACCCAAAGTTCCCTGGTTTACAATTCAGAAGGCAATCAATCGCACGCCAAAGTACATGGCCAATGTGTTAAGGGTCTGAGGCTTATAAGAAATAATTATGTCAACACTTAAAGAAAAATGTTAAGTCCAGGTTCGCTGGAAGAGCTAGAGAAAGCTCATGCTGATACATGAGAGAATCCAGTCTATAATAAGAACCTGAACAGAGTTTAAAAGAAAAGATAGAACTGTCTTAAAATAGGCCTTGTCTGGAAGAAAGATCAGGTTGCTCAGAAGGTGGTCACCTTCCTCAGGGCTCAGGGATAGGCTTAAAACCGACCAGTACAATCTCAATTCTTCGTGAGATTTTTTTGGTTAAGATAATAAATTTACTGGTCCAGAAAAAAAAATTCTTCAAAAACATTACTTCAGGATTCAGCATTGAAAATCTACACGCAAAGAAAGGCAGAAGAACAGAGCAATTAGACAAATATTTGATATTAGGGAATCAGATATTTATGGTTAGAGGGATAACTGCAATTTTATACTTTGATACAAAGTAAATCCAAATGCTCTCAGGCACCTAAGAAAGATACTTAAGAAAGCAAGCAGGCAAAGCTATGGTGTGTTTCTTCTTTTGATATGTGGGAGAGGACTACCTATTGTAAGCCAAGCAAAACCCCCGAGGGCAGGAGTTTGTAACCCCGGACTAGGTGACAGAATTTTAAGGTGATGGGAGAAGCTGCTGGCATCAGTCAGGCCTGGTGTCTGGCTGTCGTTAAGGCATCAAACATGAATTTATCAGAAACTTTCTGCTACCTTTGAGTAGAAATTCCTGAAGTTCCAGCAACTTGTGAATTTACTGAAGGAGAAAATTAAAGTACGAGTTAAGTCAAAGTGGTTAGTAAATGCTAGTAAAACCCAGGAGGTCCTTGACCCGTCTCGAAATTATTCTGTTATTGCAAAGGTGCTAGAAAAGATCAAGATCAGGTGAGCACAGGTTTCTGGACACCTGTCTCTAAGGATAAAAATAATTCTTTCAGTGAGGGTAAAATACATATTCCAAATGGTAAGGGAGCAGTGTTATTTATTTTTTTGGAGTACATAAAAGAGTGGCATTTTAGGTTCCAGGAAACACATTAGTTCTTCTGGAATCCCGAGTCTAACACAGCCCCAGGCACGCTGGGGGGCCCAGGAGGAGGTACCCGGCTGAAGGGAAGGATGAATGGCAGTGGCCCCCGGAACCGGTCATATTTCTCATGGGCGTGCGGGTGGGTTAGCCGTGGCTCCTTGGACTCCCGTTAAGCTTGGAATTTGCTTCAGTTATTCCACATACTAACCAAAAAGGGCTCATGGGCTTCATGGGAGGAGACTTGGTTTGTGCAGAAGAAAGGAGAGACGACAGCTCCGAAGGTAAAGCCTTTCTCTGTCCCAGCACCAGCCTCGGGGTGCTCTGTACAGCAGAGCGCGTTAAAACGCTGGGCTTCGGAGTCAGGAGGCAGAGACAGTTGCTACCACTGGCTCCATATGTGGCCTCGACGGGGTTACTAAGTCTCAGTAGTTTCATGAAGAAATTGATAATAATAGAGGAAGTCCTATGCAATGGGGTCGTGTGCTTAACACAGCATTAGCTTCCCTTCTCTAAATGATGGGAGAGGAAATGGATGGGAAATTATGCAAATACTTGTGATGAGCACCGGTGTTGTATGGGAGCGTTGAACCACTAAGCTGTACACCTGAAGCTACAGTGTATGTTAACTAACTAGAATTTGAATAAAAACTTCAAAAACCCTAACAAACAAACAAACAAACAGACAGACAGACAGAAGAAAATTATGTGAATACATTTCGGCCACCAGAACAACTAAAACTATAAAAACTGGCAACACCAAAGGTTGGAGAGCAGATGCAGCAAACTAAACTCTCTTACGTTCACTGCTGTTGGAGGTGCAAAGTGGGAGAACGACTTTGGGAAAAAGTCTGGCAGTTTCTCATAAAACTAAACATTGCACCTACCCAATGACCCAGAAAGTTTCCTGCTACGTCTTTACCTAAGGGAAATGAATATGTCTACCCAAAGACTTGAACAAGTATCTTCACATCAGCTTTATTCATAATTGCTCAATATTGGAAATATCTGAGATGTTCTCAAGAGGAGAATGGACAAACCGTGGTATCTGACATGTAACATACAAAGGAATACTACTTAGCAGTAAAAAGGACTGGACTTCGAGTACTCACGAGGACATGCATGAATCTCAGAAACACTATACTGAGAAAGAGAAACTTTACATGAAAGAACACATCGATTATGATTCCATTTTGAAAAAGTTTTAGAATGGGCAAAACTGATCTATGGTGAAAAAAGTCAGAACAGTGGTTGCCTCTGGCGTCGGGGGCTAGGTATTGACTGGAGGGAAGCCTGAGAGCAGTCCCCGGGATGATGATAGTGTCCTAGACCCTGCTAGGGATTCGGGTTAGACAGGTGTGTGCATCTGTCAATATACAGTAAGCGAACTAAAATTCGTGCACTTCACTCTATGTAAGCTTTATACCTAAAAGAGAAAAGAACTATCAACAAATACTGAACTCTGGTTGATGTTATGCAGGCTGAGGTGTTTGAGAGCGAAGTATACCAACGTCTGCAATTTTGACATGCATCAAAACTAAGACAGACTGACGGATGGGTAGAGGGGTGGAGGGATCGATTGCTATGCTACGACGCAAATGCACTCAAAACATTCATTGTCCGATTGAGGTGGGAGCATACAGGTGTGTCGTGCACAGTTGCTTCAGCTTTTCTGGATGTTTGAAAAGTTTCATAACAAAATGACAGGAAAACACGGCATATTTACACTTGCATAGTAGGCGTGTTCTTCTTGCTGGAGCAGGGGGATCAGGGTGCCCACCCTCCAGTCAGACCGGGTACTCGCCAGCTTCCTTCTCCTCCCAAGGTGCTGTTCTACTTGCAGTTCTTTGTTTTCAGAGTTTGACTTCTGGCTAGTTCCTAGGCACTCTGCAGCACTCGAACGCTCTGGATCGTTTTGGCCTCTTGGCTTCTCGGCTGGTACTGATGGCAGTTCCTTGGCCACTCGAATGCCTGTCCTCAGCTGATCTCACCTGTTTCCCTGAGTCTCCATTCTCCCAGCGCTGCCCGGCGTGCCACTTCTGCCCCCATAGTCCCCAGACATCACCTAAGAGGGTGGGTGGAGGATGGACCCGGGACTCCCTGGCTGCTTGGTGTCTCCAATGCCACTTCTTAATGCATGTGTGTAGTGTGTGCTTGATGGTGTTGTACACGCGGCATCGCTTCTTCTACTCCAGGAATTGGAGCCCCCCAGGGAAGGGGCTGTTACATTGGTGCCGTGTGGTCTAAGGGACACTCATCTGGAAGGGGGAACACGTGACTTCCTGTCGGGCTCTTTCTTCCCCTAACTTGCCAGGCAACCCTGGATCATTTGCATTCTCAGCCCCGGCCCCTAAATCTGTAAGATGAGGGATTGGATTAGAGAGCATGCAGAGACTGCGTCAACACTAAAATTCTGAGTCCAGGTGGTTAGACCAGTGCCTGGGGTCAAACCTTGCCCTACTGCCTATGAATTATGTGACCTCAGGCAAGTTGCTTCTGTTTGGTCAAGTCCTAGTTTTCTTATCTGCCAAGTAGGAATAATAGTAATAATAATTATCTCTCAGAAATTTCCTTAAGGATTGAATTAAATAAAGCATGGAAGGACCTTGCACGGGTCCCGGCACACAGTAAGTACTCTAGTGCCAGGGGCTACTGCTGCCTCTGCTCTCCCTCCCACTCCTCCCCCTCTTCCTCCTCCTGCTCGTCTTCCTCCTCCCACTCACGAAGACTGGAAAGCTACCACCAAAACAGCTGCAAAAGTCTTCCAAAGGCTTCATATTTCATTTTCTCTCTCAGAGAGAACTTCACTGTTGGGTTTTTTTTTTTTTTTTTCAGTTTGAATAAAATTAACTTAAATATGTTCTCTCTGATTTATGTTTGGTAGATACGTATTTGCAGAAATTTTAGGGGGGTGTGCTCTTTTGTTGTTCGGCCGTATTGATTTTTCAGAAAGACTATCATATTAAAAATAAGTACGCGTTATAATTCCACACTCTCTTCATAATCTTTCATCTTCTCAAGGCAAAAATCTTCATATTCTTTCTTCTACGAATCATAGGGACTAAACTGAAAAAAAAATCAATTCTTCCGAAGAAAGGAGAAAAAGAAGTGTTATTAAGAAGTAAAGAATGGTCTGAGGATGGTGAGAGGAAATCAATGGAACCATCGGAGACATTCTTAGTCTCTAACTAAAAACTAAACCATCACCTCCGGCTGCTGCTGAGGAATGTCTGTCCCCAGTGGAATCGGCCGGCGGACGTATAGGCAAGGACCCATCGGCCTCAGCTCTCCGGATCTCTGCCTTTCACTTTCCCCTCTTAGAACAATAGTAATAGCAACTGAGAATATCAATCCAGTTAGACGAACGCAATTAAAAAAATAATTCTAGCATAAGACATGAGCTCCTTTTAGCTATCCAATATTCTACACTATTTAGAAGCATTTAACTAGAACTTTTAGAAGCCAGAGGGTACAACTTTTAACTCAAATGATGAATCATATTTAGAACATAAATAATAACTTTTCCAGAATGGCGGGAACGTAGAATCATGAGTGCAAATCAGGGAGCAGTATTGGATCGCAAGTCCCTGATAGAGATAAGCTGCCTTGAGGCCATCTGCCGTCTCTTCACGGAGCTTGTGGGAAGTACAGGCACTGAGGCCAGAAGACTGCAGATGTCCACATATAACTTTGGTACCAAACCCTAATCTAAAACCCTCGAGTGCAAGATCCCCTTGGCCGCCACCAGAGGCAGCTGTGTATCTAGTACCCGGCAGGCCGAGTCTACTCTTTGTCTTTAGCTCATTTCCCGTCTCAGCCTCACCACCCATAGCAAGGAAAGGCCTATTTTAGGCAAGCGAGCCCCTGGGCCCCTCTGTAGGCCTGTCTGGCCGGCAGAGAAGTTCTGTCACTAGGAGGTAGGCTGTGTTTCAACTTGGGAGATCTCCAGACCCCAAGCTCCCCTAGCACACTAGATCTCCTCGGGGGTAAAGCAAGCATGGGGTGCGGGTGGACACAAAGATGGTACCCCAGAGCCCGGCAGCTGTGGCCAGCGTGCTGGATCTCGAATGAGACTTACGCCCACGCCCCGGTGAGGGGGAAGTGTTGCAGCTGATGCTATTATTAACACAGCCTTGGACACTTCCAGAGCTTACACACGAAGGCTCTCGGCGAGTCCGCTGTGGAAAGGGGAGCAGAGGAAGCGAAGCAGGGGTGAATCCGTCCCAGGGGTGAGTCTGTCTCTTCATTTTCATGACTCCCCCAGGAACTTGACAGTGATGATGTCTGTGCTCTGAAAGGGACCCCAGGAAGAGCCTCACGGAAGAAACCCCAGGTCTTCTGTGACCATCAGTCTGTGGAGGCATTCTCTCAGCCAAAGATCTTACGGACTTTATAAGGCTAAAAAAGACCACCTAGTTACATTACCACTATCGCTAGGGTGACAGACTGGGAGTTGGTCTCCCAGCATCCTTTCTGAGGAGTGGACACAGGCATAACATATAAGTTTGCAAAAGTAACCAATATGAGTTTTTTCTTTTATAAAAGATTTAGGGGCACCTGGGTGGCTCAGTCAGTTAGGCATCTGCCTTTGGCTCAGGTCGTGATCCCAGGGTCCTGGGATCAAGTCCTGCATCGGGGCTCCTTGCTCGGTGGGAAGCCTGCTTCTCTCTCTCCCACTTCCCCTGCTTGTGCTCCCTCTCTTGCTATCTCTCTGTCAAATAAAGAAATAATTAAAAAAAAAAGATTTAAATACAGAATACCTGTAAGGAACAAACTTCCCAAGTGCAGTCGAAATTTGAGTCTGTTTATCATCCAGTTTTTTAGAAATGAATGTGTATCACATATGGTAGGAATTATTCTTATGAGATACGTGTTTTGAAAGCAGACTTTAAATCTTGTTAAAGAAAAAAAAACAACCAATAAATCAAAATGTAGTATGAATATGTTTCAGAGAGGTCAAATTAAAGCTTTGGTTCAAACCACAGGTATAATATCTAGACCAATTTTCCTGGAGACAGAGTCCACCAGGAATCTTAATGAGGAGATCCACAGTGAGACTCCTTTTGTCAAACCTGTCATAAAATGAGGGGGTTTGTGTGAAATGTATAAAGAGGAGAGGTGACAGAGGAATTCCCATTTTATTCCCATAGTATTTCTGAAAGCTAAGTCCATCAATCTTATTTGTTGCCTACCCTCTGCTCATAATGCTAGGTGGTAGGGATAGAAGACAACCCCTCGTTTCAAAGAGTTTTAAGGCTTATTAGAGACCAAGCTGAAATATGAAACTAGTATGGTTGAGAGGTGGGCTCTAAACTCACTAACTAGCTGTGTGACCTTATTTAACTTGCCTGTGCCTCCGTCATCCCATCTATAAAATGAGACTAACAATGGTAGTTATCTCCTATGGTTGCAAGAATTAAGTGCGCTAATTTATGCAGCATCATTAGACTAGTTCCCAACATAAATAAATGCTCAATAAATGTTAGCAGTTAGCATCATGAAACAATGACACAGAGTATTATAATGCCAGTGCCGGATCAGGAAGGAAGAAAGGTGACGTGAGATGTCCTGGATGGTGTCAAAACCACAGCCTGGGAAGACCAGGGAGTTAAACTACTCATTTTCGGAAAGAATCTACATCTTGCAGTTATTAAGATTAAATATAAGCCTGTAAAAGGAAGCATTTCCTATTTTATTTCTGAATTTAGAGTACACACCAGAAACTGTGTGCTTCACCCAACCACCGTCACTGTGGGAGAGGGCCTTCAAGGAGGAAGCACTTGGTCTTCCCACCAGGTATACCTCGGGGTGAAGCCTCCGAGATCGCCATGATGGAGGAGCCCTCCCCCCGACACCTGCTGCTCCCTCACTCTCCCCTCGGGCCCCCGTGGCTGGGAGCAGCTCCTCTTTTGTCTGCAGCAGATCTGGGAACACAGCCTGGTTACTCATCCTTTTATTCCAATTTTCTCAACAACGATCTGTGGTTAAGTTTTTCTAAAAACTGTACCCCTCATTACTCCACGAGAACAGACACAATAAAAGAAATAAGGCAAAGTCTTCGGGTAAGAAGCAAAAAAGCCTGAAGATTCCCAAGGTTAAATTTTCCCCTGGCTGCTATGAAATTTGACGTCCTAGCTTGCAGCTGACCGAGGGGTGAGAAATGGGGAGAAGGAGACACCTGAGAAATGCATAATGAGTGTTTCGTTTGTGACCGTCACAGCATTCATACAGTTACAAAATTCAAGCTGTCAAAAAATATAGATAGCAGTCTTGAGAAGAAAATGAATAGGGAGGGAGAGGTGATCTCACCAACCCAAGGTAACTCAGTCACTGTCCGAGTCCTTCCTCTGCTCCTCCCCTTCCCCGTTTCCCTCAAGGGGCTTATCCGCTTTCCTGGCATCTGGGGAAGTCTTCTGGGCCGTCTCGTTTCTCTGTAGGCATCTACAGTTTTGTGGCTCATCATCTGTTCTCTTAGGCACAAGCCATACATGGCAAGTTCCGCAGAAATTCAGGCTCTCCTCCTCCGGATCTGGTCCCAGCCATGGCTCTTTTGGGACTTGCTATTCTGAGAGTCAGCAACCTCCTCCAGGTCCCTACTGGTTAATCTGGGGCCTCAGCTCGGGGTCAGCTTGCGTAGGACACAATTCTCCCTTTGTAGCTTTGCTGACTTTCAGTCCTCAGCTGCCTTCAGTGCCTCTTGGGGTTTCTTGGGGGCCCCAGGAACTGAGGTGGGGGAGTGGTGTTTATCTCAGACTTAGCGGGGGTTTAGGAGGTGGCTACTCCTTCCGGGGGTATGCGGAGCCTGCCTCTTTCCAAAGATGGTGGCAAGCAGGGCACAGCTCTGACTCCGGTCTCAGATTCCCAAGCTCCTGAAGAATTTCTACAGCTTATCTCCACGGTGTTTACCAAGGGAGCAGGCAGGGACAGTGTGTGCCCCCTTAGCCTTTAGGAAATAGTTACGCACTGCACAACATCTAAGGGAGCCCTAGTCACATCAGACACAATACTGATTTGTATGTCGATTATGACAGTTTTCTGGAAATTAGAAGTCCTATGACACTTTTTTCTAATTCGCACGAAGATACCACCGGGGACAAAATGGTGGTCCAAGCGCCCAGGCCGATATGGAAACTCTCCTCCTCTTTCCAAGCTCCTTTTCCCAGCCCATAATCTTCCCTTTGTGTGGTAGCAAATTGGCTCTTAAATCAGCACACATCCTTTCCCGTTCTCTAGTTTAATGTTACACCTGGAGTCTCTCAGCCTCGCTCTTGGTATCCAAGCTTGAAATCCACCCCCATCAACCCCTTCCCTCCCAACATTCTTTCTCACAAATGCCTCGCTTTTAAGATGAAAAGTCAGAGCTTTCAAAGCTCTAGTTTGGAATTCAAAGCTGGAGATTTGAATCCGTTCATGCCTAATTTCATGATGGATAAAGGAGAAACATTTCTTGATGATGAAGGCTGGAGGACCAGTTGGCTGAGGGGAGATAAAGAAACCATCCTGGTTCTCTGCACTTGCCGAGCTAACGGAGACAGGAGAGAAGGTCTGAGAGAGACACTGCCCCGTGATAATGGCAAGGTGCCAGCGGCTGGTTGGGATGGTTGGGAGGAGGGGGTCCTCTGTGCTGTATCTCACAGGACTTCATTCAGAGGGGGATAGATTTGGCCCGAGGATGGAGAGCCACCACAGTGATCCCATCTCAGCTCGAGTTCTGTTTCCAGCCGTCAGGCTTGAGACACGACCCCTGGCTTCTGTATGAGAGACACGGCCCTAAGAAGCGAATTCTTTCTGAGCACAGGTGTGAGCCACGTGAGACTCGGGGAGGGAGAACCGTGAACAGAAACAGATGGAGCTTGTTAGAGCCCCTGAGGCTCGCTAAGGGGCACGTCCGATGCGCACGCAGGGTGAAACAGGCAGCAGGCTACTCGTGACCCCGGATTCCTTCTTGCCTCGCAGGAACCACATTGCCAGCCGTGTCTTTCTGGAGGTTTGGATGGTGTGGGATAATCACCTCCCTGCGGGACCAATGCACACATGCCCTGCTCGAGCACCGCCTGGCTTGCAGGCTCCGTTTGTGAAAAGCGTGATCCTGCTTCTGGGTTTCTGTTTGCCCTGCTTTGTTCCTACCCGAGCAACTGCCAGCCGCACAGCTGAGCCACATTCCCCGGCCTTCCTGCCCTCACGCGCCAGCCTGGGAGGGAAGCGAAGTTTGACAGCCTCATTATTACCTGTAATTCCGGAGAACCACAAAACCCTGCTGTGCAGCCACTAGGTCGGCTGTTTGGTTACGGCAGTCTTCTTAAGAATATAGGATTTAAAAAAAAAGAGCGTGAAACAGAAGACAACCTATAATATTTTAACTATTGTTTCTGCCATTTTTATTCTATAATCTATGGAACCAGCTGTTAATCACATCACCTTAAAGGTCTGTTTTTTAAAGAGTAGCTGCAAGGTCAAGGTTAACCTTCTATTGTATTTAGGAATGCCAAATCTATAACGAATCATTGCGAGTCCAACTTCCATATATTGCTGTCATCTGAGTTCATGTCAGCGGAGTCCCTTGTTGGTGAATGTCCTCATGTGGACTTGATTTTTATTATCCTGGTAAATGTGTTGGCTTGCTTGCGTGGGGAGGAGAAAGGGAGGGGGACTATGTATGAACTGCCTGATATGTATGAGCTGTGCTAGGTGCTTAACATTTGTTATCTCATGCATTATCCCCGATAGAATCGTAAAGTGTGTGTAACTGCCCATGTGACAGATGAGGAAAAGGACGCTCTGGGAACTTACATGACTGGATCAAGGCCACATGGCTAATAAGTAGAATTTGAATCCAAGACTGACTCCAAAGCCCGGGATCATTTATCAAGTGTGTGGCCCGGGGTGGTTCAAAGGGGCCAACCAACCTTATTCCAGATTCTAGTACATAGTGATGTTTTAGCACAATTTTATTTATTCATTTTTACAAAGATTTTATTTTTCTTTAGTTGAGGGAAAGAGCGAGAAAGAGCACCAGTGGGGGGAGGAGGAGGAGCAGAGGGAGAAGCACACTCTTCCCTCCCACCCGTCTCCCCAGGACCCTGAGATCATGACCTGAGCTGAAGGCCAGAAGCTTCACTGACTGAGCCACCCAGGATTCCCTTCACTAATATTTCTTACATGGTAGAAACATATTTAGTTTCTTCAGTGCAACGTTTGTAATGGTTTTCCCACAACTCACCTCTCAATCCTGTCAATTTGAATCACCAGCAAATGGTCGGCTTTGAAACATTACATCTTAAAGGACACACATACTTATATTGCTCAGGAAACAAATGCTATCCAATTAAATGAACTTTGATAATATCTTTTTAAATAGATTAATAGTGATTTATTATTTGGTAAAAAATTACCACAAAACAAATGAACTTTGATAATAACTCCGATAGCATGTATGTGTCATCCATATAAATGAACTTTCATAGTATCTTTTATTTTAACGTGGATAACGTCACTTGTGAGTGGCTGTGCCTTCAGAGAGATTTGTTAAGGTAAATGGAGAATTGCAAGTTATTTCTGTGCATGACCTGTAAATTTTATTTATTTGTTCGTTCATTCTTTCATTCATCTACTTAGTTATTTTATTTTCAAAGGCAATCATGGTCTGGAGTACTGGCCAGAAGTATAGCATAAATTTCAATTAAATAAGCAAGCAAAATATTAGAGCTTTTCTTATAAAGTGGTTACTATCATTGTTTTAAGCATTTTTGTCTCCAAAGCCAGAGACGTTTAGAGGGTAGATTACTGAGATCCAAATCCCAGATCTTCCACTTCCTCTATGACTTTGAGTGAGTTATGCAACCATTTCTGTGCCTCAGTTTCCCAAATAAAAAGGGTGACTCCAATTCATGGTGTGTAAATGAAGTGAGTTAATCTAATTAAAGCCTGGAGAAGAATGCTGGTGCCTAGCTGATGCTCACTACGTGTTAGCTGTTGTTAAGAACTGGAAGAAGAATTCATTGCTCTGGGAGTTTTTTGAAACTTCTTTGAACTTATATTCTGAGATTTCTCAGCCTAGATTAGACCAGAGATTGGGTCACATGGTGACACTCAGATCTACTGTAATTGGACCGCCACTCGTGTGTTTTTCCTTAGCTCAAGATTATCAGGGAGAGGGGCAACGAGTGGTCCATGGGGAAACACGGACCCCTGGGCTCTGTGATGATGAGACCCTTACCACATGCATTATTTAGACAAAGTGAAACCGTGTTGACTATGGACAGAGCAAGACACTGCCAGGTGAATCTCAAAACCGGGTGTCAGGTTAACATTCTCTTCACCTTTCAGTGTCTTTTTGTGTTGATTTTATACATAATGGCTAGGTTTCATAGCACTCATTGGGGGACTGGAGAAAAGTTTGTGTTCCATATTCCCGGAAGCAGACATCTTCTAAAAATGATTTTTAACAAAGTCAATTATCGTATGTTTAATGCACTGAGTGACCAACATGCTTCTTAAGGCACATACCGGGGAACGAAAAGTCCCATTTCCTGACAAGAAGGCAGCAGTTACACAGTTTTCCACAGAGTAGTAGGATACCCGCAATAAACCATTTCACTAAAAAATGCTAAATACTTACATTGCCTGTTGCTTAGTTTAAATAAGAACATATGGCTACAGTCCATCTTGCACATACTGCTAGTAACTAATTTTAACATTACTATTCATGTCTCTTTTTTTTCTTGTAACAGAAGGAAAAGTTTCTGCTCTTTAGGTTTCATAAATGTGAAGACCTAGAGCAGGTCAGATTCCTCAGAGAGGCTTCTCGGCATCTCTCGTACTCATACTCTGTCTTGAATAGCAAAACCCCACAAAATGCAGGGTTCCCTCCTCAGCTGCCTGCCAATAAGAAGCAAGAATTTTTTTTTTTTTTTAAAGGCTCAATCGTTAAGCCTTTGCCTTCGGCTCAGGTCATAATCCCAGGATCGAGTCCCACATTGGACTCCCTGCTCAGTGGGGAGTCTGTTTCTCTCTCTCCCTCTCCCACTCGTGCTCGTTCTTTTTCCCTCTCTCAAAAAAATAAATAAAAATCTTTTAAAAAATTTAAAAAAACCCCCAAACCCACGTTTCTTGGCCTTCCTGTCCATCTATATGGCAGTGGTCCTACATCGATAGGACCTAAATTTGCAGTGTTCTGGATAGAAGCCTCGCCACTCTCCATTTCTTGCAAAAATAAAAGTTAGGGGATGTTGTGAAATTTTTCTGAAAGCCTCTCAGAATAGAGGATAGAGCTGATAACTGTAGGGATGTGTTAACCTTTTTTTTTTTTTTTACTGTTTAATTTGAAATGTGGTATCGATGTATCTCCAGTTCTTTCTTCCATATTAGCAAGTAAATTATTTGCTATCTTGGTTTATCAGTGATTATATCTCAAATTGTATCTCTATAATAGAGAGAGTTTATCCAACTTCTAAGTTTATCTTAGAAGTGTAGTCTTCTAAGATTGTAAACTAGGTAAGTCTTATGGTTCAGTTTAATCTGGTAGGCATTTATCCATTATCTATAATGAGTTATGGGGTGAGGGGATAAGAGAAGAACAGGGCATATCCTTGCCTTCCAGGGGTTCATAGTGTGGTAGGCAAGAGAAATGTGAAACTCCTAAAATAATTCAGATACATGGAAAGTTTTGATAAATGCCATAACAGAGGTAAAAAATCATAATGGAAACATGGTTATATGTTTTTACTGTCAAAACAAATGTGTCCAATTAAGATGTTATAGTCTCAAAATTGTAAAGTTAGAAGGATGTTTAGAAATCATTTAGTTGAAATCCCTCTTGTACATGGTGAATCTAGAATATCTTCTCATACCAAACAGAAAGATGGCTCTCAAAGACTACTTTGGAGGGGCGCCTGGGTGGCTTAGTGGGTTGGAGCCTCTGCCTTCGGCTCAGGTCATGATCTCAGGGTCCTGGGATCGAGCCCCGCATCGGGCTCTCTGCTCAGCGGGGAGCCTGCTTCCCCCACCCCCTCTCTGCCTACTTGTGATTTCCCTGTCTCTGTCAAATAAATAAAATAAAAATCTTTGAAAAAAAAAAGACTACTTTAGTATGTCAAAAGGACTCAGGAGTCAACTTCAGGAAGACCCCATGGACCAAAGATGGGACAATTTGAGGTTTATTAAGGATAAGAAACTCAGTGAATTGAAAGTCCCATAATATGTTTAAATTAATGAGTTCATAGTGATATAAAATTATTAATAATATTCAGAAGATGATGGGGAACTAATTAATTATGTTGGGATTCTTTTTTAAAGGGAAAGAAGCATTTCTCATACAAACTATATCAGTGGTTACACTGGGTAACTAAATAGTAGATGAGTTAAGCATCTGTTTATAAAAATATCTTAGCTAATAAATGAAGATAAAATATAGAAGTAGAATATCACCATTTGACTACTCACAATGAATGAATGGATCCGGCAAAGAGTCAGTGGCTGATAACCTTACAAAAGGAGAGAACATGACCCCATATAGACTTACCAAAGCGATTGAGCCTGAGTCTGATCAAGCTGTTTGGATCCAGCTGCCATATGCAGAACATACAGAGGACAGAAGAACATGTTGAACTGCACCATGAATATGCAGCCAGCAACACCGAGATTGAGGGAAACCAAGCCAAATGGTATAAATTTTCCATTGGATAAAATGTGAGGGGGGGGGAAAAAAAAGAACCAGAGGGGAGAAATCTGTAGATTAAAAGAGATTTAAATGACATTTTAAAATTTTGAAACTGGGCAAGACTAAATTATTGAGTCTAAAAAAACCAAAAAGAGATATAAGGTAGTGATAACTAAGGGAAGATAAAGTTCCTTTTGGAGGGAAGGAGGTGGCCGTGTTGGGGTTGGGCATGTGAATGAGCAAATGGAGTGGTCGGTAAAGGGCAATTTCTTGACATAGATAATTACATGAGTGTTTATAATATTCATCAAGCAATGCACTTATGTGTGGTTTTCTGTATCTGTTTTTTTTTTTTTTTACAATAAAATGGTAAAAGTCTAAAAAGCCTAAAGATTAAGCCAGCCCATCAATCTCCAAGTGTTACTTTTCTCCCTAAATTTCATTTTGTCTAATTCTCAACATCTCAGCTCACATATAAGCTAGGCTAATAAACAGAGTGATCACGCATCCAGTTTGCCAGGGACAAGTCCCACATTTGTCTGCAGTCCTGGAGTAATTATTAATAGTGTTGCCTTTCTTTCTCAGAAGTGTCTCAATTTGGATAGTAAAGTATATGGTCACTCTACCAATAAATAACACTCTCTCTTTTCTGTCTAGGCTCAGACCTGTTGAGAATAGTCCAGGAATCAGACTGATAGAAAGCAAAATATCAGCTTAATAAGTGGTAAAGCTGTTGGAGAATATAGCTCTAGGTCTTGCTAATGTTTTTATCTAGGATTAGGCAGATTTACCACTTAGCCACAGGCAGCATAGAGCAAGCTTGCGGCCACAATTCTTCCCTCCCATCCACAGGGGGGCCTGCCCACATCTTGGAACAGCAGAGGAACTGAGAAAGGCCAATAGAGTTGCTCTGATAGTGCTTCCTGTAGTTCTTTGGTCTTTTGCTTTTTGCCTTTCATTGACTTGAAAACTTTTCAAGAGTATTGACTTGTTATTTTGTAGATTGTGACTCAATTGGCATTTTTCTGATTTTTCCTCATGATTAAATTGAGATTATGCATTTTTGGCAAGAATACCACATGGATACATGATATTGTATCCTTTTCAATGCATCATATGGAGAGGCACAGAGTATTAATGTGCCCCATTACTGGTGATGTTACCTTTAATCACTTGTTGAAGGAGGTCTGGCAGGTTTCACCAAAAAGTTACTCTTATTCCCATTGTAAGTGATACAAATCATATGGAAAGATGGATACCTTGAGACTCTGTAATTATCCTATCCCTCATAAAATTTTCACCTACAAATTTTAGCATTTGTCAACGATTCTTGTCTGAAACAATTATTACTGTGGTATCTGCCAACTAGATTTTCTGTTTTGATGATTCCTTCACCCGATATTTGTTAGTTGAAAATCTATTGTATGGAAGAGATTTCTCTTCATTTAATATATGTCTGTATTTATTTGTATCACTTTGAACTCTGGACTTTTATTTCATTCCATGGATTATAACCTAATACTTCGCTTTTTTGTCATTGTTCCTCAAATGATCTCAGCTCTATTAGGAGCCCCTTCAAGTTAGCTACTGTGTCCTTTAAACATATTGGAAGTTGTTCCTATTTGAGACTAAAATGCTAAAAAATATTCACTTGAATCCTGAAAATCTACAATTCCAGAGACTTCTGGAGGCTCATTCCTGTCCCTCTGGACATTGGCTCTGGGTCCAAGACAACTTCTCAGAAGAGTAGGCTATGCCAGAGGTGGAACTCAGGTGAGTCTCTCTTTTTTTCTTTAAGAAAGATTTTATTTACTTCCTTCCTTCCTTCCTTACTTACTTATGTAGTGTGAGCAGGGGGAGGGGCAGTGGGACAGGGTGAGAGAGAATCTCAAGCAGACTCTGTGCTGGGTATGGAACCCAGTACAGAGCCTGGGGTGGAGCCAAATGTGGAGCCCCACTGGGGCTCCTCAGGGGCTTGGTGTCAGCTCGAACTCATGATCCTGAGATCCTGACCTGAGTCGAAAGCAGAATTCAGTCCCTTAATAGACTGAGCCACCCAGGTGCCCCAGGTGAGTCCCTCTTCCTAACCGGCCATCTCCTCTACCATAGCATTCCCATCATTTCATAGGTATGTAGATCTTTCCTGGCCCCTTTCAGTGCCTCTGTAACAATGCTAAGTGGCACAGGCGCAGGGTCCTTCTTTTGGTGCACTTTCAATGGCTGGTCTGGCTGTGTGACCCAACATCGCCTCCTTTGCAAGATAGCAAGAGGGTGAAGCTTGTAACTTCTGCTACTTCTTTGCCTATAAGTTTTTCCTAAAAACTTTATTTTGCACTTACTTCATATAGTGTCCATGCCCTCTCCATGCCAACTGATCCCCTAAAGCAACCCTATCATTTAGATCTATTCATGTAATAAAAGTTGCCCCATGATGAAATTAATTATTCTAAGTACCTCACTAGATGTAGGCTGTAGAAGTTTTTACAACATTACATGTGACGTTTTATATGGATTTACAGTGTCTCTACATTTTAATGGCATAAAAATGAACTACTACTCAAACATAATATTATCAAAGAGTGAAAAATGGATGAAAGTGACAGTAACTCAACACTTAATCTGAGCACAATGTACAATAAAAAAATTACCCTGTCCAAAACAAGTTTTGGGAAACTCTAAAACTTAGAATATTTTAAGCATGGGCTATTAAGAAGCAGATATCAGGGCAAAATTAACTGTTTTTAGGACAAAGTGTCTTGTTCAATTTAATGGTTTTTAATTTTTCATTGTTTATATAATGAGACTTCACTTTTTTAAACAAGAATTTTTTAAGCATTGAGAAGTAAGGATTACTTATGATATTCTTATAGTCTTATAAGGATATTCATATTTTGTAAAGACTTGCTTTAAGTTTTTACACAATGATGAGCTGGGTGACCTTAGACAAGTTTCCAGACTTTCATGAGGCTTATGTAAAATGGCAATGTTTTTAGGACCAAATTGGATAATATTCACAAATAGCTTAGTACAGTGAGTAGACCATAATGAACCCTCTCTAAGTGTGAGCTATTACCATTATCTGAAGCCAAACAATCGGGCAGTCATTTAATTATACATTTAATATCAGTCCGAGACTGTTGGAATGAAAGTGATGCCAATGAAAATGATCAATAGTTTAGTGGTTTTACAGAAACATGGGACAGGCTCCATTTCCATACATAAATGAATCTGAGATTTTAAAAGCTCCCTGCCTGGGGCATTCTCAAGGATCCTGCCTCTCATCTATCATAATTAACTCGGTGGTAACCACCAAGCTGAGGCTGTGGATTCATTAGTGTCTGAAAAGCTGATTTTGAAAGCACGTTATGGGAAGAACATTGTATTGAGGTAGAATAGAACTGTTGAGAAAAAGGTGTTCACTTTCCTCACACAGAGTTTGACCACTTGAAGTTCAAATGTATGTGGGTTGATTTAAAATGCCTGGTGGTATCCTTGGGGTGTTTCTTAAAAAGGCTTTGGAAGACTTTGCTTTAAGCTGTAACTTTAGAGCCTCTGGAGCCAAACAGATGTTTTCGTGGATGCAGGGTGAGCAATGTCCTCGCGTAGTCTGGGTCATAACTCATCAAATATTGCCCTAGTGGCCTGGAAGAGGCCATAGATCTCTGAGGAGGCACTGGGGATGTACTTTAACGCCAGAAGATCTGGTTCAGTAACTAAAAACATATTTAGAGCTTAAAATGAAAATCCCAGTGGGAATCCCATGCTTTCAATACATTTCTAGAGGATCCTCCTTAAGTCGGCTAACCATTAGTTCTCAAGGTGTTGATGCCATTCATGCTCAGGACAAAGCTCTTGTGGGAACAGAATTATTACTAGTTTTAATCTTTCAGTAAATCCATTAGCATCTTTGTTCTCATGGTCATGATAGGGGCTGAGTCTTGGCAGTGTGGGTTGTTTCATGTTGTTGCATATGGCTCCAGAGCCCCTGTTTTGGTGTGTTTTTGCATTTTTTCATGAGTTGTCTCAAGTAATTAGTTTCGTGGGACATTGCCTTGGCTAGTTTAACTGTTCTCAGGAGTCTCAGGAATATTCGAATCATGGACTAGGCATGGCCAGTCTAGCCTCCTTGTTATTCTTCTCCCTGCAAAATGGTCAGACTAGCAGAACAATGAAGAGAAATGCTAACTTCTTAGCTTGTCATTTCCCCATCATATATACTTGATCATGGGGTGCAGGGTTATTATCTTAGGGGAGAGAAAAGTGCAGAAGACAAATTCCTGACTTTGAATTTCCAGCGATGCAGTAGTTTTTTGATATCTACAGCAGAGTGAAGGATTTAAATTGCAGAAGTCCAGGTTTTTGAAAGAGAAAAGGTATTTTGAGATCCAGAAGCTAAGAGATCGAAGGATTCAGAGCACAAAGCTCATACAATAGACAACAGATTTGGAAAGGTAGCATGAAGAGGGCTCCTAGTGCTCCTCCTAAAAGGCTGGGTGGGGGTTGCCGATATGTTCCTAGGAGCAGGGATGCCCCATGCCAGCCTCCATCATGGGCTAGCAGCAATAACAGTACCCAACACATCTAGGACTTACTGTGTGCCAAGCATGATTCTCTGTGCATTTCTTTTAAATTCGTTTACTCTTCTCATCAGCCTGATGAGATAGATACCATTTTTCAGATGAAAAAACTGAGGCACAGAGGGGTCAAGTGATAGACCCAAAGTGACAGTGTCAGAACCAGTGTTTGTATTCAGTCTGGCTCTGGGGTCCTTGTTTAGCAGTGACCAGTCCCTGGGTGAAGATATTAGACAGCTCAGCTTGGTCTGGAGGGTTCTCAGCGAAGGGAAGACCTGTGCCTCACTTCCTGGATAAAGCCTGAATGTGCAGCAGACTTCGCGAACACATTGAAGCAGCAGCAAAACAGAGACACCAGCTGGACCAGGTGAGAAGGGTTCTGATAGGTTGGAGTCTCCCAAAGCCCATAGAAGAGCCCACAATCACTTTCAGTGTTCCTGAGAGGGTTATGGACATGGGTGAGAGAGGTTGGTGACGAGGGTTCAGTGTAAGCAGAAGCAGCTTGGGAAAGCCGGGGGCTATAATGCACGCTGACACAAGGGAAGGGTATGCTGTGGAAATAGAGGCCAGTTACCAGAGCCCAGCAGGTGGTGGTGCCCTCAGTGGATGCGGGGGGCAGAAGGGGGAGTTCTCCCTGCCCAACGCCTGCCATACACAGACCCACAGAACTACACTGCTGTTTCAGGAGAATGAAAGGGAAAGGGTGAAGCCCTGAATTTTTGTCTGGTTTTATCCATGAAATGACTGAAGAATTAATAATTTGAGTTAAATTAGGCAGATTAACTCTCCTGCCACAGAGAAGACTGGGAGCTTGAGATAGAAGTTAAGTTCAGTGGTAGGAAAAGTAAAGTCTGTATTTTTGCATCTCCCTGATTATTGGCTTGTAGAAACTGTAATCAGTACGAGACTAGTGAAATCATATAAATTCAACACAAGAAGCCACCGTATGAACTTTCTGTCATGTTTTCAAATAGAAAGTGCTCAGTGTTGGGCCTGCTGTGATGAGACGGACCCTCAGTCCCTGGCTTCACATTTCTTGTGCAGACACAAGTCCTTGAAAAGCAATTTCCACTCAATTGCATTTGCTTTTCTACGGGCCGGAAGCAGTTAAGGGAAATGAAGGACATTTTGGTGCCAATGTTATATTGGTTACTGATACCAGATTATTTCTGTATTAGGAACACTGTGGTCCGTATTGTGGCAGTAAAAGTACTTCGCACCCGGGTGCGGATGAGGCTAATGTGTCAGTTTATAGACCTTGTATTCCCTAGAGAGCCTTGTAACTCTGTGAGTGGTTCCCAAGTGCTCTATTTTACATTTGGATTCCTGGGAGAGCTGGAAAATCAAATGAATAAGCCCACACACATGTGAAGAGGTACCTGGTTAATTATGCATCACAGGAACTAGGCATGCTCCGTTTCTTTTCTCTGTTTCTTTTATAAAGAGTTCTTTTTTTTTTTTGGTTGAATTTTTGTCAGAGAAACAAAACGGGTTCTATTTTCTAAATAGAGGTGAACAAAAATACTTCAGCAAGAATTTATTGTCCTTGGAAAGAAGTTTAAATGACCAACGTGGGTCTGGGATGGGCTCCTAAGCAAAGAACAAGCAGATTCTTACTGTTATTGCAGTCAATTAATATTTAGTGAGAACTGGCAAAGCAAAGGACTCTGTTCTGGGTTTAATACATACTTATGTCTTAGTTTTGTCCCTAGTAGATTATCGCATTCGAAATCCTTTCTGTTGACAGGTCCCTCTTTGAACTTACATGCAGGGTCCTTTGCAAAACCAGCCCGCTGCCTGAGAACCAGGAGAGGCTCCAGGTTGTTAAACGCTCTGTGCTTCAATTTTCTCCCCATTGCTAAAATGGAGATAATATCTGCCACAGACACGTATTGCAAAGATGTTCGAGTAATTTGTAAGCCATCATCTGAAAAGTACTTTAAGTATCTTACGAGAAAAGAATCATAACATGTAGACCAGCATTACGTTCACGCGGCCGACTAAGAGAGATTTCACCAGCTCTCAGGTCTCCCCAGGCACAGGACAGGAAGTCATGATTCTCAGGTCTCTGGACATACCCTGCATTTTCCCCCATCTCACCCTAATCCTGGAGCTGCGGGACCCAGGAGTGCAGGCCGTCCCACCTGTGACATGATCTGTTTCAGTTCTCTTGTCTGTCAATTTAGAAAATGTAATACACAGGATTGCCATATGGAGTACTAACCAGGGTGCCTGCAAAGCCTTTTGCAAATAAAAAGTGCTACACGTTAGTGAAGAGGAATACTCAAGCACATGCATTTTCAATGCAGAGATATGAGTGTGTGTCAGTTCCACCCTTTATTTGCAGGAAATGAGTTCGGTGGTTGAGCTAAAGCCGGCACAGCTTTTGAGACGACAGCTGTGAGATACTTAAAAACATATGCTGCTTCGCATTGTGTCCGCTTGACACCGCCAGACTGAAGATTTAAAATGAGTTTCAAAGAATTTCCAAGGTATTACATATTTTGAAGCCTTTTTCATAAAGGATACACTTTTTTTTGAAGGATAATTGACAGACAACATTATATTAGTTTTAGGTGTACAACATAATGATTTGACATTGGTATACCCTGTGAAACGATCACCACAATAAGTCTAGTTGCCATCTGCCTCTACACAAAGCTACACACTTTTTTTTTTAGAGGACACATTTATTAATAATCTATTTTGCCAAGCCATCTCTCTGATGTGCCTGCTGTGAAAAATCCTACCAAAAGAATAGTGTGTCTAGTGGGTGACCAGAACTTCCCTGGACATGTAAGGAAGTCTTCAGTCTACAGCAGGGACCACTGTAATCCCAGACCAGCAATAGGCCCCTGAAAGTAGCACAAATTTGACCGTTGTTAGTTTGGTAGGCCATGGGTCATTTTGAATCCCTTTATGGTGTTGTAAACACAATATTTTTTTCCATTATATTTCTTAAGAGTTGGGGGCATACACTGTCTGCATTCTGGAGAGCTAGTCCATGCCTGAGTGTCATGGTTGCCTTGTAAATCCTGAAAAGCAGACCATCACTGATAAAGCGCAGATACAGACCGGTGTTTCTTTCCTGGTGTGCTTTCTAAATTCCCCTCAAGTAAAGCCCAGTGTCATTGGGGAAGATATTTTTATATCCTAACTCTGAATTAGGAGTATAGCCGACATATCATTGGAGCTCCAGATGAGTAATTTTTGTGGTTCTGTATAGATGGAGGTTTCCTGACAGCAGACGGTGTGGAGGCAAAGTCCTCCCTGGAGGGCCATTCCTGCCACGGTTGTCCTCGTTGGAAGACCAGAGCCTAGAGGGGAGGTACTCACCAGTCAGTCACGGCAATATGAAGTCAGCAGGGAATGAAGGGAATGAAATAGCAAATGAGGAGGCAGAGGGACAGGTAAACCGGGGTGCCACGCTGACATCGAGGTGTGATCGAATGTGAGGATGGGAGAAGACCTGAAGACTTGGTGCTGAGATTGGGAAAAGGTTTGGGCATAGGGTAGGATTGGTTCAATGAAAGGAATAGATATGGAACACACTAGACACATAGTCAGTGGTGGGAGAGGGACACGGAAAGAGGAATAGGGGATAGGGACAAAATTCAAAAGGAAAATGAAAGTGAGACCTTTCTTAGAGCCAAGGAAAATGATGCATCATAAACTATGGAGTATAATTAATTCAACCCTTGGCTCTTGTGGTTGAACAAGGACAGACAAAACAACCTTGAGAAGGTGGGATCTGGCCCTTGGATTCTTTGTATATGCATTGTTCCCCATGAATGGGGATTTGACATTCTGGATTCTCCGGCTCCAGATCTCTCTGGAACTCTTCCACCAGTATCTGGCCTTTTCCCCTCAAAGCATGGAGGGGAGGAGTGGGAGGCAGAGGGAGAAGAGATTCCTTTCCCTTTGCTCCTTCCTCTTTTTAATCTTCCTCCCCTCCAACTACCCCTGCCACAGTCTCTCCCGAGGAGAAAACATAAAATCCATGCATAATGCATATGAGTGCATGAAAACAGGTATTTGGGTGGGAGGCAGTTTAAGAGAAAGGGGAGTGGAGATCTGAGTGCATTCAATATTGGAGGCTCCACTAGGCCAGGTAGGAATATTATTGAAATCAATTGGCATATAGATGGACAATTGCTGGATTCCACCATGCTTCTCTCTCTCTCCTTCTCCTTATTTGACATCCTGTGACCTCTGTGTGAAGATGGACCTGCAGGTGCCCTTTACTTTGGTCCCCTTAAAATTTTAAGGCTGAGGGAAGCCATGCTAGTAGATTGAGTCATCTCCCTAGAAGACTCAAGAAAAGAAGTTCTGTGTCCCTTCTGTGCAGGTCCAGGCCTTGAGTGACAGAGAGAATCTCTGAGATTCTCATACAGTCCAGCGTAGCCCAGCAGGAAGCCCCTGAATTTGGGCTTTTAAGAAAATAGAGTGGATATTTGGCTTCTGGGTCTTTGGAAGCACCTTACCCAGAGGCTGGTGGCTGCCACAGCGTCCAAGATCCCTTGATGAGATCTGATAGGCCCAACGAATGTTTCCTAGAGTACGCTGAAACTACTTAAATAAACTTCTCCAGCATCGAAGAAATGCTCATTCACAGGAAGTCAGTAGGCTAATTATTCTTAGCCGTGTATAGAAAGGGCGGATACATACTTGACAACATTTTGTCAGTTACTGCATTTAATGGTAAGAAAACAATATTTCTTTTAAAAATGCCTTACAGTTTTGATGGTCTTTCCCTGAAAAAGAGAAAAACCGTATAGCTAGGATTAACAGCCACATCTTCTTTAGAAATTTATAGTTGGCAAAGCATTTTCCAGTATACCGTCTTGTTTAGTCTTCACAATGGCCCTGCCTGATGACCGGGGGCTGCTGGGGGCCTTTGTCCAGGGTCAGGCAGCCAGCAGGGAGCAGAGCGGGTCATCAGCTTTCACATCTTGTCTTGTGGTTCTTCAGAGCATCTTAAACGTAGAATGAACTTGAACAAGGTGAATGTCAAGTCCTGGGCTCTTCCTAGGCTTCTCAAGGTGGTGTTATGGGCACAAATTAGAGCAGTTTGAACTCCTTTCATTTCTTGGGGAAGCTCCCCAACATTTTTCTCTCTCGTTTTCTCTCTCTCTCTTTCTCTTTTTGTAAGACTTTTGAGAGATTTTTTATAGTTTTGTTTTTGAGTTAGTTGGCAGTGAATAACTTGTTTAAAGGTTGGCTGTGATGTCTTAGCAAGCATAGTGAATATACTCAGGAATCCCTGTAAGTGAGAAAAATCTATCCTACGAGTTGTTTTCAGATGTAACGAAAGATTTGAAGTATACTGGATTCAGTAATTATCAGAACCTATGTATGCTATATATGGTTGCATTTATATGTTTGCTTATATTTATATAGCTATATTAAGCATTTATTTTGCAGTTTCCTTCCACATCTTTATAGGGATCACATATTTTCATAGGTCTTCAAGAAACACATTTTTAGTTTTCTCATCTTTAAATTGGATCTAATAATAGCATCTTACTCGTAGAGTTGTGATGAAGATAAAATCAATTTCAGTTAATAAGCTTAAAGCTCTCAGAATAATACCTAGCACATGATAATAATGATTAGCTATTATTATTACTATTATTATTCCTAGTAGACAAAAGAGCTTTCATTACATACCTCACCCTAGGACATATTTGTAGGGAGCCATTAATTCAACAATTTGAATCCACGTATAATCACGACTAGTAGTTTATGCTGAATATCCAAATAACATTGGAACATAGCTCTTAAGAAATGATACAGTTTAAAGGAAGAGACTGTATAAGGTAATTACAGTCAAATACAGCAAGGATATTAATGGGAATGTTTTAATGAGAGGCAAAAATCTGTTCTTTCCAGTTGAGTAAGATGATTAAGAGCAGGGATGTCCTGTTTCAAATACTGGATTTGAGTTTACTCTCTGTGATCTTGGGTAAGTTATTTGAGCCCCAGAAGCATCCAGTGCTTTCACTCACAAAACGGAGATATTAATAGTGTGTATATTGAGGGTCAGGAAGGAATAAATGAGCTGGTGCCATAGTGCTTAGCCCAATACTTGGTGCAGAGTGATGGTCAAAATGTTAGCTGTTAGAATTACGATTGTAAGCTCAGAGCAGAAGCCCGAACAGCCGTGATTTGTTTATTGTCTTTATATCTCTCATCTGCCAGTGTTTTGCAACCTTTAAAATCCTTGCCCATAGTTGATTAAAAAAAAAATCACATTCTTTGTCTTCCTTTTTTTTTTTTTTTTTTTGAGAGTCGAATACCCACCTCAGGTGAACCTCCATTTGAGAGTCAGTGTATATTCTGCACATTTTTTCCAGCCAAGCAGATGTTGTCAAGTGTTCGTTTGCTTTCTATAGTTTCTATTATGAAAAAAAAATGTATAGACACACATATATTTATATATATGATTGCATATATGCAGTTTCTGTACTATAAAAATATAATATTGAATGAATTATAAAAACCCTAGAGTCACATTTTCTGATTTCTCTAACCACTTTGAAACACAGCTTATCTGCAATGGAAGGCAAAAGTCAAAAGTTAGTTTGTGATATTGTGATTGAGAATAAGAAATATATATTTGTTCTTCATCCCCATTCTAGTACAGAGCTTCTAAAAGGCTTGGAATTTTCTAAGCAAGGATAGCCATAAAGGTGCCTTTTGTTATGTTAATGAAGTGACTTTGGGACCTCCCCACCCCCCAAGGATAAGGGCTGGTAAGCTGTGGAACCAACCTTGTTATTAGAGGATTAGAACTTTTAGCCTCATTCCTAGACCCCCTGGGAGGGGAGAAGGGCTGGAGATTTAGTTCCATTGCCAATGGTCAATGATTTAATCACTCATGCCTATGTAATGAAGCCTCCATAAAACTCCAACAGGATAGGGCCAGGAGATTTCCTGGCTGGTGAAAGCATGGAAAATAGGGGAGAGTGGCACTCTTGGAGAGAATATGGAAGTTTTGTGCCCTTGCTGCACACTGTGCCCCATACTTTCTTCCATCTGGCTGTTCCTAAAGTATATCCTTTTAAAATAAACCACTGATCTATTAAGTAAAATGTTTCTCTGAGTTTTGTGAGGGAAGGGGTTGAACCCAGGGAAGGAGTTGTGGGAACCTCTGATTCACAGCCAGTCAGTCACAAAGACAGGTGATTACCTAGATTTGCAGCTGGCTTCTGAAGGGGGCAGGAGGTGGGTAGTCTTGTAGGACTGAGCCTTTAACCTGTGGAATCTGATGCTGTCTCTGAGTAGATAGTGTCAGAGTTGAGTTAAACTGTAGGACAGCCTACTGGTGTTTGAGATGTGTGTGTAGAAAACTGCCTTCTCTACATTTAAACTGGGTCCTAGAACACCTTGTAGCATTGAATTCAGTTTGCCACAGGTTGGGAAAAAGCCCAAGTTTCCCAGGCAATTTACTAGTTGTCTATGGAAAAAAAAATCATATTTTAATGCATAACTAATACTGTCATAAATCTCTTGTTTGAACACTTTTGTCAAAAGTTATCTATTTTCCTTTTAAGAGAAATATACCTGTCCTTCATAATTAATTTCTATTAAGTATTTTTCTTTTTTCATCATGTAATAGTTTTCTATTTCAGCCCTAACCTCTTTTGTTTAAATGTGAAATTTGTGAGTCAAATATGGCAAATAGTATAAAAAGCAAAATTATCTCTAATTCATTACTCTTCGGTTTTATTCATTTCCATAATGGGTTTCATGGTGGGAAAGTATTGACTTTAAGTCAGTTAATTTAGAAACTTTTGTAAGAACTGAAAATCTGAAAATGGAGATAAAAGAAACAGGTAGAGCTGTACTGGGTAGAAATTGGTCTACCACCCCTGGGAGGAGGAAAGGACAGGTAAACGTGCTCTGGAAAGGAGGAAAGGGTAAGTCGTGGCTTCATGCAGTTGCATGGGTAGAAATATAAATGTTGGTATTAGAGACTCAAAGAGCATAATTAGATCTCAATCACATAGACATGGAGATTTTTAACCCTCGTCAGTAATTCTGGAAAATAATCAAAAGTTAAAAGTGGCTAATTGATGGGGCGCCTGGGTGGCTCGGAGGGCTAAGGCCTCTGCCTTCGGCTCAGGTCATGATCTCAGGGTCCTGGGGTCGAGCCCCACATCCGGCTCCCTGTTCAGCGGGGAGCCTGCTTCCTTCTCTCTCTCTGCCTGCCTCTCTGCTACCTGTGATCTCTCTCACTCTGTCAAATAAATAAATAAAATCTTAAAAAAAAAAAGTGGCTAATTGGTTTCAAAAAGCCCACTCTGCTTAAAAGTCACTTTTTCACTGGTTCACAGCTCTACATAGGTGTGTTTCCGAACCTCCTCTTAATATATCCGAGACCATAGAAAGATTATCTGCTCATGAACTTATCTACAGATTTTATATTTACTTGTTTTGGCAACAGTACCCTGAAAAATGAGTTGTGAAATAAATTTTTATAAACAAAATATATTTTTTAATACTAGAGGAGATCTCAATTTAAAAGAACTCAAATAATTATTCTTCTATTTGATAACTGTAAGTTCAATTACACTAGGTTTTAAAAATAGGCAAAATACAAAGCAAAGTTACGAGAGCTGTGGGGAGAGAGGGTTAGAACATAGGATTGTCTAAAATGTCACAAGTGGGAGGGAGAGGCAAGGGCAGACTATATACATATTGGTTGGCAAATGCACAATATCTCCAAAGGATTCACAAGAAACTGGAAACATCAGTTACTTTTGGGAGGAGAACAGGATGGGTGGAGAATTAAGGATAAAGAAGATTTTTTCCTTGCAAATCCTTTTGTATTACTTGAATTTTAAAACGTGTGGGTATGTTACCTATTTCCTTTCTTTAAAAATAGATGGTAAGCGCTATCATTTGACTTTGTGAAAAGATCAGTCATTCATTCATGTGTAACTACTTTTCAGGTGTCTATCTTGTGCTAATCATTGTTCTAGGCACTAGACTGATCCTAGAAGGCTTTCTGAGGAGGTAGCATGTGAGTTGAACCAGACTGACCCAGGCAGAGTACAGAAACCCCAGAAATGAAAGGGGTCTTGAGGACTAACTATTTTTTTAGTTCATGGTCATTATGCGTGTATTTACATGTGGTGTGTGTGTGTGTGTGTGTGTGTCTGTATGGCTCTGACTCTGGTCCATGTCAGGCCCACTAGGGACAGCAGGATCAACGTTTTACCAGGGTGGGAGAGAGTTGTGAACTATAAAACCATTTCTGGGTTCTATTTTTCACACTCTAGGGTTTGTCTCTCCATGTAGCTTCCATAAATACCACAGATAATACTTGGAGGAGCATATTAAGTCTCCTCTCACAGAGGCAAGCCTGGTTTCTTTCCCAGTAATCAGAGAGAACATTGAAGAAAGAAAGAAGCAATGAAAGTTTTGGCCTCATGCTTGGCATCACCTGTATGGATGCTACCTTTGCAGGGGGAGAACATAGTCCCCATGAATAAGAGGACTTTGGAGAGATTTAATGAGACCAGGTGGGCTATGAAAATAGCTTGCAGGGGTGCCTGGGTGGCTCAGTGGGTTAAGCCTCTGCCTTCTTTTGCTCAGGTCATGATCCCAGGGTCCTGGGATCGAGCCCCATATTGGGCTCCCTGCTTGGCGGGGAGGCTGCTTCCCTCTTCTCTCTCTCTGCTTGCCTCTCTGCCTACTTGTGATCTCTCTTTCTGTCAAATAAATAAATAAAATCTAAAAAAAAAAAAAAAGAAAGAAAAGAAAGTAGCTTGTAAAATAATGCTTGATGTAGTGATTTTACTGTCTCCCTCCAACCACTAATTCTTCTTTGGAGCAGCTTATAAAGAGAGCCATTTGATTTTTGATATTTTTTCCTGTTTATTTTATTTTTTAAAAAAGATTTTATTTATTTATTTGAGAGAGTGTATGAGAGAGAACATAAGCAGGGCAGGGGGCAAAGGGAGAGGGGTCGCAGACTACCCACTAAGCAAGGAGCCTGACTCGGGCTTGATCCCAGGATCCTGGGATCATGACCTGGGCTGAAGGCAGAGGTTTAACTGACTGAGTCACTCAGGCACCCCCCCTTTTTTTTTCCTGTTTATTTAGCAATTTACCACAGGTTAGGCACTGTCCTAAGTGCTTTATATATTAATTCACTTTATCCTCTTACCATTCTTATTGCTAGTCCCATTTCACTGACAATGAAACGGAGTCGTAGAGAAGTCAGACAACCTGCCCTTGATCATACAGCTGGGGGGCACAGAGCACAGGGCTGGGTTTCAAATCCAGGCTGGCTGGCTCCAGAGTCCATGCTCTTATTGACTATATTGGCAAAGGAATTTAAGCATTTAAACTTCTCTGTTTTCCACCTCAATTGATTTCCATTCAATTTGAATAGAGATATAAACACTCTTAGAAAAATAGTATTAGCGAGTACCAGCACTTAGATTTTATAGTAATTAGAAGGGAGATGGAAAAAAAATAGAAGGGAAGTTTATTAGCTTGTATGTTCAATCAGAAGATTTGACTTGGCTTAGTTCAATTTTCCAGATGAATCAAAAAAAGGGAAATTAACACATTTTATTGCACTCATCTCTTATTAAGGAAACATGTTAACATAGTAGAGTCTTGTCCTTTTTGGATAAGAAGGTTTAACAGTTAAAGGACCCATGATGTTCATCATACAAGTGATAGAACAGCAAACAAAGGGTCCCCATTCAATAGCCTCGCATTTGTCTATTCCATGGGACAATTTTTACCTTATTGCACCATTACATTTTATTCAGGCAATATTAGCAAGTACAATGGCCTGTAAAGAAAAATTAACTTTCAATAAAAATATCAGGAATGAAGTGAAATATGGGAAATTAATACCCTTGCTGCTAGGATCCCTAAAATGTACCACAAAGTTCTAGGAGTACAATTTCTTTGAAATACATCGTGCTCCATGAGTAGAGTTTTGTGGAAAGATAAAATGGAAAGGATACCCTTTTGCCCTTTTGCCCTTTTGCTGGACGTGAGACTTATTATGTGCTTCCTCCTAAATGCCTGCCCATCTCAGGCACAGATCTAACATCGTATCATTTCTCATTTAACTATGCGGAATTGAGAAAATGCATAATTTATAAAATCTTTCACTAGAGTGTCAAGTGGCCCGAGCTGTGTGTTTCTAGAGCTGAATTTTCATTTCTTGCATCAGTATAATGGCCCATGACTGGAAGTCTAAGGCTACTGCTTTTTCCTCAGACCCTGCTCCACACCCAGGAACACAGTTTTGCACTTACAATGTCAGCAGGGCTGGCGGTAGCATTCGGGTATTAGTTTGAGCGTGTGTGTGTGTGTACACACCCATTCTCACACACACACACACACTGATCTCCACAGATATTTGGAGATGGTTACGCAAATGTAGTGGCGCCCTTTGGCGAACTTTTGTCCTGTCTTAAGGCTCTGTCTTAAAGAACAATCACTGTAAGCCCAAGCAGAATCTCCTCCTCTTGAAAAGGATTCATCTATGAAAAAATTTTTTGGACTTAAGGCCATATCTTAGAATGTCTAGTTGAAGCACATTGTTTCTACTGCTAGGTAAGGAGTCATGAGCCTCACGTTACTCCTCTGTTCAAAACCCTACGACTGTTCTCCATTTCGCCCAGAATAGAAGGCAAGTCCTTGAGGTGCCTGACAAGGGATCCCTTCTTTTGTTCCCCATCTTACAGCCTTTGCTCCACTCGTTCCCTGCCTGGAATGTTCTCCTTGCTTACTCCCTCCCTTCCATCGAAGCAGTTCAAATCCTTCTTTCTCAAAGAAGCCTACCTCGACCCACTTCCCCACCCCTGTGGTCCTGATCCCATTTATACTAACTTTTTTTTTTTTCTGGGTCTAGAGATCTACTAGAACAGAGATTTGTTCTATTTGACACGTTTACCCTATGATATAAGTCACTAGTTTATTTCATTTATTGCTTACCATTTAGCTCCTTTTTCTAAATTGCAAGCTCCACGAGGGCAGGGATCTTTTTTTCCCCCCACTGATGAATCTCAAGGGCCTAGGAGTGCCAGGTGCCCCCTGCTGTTGCTGAATAAATATTTGTTGAGTGCATGAATGAATTAACTGAACATCCGTATCACAGAAACAATCCCAAGCTCTATGATTCCCATTTTCTAGACAGGAAGACTACAGCTCAGATTGATTGAGTGACTTGTTCGAAATATTTGCATTCTCATCAAGGTTTTCTATGGTTTTGAAGCAGGTGTCCCAGAGACCACAGCCAGAAATTTGTCCCTAAGGCTTGTAAGCAGAAAAAAAGTAAAGCTAACTTTAGAGACTTATCAAGTCCCTAAAATAGTCAGTATTTCGATTTTAATTAATCTTTCTTTAAAAAATGGAGGCGTCCATTGTATTAAGACATTCAAATTGGCTTAACTGCTTCCTTAAGGAGCCTTTGCCATTTGGCTGGTTAGTGGAACCTACTGACAGGGGTGGTGATTGAAATGCATTATTCTTGGGCACAACATGCCTTCTGAAAATACTTGTTGACTTGAAATGCAAGTGCTCTGTAACCTCTCTTGAAAAACTCAGAAATAAAATATAACAATTAATTCTCACTACTATAGATAAGTTGAAATGTTTTTTAAGAATTTTTTAAAAAATTATTTGACACAGAGAGAGAGGGAGTGAGCAAACACAAGCAGGGGGAGCGGCAGGCAGGGGAGAAGCAGGCTCCCCACTGAGTAAGGAGCCCAATATGGGGATCAGTCCCAAGACCTGTGATCAGGACCTGAGCCGAAGGTAGCAGTTTAACCCACTGAGCCACCCAGGTGGCCTGAAATGTTAATGTCTTAAGCATCTGTATTCCTAGGCTGCTCTCCAAGTTCTACAACTTTTAAAGACCCTAGAGTGGTAGGATATTGAATCAGTGTCTTTCACTGTATAGAAAATTTTTCCTTTTCTTTGAAATCTCTTTGTTGTCACCATGTAGTTGGGAGATGTTCTTCAATGAAGACATGATTAAAACTAAGCCTTATCAATGAGTTTGCTAATGGTATTCTCCTATTTACAGTTAAATTCTGGTCAAAGCTCCATACATGCAATCTTATTGCAGATAAGGGGATGGCTGGCTGCCTGTCTCAGGTAGAACCTCATGGTTTTCAGTTTTGGAATTACATTACTGTAGCCCAGAGTGGATCTTCACTTTAAAGTCATGAAATTGAATTTGTCACTTCATGAAGTTTAAGTGGTCTTGGGGTTGATTACATCAAACCTGATTCATAGCATTTTTTTTTTTAAAGATTTTTTAATTATTTATTAGAGAGAGAGAGTGAGAGAGAGTATGAGAGGGGAGAAGGTCAGAGGAAGAAGCAGACTCCCTGTGGAGCTGGGAGCCTGATGCGGGACTCAATCCTGGGACTCCATCCCAGGACTCCAGGATCATGACCTGAGCAGAAGGCAGTTGCTTCACCAACTGAGCCACCCAGGCGCCCTCATAGGATGTTTTATTAACAAATAGAAGTCCCAGTTTACGAAATTGCAGTGGAAGGGCCACTGACCCTAGCTGGTTGAATGAGATAGTATATTAACTTGATGAGCACAGAGTTAGAGGGAGGAAATAGGGTGCTGCTAAAATGACATTTGACTTAGTTAATATTAATTGCTGTGTTAGTTTCTGCAGGTTAGGAAGTTTTGGTCTAAATAAGTCCTAATTATATTTAGGTCATGCTTTTCTCTCTTCTGAGCTGCTGACATGAATTTATCTATTTTTTAATTTATTTTCAAATATTGTATTTATTTATTTCAGAGAGAGAGAGAGGGAGCACGAGAGGGGAGAGGGGCAGTGGGAGAAGGAGGACAGAGGGCAAGGGAAAAGCAGACTCTGTGCTGAGTAGGTAACCCAATGCAGCGCTGGATCCCAGGACCCTGGAACCATGACCCAAGCCAACGGAAGATGCCCAACCGACCGAGCCACCCAGGCACCCCTCACATGTATTTATTTTGATGACTCCTAACTTTATTACATCACTTCCTAGAACATTTAACAATTTATCTTACTGCTATATTTTAGTAAGTTACTTTCTGACTTCTAATTTTATTGGCAAACTCTGTTTAAATCATTCATAGTAACAATGACAACACATGACTTCATAAGGGACCTCATCCTGAGGATGATCTTGAGGTTCAGAGTAGACACCTAAAGATATCTAGCCACCAGCAGTAGACTCCAGACTAAAACCCAGTTCTCTGATTCCTGCTTATAAACCCTTTAATTCATACTGCCCCATATTCCTGGGGCTAAATGAAGATATGGAACCAGTTTTCAGCTGTGGAATTGAGTACAACTAAGTAGCTCACCTAGAAAGAGAACCTACCATCACAATCTCTTTAACACAGCATTTTAACCAATTTAGCCAAGTCTGAATGGGTTATCTCAGGTTACCAGTGCATTGTAATTATTAGAGGGATGAGGAAGCAATATATGCTTTGTGTAGACATCAATCTAATTACTACTGATACAGAAATTTGTCTAAGAATTGTCAAAAGTTTTTGTTGCCATTTTCTTGGAATTTTCAAATTGTAATTGGCTTGGGTTTTGGAATTTTTCCCTGTTCGATCTTAGAAAAGCATTGGCCCTTTTGAAGGCATATTTTTAGTATTGGTATAGAATTTCCAAGTTTAGTCTCCTTCAAACAGAAAGAGAACCACTGCATTTCTCTTTTTTTTTTTTAAATTGGAAGAAAACTGTACAATGGCTTTTCAGATCCCTATAATTTGAAAAGAACTGAATTTTTCAAAACAGTGTATTTCCTCATATTTCCTAGCACAGAGAACATATAGTATAGGTACTTAATAAGTATTGTTGAATGAGTGAACAAATATTTATTTTGGCCAATGAAAAGGAGTATATGAATTATATTACTTCTCACTCCTTTGGCAGCCCTGGATGAAAATAATGACTCTCACAGATGAGAAGCCAGACATCAAAGTGGCTGGTTGTATTGTAGAGCCTGAGAACCAGGCAGAACCCTAGGTGTTCTAGTTCTTAAATCACTAATGTTTCCCTAATGATGTGTCATGAAGATCTTTGATACTTTTGGTAAAGAGAAAAATCATGACTCTCATGCAAATGAACATTTACCAAAGATTTTATTTAACTCATTAATGAGGGAACCAGTAAGATGTTAAAACTGGCAGAAAGAACATTTGAGTAGCTAGGCATTTGTAGGCAAAACTAAGATAAGATTAAGGGGTTATATACAGAAGTGGTTAATATCCAACAGAGCCATAAACCATAACCTGTCTGGTTACCTATTCTACCAAACAAATATCTACAAGTTAACCTGTTCCTCTGCAGAGTCGTAAACTGGCCTAGACAATAAAAAGCCAAGCCCAGACCTTTACTGAAAGGGTTCCCAGTAATGTCTTTTTTCCTATTGCCAAGTTTCAGATAATTTTCTGACACTCGTGTGTAGCAAGGGTTTCTTACCATCACCACTGTCTTACTGCCCATACTGCTTCTTGCACTGACACTTTCGTCTTCCTTTTTTGTTATATATATATATATATATATATATATATATATATATATATATATATGTATTTCTTTGTAATTAATCCTCTATTTAAGTTTTGTCTTGGGTGAAAGTAAATTGTGACATTTATCTGTGACTCCCCGTCTCGTCCATTGATACTCTTCTTTTTTCTTTCTTTGATCCCTCCGTCTATCCATCTACTCATCCTCTGATTCATTTTATTTTTACTAATCAATTCTCACATGTATTCAGCAAGCATTTGCTGAACTTCAGTTATAAGTAAGGCATGTATCAGGAGCTGAGGAGAATAAGTCCTTCAGATAACATATCTATGTATTTTCTGAATTCAAGTTCATAAACTAGTTGGTGAGACAAGCCATCCATTAAAATTATTTCACAAGACTTATTTTTCTTGCCAAGACTAAAACAACAATATTTTAATCAAACATTTTTTTTCAGATGGCTACCCAATCATCTATGACTCTCTTCTATGAACTGTCATCAATAGAAAATTATCACTCTGAAAGCAGTGCTCTAATGAAGACAGAGTTTGATTTGAAAGTATTATATTTTGCCCACTGAGCTATATATCAATTCAATTCAACAAAAAGACAGTCTCCTATGCTCTGGAAACTGGACGGGCATTGGGCATATATCTTCACAGAACTCTGCGAAAATGCAAATCCTCCCTTGAGAGACGTACATCTTTAAGTGCTGGTAGTCATTTCAATTTTCGTGTAAGGGTTTTCAATCTTATCTTGAGAGTAGATGGAAATAGAGAATGTAAGGATATTTGAGCGCCCAAGGGATAAAAAGAGGGACTCTCCTTGAAATATAATGAACAAAATGGATGATGGAATTTCGGTCATTAAGAAAATTATTTAAAATAAATAAGTAAGGGGTGCCTGGGTGGCTCAGTGGGTTAAAGCCTCTGCCTTCAGCTCAGGTCATGATCTCAGGGTCCTGGGATCGAGCCCCACATCGGGCTCTCTGCTCAGCAGGGAGCCTGCTTCCCCCTCTCTCTCTCTGCCTGCCTCTCTGCCTCCTTGTGATCTCTCTCTCTGTCAAATAAATAAATAAAATCTTAAAAAAATAAATAATAAATAAATTTATTTATTTTAATTCCAGCATAGTTAATATACAGTGTTAGATGAGTTCAGGTGTACAATGTAGTGATTCAGTAATTCGACATATTACTCAGTGCTCATCGTGATAAATGTACTCTTAATTCCCTTCACCTGTGTTTCTCATCCTCCCACCCACCCACCCTCTGGTAACCATCAGTTTGTTCTCCATACTTAAGAGTCTGTTTCTTGGTTTGCCTTTTCTCGCTCTCTGTTTTGTTTCTTAAATTCCACATATGTAGGAAATCGTATGGTATTTGTCTTTTTCTGACTGACATTTCACTTAGCATTATACTCTCTAGATTCATCCATGTTCTCTAAGACTGAAACAAATATGTAAAACCAGCTGTCTTCCATTGAGTTAGACATTGATACTTGGAAAAATCTAAAAAGTCTACTCTTCTCACTGAGAAAGAGACATCTGAGTAAGAAACAAAGAGTAAGAGAAACTGAAGAGAAAGGAAAACCGGATTTAAAGACTTGCTACACACTGCATATTCCTACATGATAAAAATGCAATTAAAAGTAATTCTTTTTTAAAAAAGTAATTCTTTAAAAACAAACAAAAAATAGATTCATCTATGTTCTTGCAAATGGCAAGACTTCATTCTTTTTTGTGGCTGAGTAATCTATTATATACACACCACATCTCTCTCTCTCTCTCTCTATATATATATACACACACACACATATATGTACACATCACATCCATTATATATGTAACGTTATATATATACCACACCTTCTTTATCCATTCATCTATTGATGGACACTTGAGCTGCTTCCATATCTTGGTCATTTTAAATAATGCTGCATTAAACGCAGGGATGCATATATCTTTTCAAATTAGTGTTTTTGTATTCTATGGGTAAATGCTCAATAGTGGTATTATTAGATCATATGGTAATTCTATTTTTCTTTTTGAGGAATCTCCATGCTGTTTTCCACAGAAGCTCTACCGTTTGCATTCTCATCAACAGTGTAGAGGTTTCCTTTTTCTCCACATCATTGCCAAGACTTGCTGTTTCTTGTTTTTGATTTTAGCCATTCTGACAGGTATGAGGTGATATCTCATTGTGGTTTCGATTTGCATTTCCCTGATGATAAGTGATGTTGAGCATCTTTTCACATGTCTGTTGCCCATTTATATGTCTTTGGAGAAACATCTATTCATGTCTTCTGCCTATTTTTAAAATGGATTATTTTATATATTTTTGTATGTGTGTGTGCTGAGTTTTATCTTTATATATTTTGGATACTCTTTCTTGGATATATCATTTACAAATATCTTCTCTCTTTCCGTAGGTTGTCTTTTAGTTTTGTTCATTGTTTCCCTTGCTGTGCAGAAGCTTTTTATTTTGATGTAGTCCCAATAGTTTATTTTTGCTTTTGTTTCCCTTGCCTTGGGGAGATATCTAGAAAAATGTTGGTATAGCCGATGTCAGAGACATTACTGCCTGTGTTGTCTTCTAGGATTTCGAAGGTTTCGGGTCTCACATTTATGTCTTTTATCTGTTTTGAGTTTATTTTTGTGTATGGTGTAGGAAAGTGGTCCAGTTTCATTCTTTTGCATATAATTGTCCAGTTTTCCCAACACCATTTGTATAAGAGACTGTCTTTTTCCTATTAGATATTCTTTCCAGTTTTGTTGAAGATTAATTGACCATATAATCATGGTTTTATTTTTGGGATCTCTGTTCTGTTGATCTACATGTCCATTTTTGTGCCAGAACCCTACTGTTTTGATTACTACAGCTTTGCAGTATATCTGGAGATCTGGGATTGTGATACCTCCAATTTTGTTCTTCTTTTTCAAGATTGGCTATTTGGGATCTTCTGGATTATTTGTTCTAGTTCTGTGAAAAATGCTTTTGTTGATAGGGATTGCGGTAAATCTGTAGATTGCTTTGTGTAGTGTGGTCATTTTTTTTTTAAAGATTTATTTATTTATTTATTTATTAGGAAAGAGAGAGAGTGAGAGAGAGCAGGTCAGAGTGAGAAGCGGACTCCCCATGGAGCTGGGAGCCCGATGTGGGACTCGATCCCGGGACTCTGGGACCATGACCTGAGCCGAAGGCAGTCGCTCAACCAACTGCGCCACCCAGGGGCCCTGTAGTGCGGTCATTTTAACAATATTTGTTCTTCTAATTCACGACCATGGAATATCTTTCTATTTATTTATGTTATCTGCAATTTCTTTAATCAGTGTTTCACAGTTTTCAGAATATAGGTCTTTCACCTCCGTAAGTTTATTCCTAGGTATTTTATTATTTTTGGTGCATCTGTAAATGATTGTTTTCTGTAAATGATTGCTTGACTATAAATTAAGATTGTTTTATTAATTTCTCCTTCTGCTACCTCATTATTAGTGTATAGCAATGCAATGGATTTCTAGATATTGATTTTGTATTCTGCGGCCTACTGAATTCATTTATCAGTTCTAATAGTTTTTTGGTGGAGTCTTTAGGGTTTTCTTTTTTAAAAATTTTATTTATTAAAAAATTTATTTATTTATCTGAGAGAGAGAGAGAGAGAGAAAGCACAAGGGGTGGGAGGGGCAGAGAGAGAGGAAGAAGCAGACTCCCCACTGAGCATGGAGTCCGACCTGAGGTTCAATCCAAGGACCCTGAGAACATGACTGGAGCTGAAGGCAGATGCTCAAGGGACTGAGCCCCGCAGGCACCGGTAGGCTTTCCTATATGTTACATTATGCCATCTGCAAATAGTGAGTTTTACTTCTTCCTTACCAGTTTGGATGTCTTTTATTTCTTTTTGTTATCTGATTGCTCTGGCTTTCCCACTTGATTGTGGTGAATGATTTTTTAAATGTATTGTTGGATTCGGTTTGCTAATATTTTGTTGAGGAGAAATTTCAGTCATTCTTACGAATGTGTGGGAGGGTTGAGGGAGTTAGTGTGGAGAGAAGAGGATTGGTTAGTTATTTGTAGGTTCGTTGGTTGGTTGGTTAAGGAGAGAGAGAGAGGAATAGAAGTGAGAGAAGGACATCGTTGAAATTCCACCATACCTTGCCATGGCTCTCTAGGTCCTGGTTGGGAAAGGGAGCACAGCCGGTGGAGGAAACAAGTTCTAGAAATGGAGAGGGTCTCATCGTCTTAATATAAACTGGCACTAACCCAAACATGTCAAAGAAGTTGCAAAATAAATCACTTAAGAGCCTTCCTTGAGAAGCCAGGTAGCTTAATCCTAGTTAATGACAAAATCTAGGAAATCATATTTTCTTGTCTACCTAATTAACATATCACTGCTTTCAGCCCTGGCTTATTTGGTTTGATGCAGGTTAGTGATTTGAATAGTTCTCATTAATGAAGGAATAGACTGCATGTATTAAGCATTTAGAGTTTCCATTATTGTCTTTCTGTTAAAATGTTCTTAATTTTGCTCCTGGGGGAGAGTGAGTTGGGGACTGGGAGGAGGAAGGCTGGGAACTACAGTGAGGTTAACTTGGGAAGATGAGCTTTGGCAATCTTTGCCAGTTTGTTGGCATTGCCGAGAATTAATCCTATTCTCAGGGAGGAGTGTGGGTTGTTATAAGCTCCATGCCTTTTATTCATATATTTTGAGAATAAGATTGACTACAGGAAGCTCTAGCTAAGATAATGCTGTGCTCAAGAGTAATGCTTAGTAGATGCTTTTGGGAAATGTAAATAAACTGCAATATTCACTTTATCTGTCTTCTTCATTTGAATTATACATGTGATTAAGACTTTGGGTCAGGTAAATTTAAATATCCAGTAAACAATTGTGATTTAGTAAAAAAAACCCATTTCCTTAATTTGAAAAGAACGTTGCATGGAATAATTTATGAATGCAGAGAAAATAATCTAATATAAATATATATTTATATAAAATTATAGAATATAGAATATGAATATATAATATATATATCTGCCATGACTCGCTTTCCTTTTGAAACAACTGCATCCAGAACTTGTCTCTGGAAATGCTCCTGGATTCCGCTTTTCTATCTCAGAAGAGTGAACTGGGAATTCCTCCTTCACTTCTAATTTAAGGCAATAAAACTCCAGATGGCTAGAGTCTTTCCCAGAGCCTCCTCTTCCCTCCTCTTCTCTCTCTCTCTCTCTCTCTCTCTATATATATATATATATATATACACACACACACACACCAAATATACATATATATACACCAAATATACATATCTAAAAATGTAAACCTAAACACTCCTTATATGAATTTTTGGGTGATGTGCAAAGGACTAGGCCATGGTCAACAGGCCAGTCTTCTACTCTTGTCTCTTCGTCCAACTCATCAGGGGACTTTGGGCAAGTCCTAGCCCTGCCCTGGGCATCAGTTTCCTCGCTGTGGTTAGAAGGGTTCAGACAAGATAATCTCAGCAGGTTTTTTTATCTTGGTGATTCTAGGTTTGGCTGAAATTTGAGTACTTTAAAAACAATGCTCCTGTGTTTTGGGTGACTTTAATACTATTCGTTCGTACTGAAGCATCCTTCTGGATTTCCTTCTGGCCTTATCTCCCACTTTCTTTCCTCTTTTTATTTTCCTAACCCCTTTGTTTCTTCTCAGAGTGCAGGTGGGATTGGTTGTCTCAAGGAGATTCAAATTTGGAGAGACCCAGATTCCTCTCCCAACTCTTATGTACTTTTATAAAAGAAAATCTTAGACCTTATATGCATAATTTTAGCTTCAGAAGTGAATGTGTGAGAGTCTATTTTTCTGAAAACAGTTCCTCAGAAGGAGCCACACTGGCAAAATGGCTGGTGTTGTCAGATGGTAAGATGGCCGCCTATACATACTGCTGGTTGGGCACAGCACCAGCCTCAAAACATGCTAGTCTGTTTCCAGGGGAGGTTACAAAAATCCTCACCTGATTAATTTGGACTTCAGCACAGTGAACTGTCTAAATGTCTTTATGGTGGGACACTGAGTGTGCCTGAAATGTTTCCTGACTAGAGGGGATGTTTTGGCTTTGCCTGGTGTGGGGAAGGGTGAGGCCAGAGCACCATTTAGTGACATTCAGATACTTCTGGAAGTTTTCCTAGTCAAGGCACTGCTGTGACATAGTGCTCCTTAAGGTGTGACAAGGACAGGATCACACTTCAGAATTTAGCAGCTAGAGCCCTACACATGCCGCTTTTAGTATCAAAATGAGGTGAAAAGCTTAATTTTAGGCTTTTGAGAACTAGGCTTTCTTTTTTCTTCAAAGTCTGAGATCAAATTGTTGTTTATTATCTTTTTTTTTTAATTGTTGCCAGTAAGACTCTTTATTGTCAATCATTAGGATGTAACAATATATTTGCAATATAGATTACTGAAACCATTTTAACATAAATCTCTCTTTGTACTGATTTTACATTGTAAGTCATTTTCAATCCACAGGGTACATGCAAAGATTTTAAATTTAGTTCAGATTTGATGGTCATGCTAATGTCCAATTGGGAACCTTAGGCTTAAAAAAAAAATGACCCTTTCATCAGGGAAGAATTTTCTGATAAGTGTGCTATGTCATAGCCAAGCACGACATATAGAGATTCAACCCAACTATTATGGTTTGATGTGGAGACATGAAAACTTTTTTTCTACCAAGGGTCAGAGAAGGGGAAAAAGCCTATTGAAGGTTACATAAATTAAAATTAAAAATAGTCACGTTAAAACAGGGATTTTAGACAAATAACCATCTGTTAAGGTTTTTAACTTAGAGCAGGGAACAGGAAATTCTATTCAGGAAGTAATAATATATAATAGATATACTTTTTTTAAAGATTTTATTTTATTATTTATTTGACAGAGAGAGAGAGATCACAAGTAGGCAGAGAGGCAAGCAGAGAGAGAGGGAGAAGCAGGTTCCCCACCAAGCAGAGACCCTGATGCGGGGCTCTCTCCCAGGACCCTGAGATCATGACCTGAGCCGAAGGCAGAGGCTTTAACCCACTGAGCCACCCAGGTGCCCCAATAGATATACTTTTGTTTTGTAATTAGGTCATACACAGAGTAAGAACTGAAAGAGAGAGAAAAAGAAAGATGGGAAGAAAGAAAAGTGAACAGAGAGAGGGTAGAATTAGGAAGTGAAGGTAGAGAAGGCTGGAGAAGGAAAGGAGAGAAAAATGAGTGGGTCCTCCAGGGATGGAGACTTCCATGGGCCCATCTGAATACCCCTCCCCGTTCTCAGCAGCCGTTAAAATGTCCTTGGGAAAAGATTACTCCTTCTCCACCTCTTGTTTAAGTTCTCACTTTTCATATCCCCTTCTGGGGACCTGGCCCTGCTCACGAGCTATTATTCTGGGCACAGTTCCCTCTCCTGCCCTTCCCAGCCCCACTCCTCTGGTCTCACTATTCCCCTTTGCTGTTGGGCAGCCCTCCCCAGCCTGTGGCCCCTAGTGTTCCCACCAGCCTGCATTCCTGCCTCTGCCACCACTTGCTTTCCCACTCAAACTGCATCCAGAACTTGCCCCTGGAAATGATCCTGGATTCCGCTTTTCTAGCTCAGAAGAGTGAACTGGGAATTCCTCCCTCAATTCTAATTTAAGGCAATAAAATCCCAGATGGCTAGAGTCTTTCCCAGAGCCTTCTCTTCCCTCCTCTCTCTCCTTTGATTCCTTTTCTGCTTGCTTTCCTGCCTCCTTCTTCTTAACTTGAAATGAGAAAAAAAAATTAAGAAGTGCAATAATTTTTCCAGAAGATGATTATGTTTTTCACTCTTTTTCCCTCCAATGAAGTTACCACTAAGTATCCCCAAATGGGAGAAAGGTGAAGGAAGGAAGAAAAGGAGAAAAAAGAAAATAATTCTGCTTTGGTACAGGCAGGACCTGTGTTAGATGCTCTGTGACCATCCAGAAGTAAAACAAAATTAAAGCTGTTAAAAGGTGATGGAATTCCAGCCAACTGTGGTTTCTCTACCTCACAAGCTTATTTTTTCCCCCATGAAATGCAACAATATATTAACACTGTCAGTTGCAGAGTTTAAAAATTAGAAATGGTTGATGCTGTTCCTTGCTTAACAATCGCTCTGAGTGCCTGATGGAGCCATAGGCAGGCACATTCAAGGCTCTGCAAGCCTCACTGTGATGACATGGTCAAAGCAACAACTGTAGTAGGCAGACTTCTAAGACAGGCTCCTGAAATTCCTGCTTCCAGGAGTTTGTGCCTCTGTGTAATCACCCCCTTTCCTTTGAGTGGGGGTTGAGTCACCTGCTGACTCATTTCTAATGAATAGAAGAATAATGGCAAATGTGAGGGGATGTCACTTCCAAGATTAGGTTACAGAAGACTGTTATTTCCATCTTGCTAGCATGCTCCTGATTTCTTTCTCACTTGCATACTCGGATATACTAGTTGCCACATTGTCAGCTGCTTTATAGAGAAGTTCATGTGGCAAGGAATTCGGGGCAGCCTCTGGCCAATAGCCAGCAAGGAACTGAAGCTCTCAGTCCAACATTGCACAAGGAACTAAATCCTGCCAACAACCACCGAGTAAGCTTGGAAGCAGACCCTGTCCCAGTCAAGTCTTGAGATAGCTGAGGTCTCAGCCAACACTTTGACTGCAGCCTTGGAGTCTGAGCTGGAGACCTATGTAAGCCAGGCTTAGATCTGTGACCAATAGAAATTGTGAGATAATACAATTATGTATGTATGTGCTATTTAAAGCTGCTAAGTTTTGGGGTAATTTGTTATACAATTGTAGATACCTACTTTGCTGTCTTGTAAGTTAACTTTTTTTTAGCTGGGTTCCTTTGGTATCTCAGTACATCTGGGTGAGTTTCACAATTTTCTTACCATAAGCCACATTTATGTACCTAGAAAATAATATTTTAGTAAGATTCTTTTGGGCTATGGAAAAGAGAAAGCTGTGTTTCCTGTAAGCTCTGGGACATACTCCTTTGCTCTCTACCCATCCTTCCTAGACATCCTTCCTTGGTCCTCTCTTCTCAAAACCTCAAACTCATAGAACACCCTAATCTGACCTATACAATTTAGCTGTTGATTGTTGTACATTTTCTCTGTATTATTACTTATCTGTCAGGCATATCTGTTATTTTATGATGTAGCGGCTATGACTTCATTTAATTCCCTAGACCACATGGGTAATTATGAGTTACTTGATGATTAGCTTTGGAAAGAATCAAATATGTTATCTGGACTCGTTATTGAGTTCATACTCATCTGTATACTTTTGTTTGGTTATTACTTCCAGGTCAGTTGATGGTAAGTGGCAAAACAAGCCAAAACATCCTGTCCCTGGAAGTCTCATGAAACTGATGCTCATTTCTGACATCAAATTGTCACAAGAAGTCTCTGTTACAAATTTAAAGCCATATAAAATGTAATACAAGCTGTTTCTTGGGCAATAGCAATGAGTAGCTAATATTTATGTTCTGTTTGCCAAATACTATTGTAAGTGTTCTTCTTATAAGAACACAGGTTTCTGAGAGTCACATAAAAAATTTCATGAATAATTAGAATAAGGTTTTGATAGTTTTTAAACCTAACAAACTGAAATGTAAGACTCAAAGGCACATCAGGGATTGAGTTACATCTAGCAATTTTTGCAAAGTGATTTAAAAATACGATCTCCATTAAGCTTTCTCTGGTGTCACCTTTTAGCCTTGGAGGGAGCCACGGTGGGTGCATGAGGGGAGGTAGAGGACCGGGAGGTAGAGGTGGTGCAGGTGGTGGGATGGAGGAGGAGGAGGCTGTGGAGTGTCACCGGGGGTGGTGGCGGCCACAGTGGTGGCGGTATTGTTCTTGATTCTTTCCAAGGTTGATAGCCCAGGTACTCACGATTACTTACTATTGGCGCGAGGACCCAAATGAAATCACTACTACACCATACGAGAAAACAGTCCAGCTTGGGAGAGGTGCAATAAGAAAAAAATGCATTGATATAAACCACCAACAGCTAAATTGTGCAGGTCATGTTAGGGTGTTCTAGAAGTCTGGGAAAGTCTTTGAGGAAAAGACAGGACTGAGCTGGTCTGAGAAGGATGGGAGGAGAAGAAATAATGAGGGTGTTTCAGTGCTGGGAAATACAGATCCCTTTCCCCAGCTAGTTCAAAAGAATATTTTTTTGATGCTCGAAGGAGGTCCTCTAAGAGTAAGTGAGAAGCAATTCTCTCAGGAGTAGCAGTCCCCTTAGCTTGACAATGTGTCTGGTAAGAGAGGGGGAGGAGCCAAACACTGCAATGCTGCTATCTTTTCCTTCTCTCAGACCAGGCTCTGCCGGAGGCAGGGAGGATGGGGCTTGGGAAGGACATATGTGGCCCTTTGCCTCTGAGTGCACAAGTGTTGCTATGGAAGGGCAAGTAACTGCCCTGAAGTAGTTCTGAGAGAAGCAGGGATATTTCTCTGTTGTGTCTCTGAGGTCAGCGGGGACACACTTTACCATGGCCGCTTGTTGGCTCGCTATCTTGGCAGTTCCCTGGGTGAAATCTGAAACCCGTCCCCAAATGCAGAGGGCAAGGAGAGCTAAGAAAGAGGCAGACCGCTCCAGATTGGTAGGCAGCAGGTGTAACAACCAAGGGAACTTACTTGTGAGGCTTGTCTTGGGTGACTGCAAGATAAGCAGATCTCGGTGCACGCCCACCAGAATCTTAACAGTTTATATAGCAGCCTTAATGGGGTTCAGTCACGTATCCAGTCCAGATGGTCTCAACAACGCATTACTCTCTCAAGGCTACGTCCTTGCAACAGCTGCTAGCATGGGAATAGTAGGCAAAATGCACATCCCAAGGACAGGAGAAAGGGTAAGGAGCCACTGATTGCCTGGGTCCAGCTCACAGGTCAACAGCAGTTAGATCTTCTCCATAACCCCCTCCAACGCCCCTTTATTACAATAACAACTAAGTCCTATAGCAAACGAATCCTTAAATTTCAGTGACTCAGCACAGTGAAAGTTTCTCACTCACCTAACAATTCCATGTGGATGTTTCTGGTCGTCAGGCAGCATTCCTCAACTTGGCAATTTGAGGACCCAGGGCCCTTCCATCTTGAACTGCCATTCCTAGGACCATGAAAGTCTCTGCCTCCCCCTGGAAGAAGGGGAAAGAGAAGGGGGTGGAAGCATCTGCTTCTCGATTTCCTCAGCCTAGAAGTGGCACACATCGCTTCTGTTCATTCTACAATGACTAGATAAGTGACCCCACCTAGATGCAAGAGAGGTTGGGGAAATGCAGTGCTTGTGTGTGCTTGTTTGTGTGTGTGTGTGTGCGTGTGTGTGCATTGGCCCCTTTCAGTGACAACTCTACATTATTGATAGGGGAGTTGAACAGATGGCTGTCTTATCCATTCCTACATACAGGTCAAAAATTGAGGGGCAGAAATGTTAAAAGGGCAAGAGGATATGATTTATCAGTGGCAGAGTTAGGAATGAAACTCAGCCTCTTTTCTTTCTCGGAAAACACTGGATGGAACCTCCTCAGTTTAAAAAAATAGTTGTAAAAGAGAGAACGAGGATCTGGACAGCATGGGCATCCCCTCCCTAGGCTCCTGACTTCTAAGGTTTGTCTCCTTAGGCTTTGGAAGTAACTTTTTATATTCAAACATGCTACCTGCTGGTTGCCTGTGAGAAGAGTGATTTCCTGAAGGCAGTGGATTTCAAATTTTAGTGAACATCATCAGAATCACCTGGAATGTTTGCCAAACATACAGATCCCCAGGCCTTATCTCAGTGAGTCTGATTCAAACAGCTCTGGATTGGGCCCAGGGATCTGTGCTTCTCTCTGGCTCCCTGGGGAGTCTGAGGTAGGCGGTCTCAGGACCACATGTGGAGAGACATTGCCTTGATCCATATAAGTCCCACTAACTGCCAGCACCTGCATTCCTTTGCCAGAGGGCTTTACCTGGCCTCTGGAGGCTGGCTGCCACCCAGGTAGTAGGCTGAAATTGCCTGAAATTAACACCATCTGTGAGCAGTTCTTACAACAACAGAGGAGTGGGCGTATAGCTCCCTCACCCCTGGGTTGGGGCAGCTCTGGTGTGTGATCTACCCTGGCTTCCAGAGTTCTCTACTGGTATTAAGCTCCGTGGGCCCACAGTGCAAGTGGCTTGATAATTGGCTCACTTCCCCACCCGTCTACTGGGACTTCCTTCACCCCTTAAATAAACTACCTGCCCTTGAATCCTTGTCTCAGCTTGTGCTTCGAGGGGAACCCAAATGAAGCCAGTTAGGGATTCACGTACACTGTGCCATACGTATCCTTTCAGGAAATCCCTCCCATGACTCCTACACATAGGTGTGAGATGTGAGAGTGAAGGGTACATCACTGTCATGAACCTCATTGGCCCAGTCAGTCCCACATGTCTGATCTTGCTTCTGGTAGACAGTATTTTAGTAAACTGAGCAAAACCAATAGGATACACACCACTTGCAGATGGTTTAGCAAGAAAATATTGTCTTAGTTTCCAAAAGAAACAAATCCCATTCCCACTTTTCCCTGTCAGTTTTGCTCCACGTGTGAGTTTCATGCTGTCAATATTCCTCCTGGGTGAGTAGCCTGCAAAGGTTCCGAGTGTTAACGATTACCCCAAAGCAGGAATTGTGGCATAAATCTCCATGTGTGGAATACATATCACAGCTTGAGTTAAATGGACCCCAAGCATATGGCATTGTTTTTTGCATTTTCTAACACATGGGCAGTTTCTCACATTTTAAATCAACTGAAAATGAGAAGATTATAGGCAAATCTTCTTGGAGGATTAAAAACCAGGAAATATATTTGGTTTGCATAAATATTTGGGGTAGGATGGCTGACGAGGTCAGACACCTTCTCAAGATACATTTCATATGGCCGTGTGATAGTCCAAGGAGAGACCAGGTAGATGACTCTGGAGTTACCTGCTGTCTGGACTGCCTGGGTTTTAGACACTCTCCTCCGACACAGGCTGCAGCAGAGGGCAAGCAGAGGTGTGGGGTTTCAGCTTGATGAATAGAGGTTGGACAGCCTAGTGCCTTTTTTATGTGAGTATAACTGACAGGGACCAATGACTCGTGGAGATGATCTCTCTTCCTCTGCCCTGATGTTGCCATCCGTCTGGGTGGATTACAACCTGCGTATGAGTTTATGTCACTTGCTCTGGGGCTCCAGTTAAACTCATTGCAAACACTCAGAATATGTATAATGGATCTATTCCCTACTGACCAGATTCCACGTAGGACTGGAATGATGGTCCCGTTCTGAGTTTCAAGAATTAAAGATGATGCAAAACCACACATGAGAATTAAACTTTCCCCAGGGAAGATCAATTCTGCTCATCTCTCAGAGGGCTGCACCAAAAGAGGCAGCGATGTGCCTGTAGGACACCAGTTCTCCGCAGGCGACGATCAATAGGGAAAGGAGAAAAGCAGGCTCATTAGGCACTTCTCCCCTGAGTAGCTCACTCAGCCTTGTGAGGCCTCCAAAGGCCACAACCAGCTATGCTGTCCTCATTTCTGAAATGGGTCCGCCAGAATGCCAGGGAGCTGCTCTCCCTGCTCGCCCTGGAGCAACCATCTACTTGCTGGGCTCACAGCTTGCTTCTGGAAGACCCTGGAGATCATGGTGTGGTCAGCAGCTCTGTGGGTTCAGAGTATTTTCAGGCTTCCTATGGCTGCCCCCTCCCTCACGTCTCCCCTCTCCAAATGTATTAATGCATACATAGTAAAGGGTTTAGAAAGAGACTCAGACACCCCCGTGACCTGTGATAACTGCCAGACCTACTGGTCACTGGCCTGCAATTTGGGGTGGAGTGGTGGGCTGTCTACTACAGAAATCAGGCTGCTGAGTGAGAAATCACACTTTTGGGAGAGAAGAAGGGAGCCCTGCCAGTTGGTAAGAAAGTCTCCCAAACTTCATGCAGACATGTCACTGATGAGCCCACCCTACCCCTAATCTGATCTCTGTATCAGGAGTTCTGCTGGCACCTTCTCTGCTCCAGGCTGGGCTGCCTGCTGGTCGCTCCCTTCAGGGCTGTGCTATACATTCACAGTGGATTGAGGCTCTCTATATAGGACCCCGAGGACAGGGGACCCAGTCTATTTATTTCTTCAAAGCCTCCTTCTTCCCTCCTGGTGGTTGTGATCATAAAATGATTCCACTATCAAGCCCTCTCAGGTGAAGATGCGAGAGGGAAAAGGAATGGGGATGGGAAGAGGTCTCCTGAGCTGGAAACCTGTGGATTCTTCTAAAGGACAAAGAGGGTGGTTTTACAAAACAGCTGTCTCCTCAGTGGAAACTTCACACACCCATGCCAGTTTCGGCAAAAGCAACAACCCACTGGAGGAAGTGCGTGCGGGGTTTGGAAGCCAGGCAGCTCAGATTTCTGGCTCTAGTACTTTGCAGCTGTGTCTCTAAGCCTCGGCTCCCTTCTTCACCCGGAAAGTGGACTTAATTTCTTATTTCCATCACCTCACAGAGTTGGTGTGAGAATTAAAGAAGCCCGAACGGGATAAGTAATAGACAGGATCATGCAAGAGACCTGTCACGACCTTCATTACGCGTAGGAAGTTGGAATTCCTTTGCAGAGATCCCGAATGGGGGAGATGCCGCCCTGGCCCCGGGTCTGTCCTCCCCTTTTCCGTCCTCCCCATCTTCCACCGCCGGTCGCCGCGTCCCCCAGCGTTCCCACGCGGCCCACCGCGCGGCGGGGAGAGGCGGCCGCGCGCTCCCCGGCTCACCTGGCGGCCCCGGGTGTGGGCTGCAGTGGCGCGCGGCCGCCTCTAGATGGAACTTTCTCACCAACACAAGGCGGCGCGGGCCGCCGCTCCCCCGGTGCGGGGCGGCCCGGGGCTCCGAGTAGCGCGCGCGCCGGCAGGTGCGCGGTGCCCCGGCGCTAACTCAGGGGAGGGCCGCTGGACTGCGCACGCAGAGCCCGCGGGGTTCCCTCGGCTGCAGGCGAAGGGAATCCCGAGGTTCCCGCTCAGAAACCCAGCAGCCGCGCGGCGCGGGTCCTCCGGAGTTTCCCGCCCGGCATCTGCGGCTGCGAGAATCGGCTCCATACCACGACGGTCCCCGTGACCGCCCGCGCCCCCTCCTGCGCAGTGCCCGCAGCGGGACCGTCCTATGTCCATGCTCGAGCTCCGGGGGCTCGGTAGAAGGCGCCCCCCGAGACCCTCGGGAGCGAGGGTGGGGGAGACAGTCGCCGGAGCTGCGGACAGGACAAATGGCCGAACAGCTGCGCCGCGTGAGGTAAACTTTGCAGGGGAACCGCGCGGCCGGCGGGCTTCACTTTGAGCACCCCCGAAGAGAAAGCGTGTGGCGACACTTGCCCTCGACCACGTGTTCTTCCCGGTGACCCTCTTCGGAGCTGTGCTCCCGGAGGAGGACCCCAGGCTCGCGGTCCTGACTCCCGGCTCCGCGTGGCCGTCGTGCGGCGCCTTCCCGCGCGTGTCCGGGCTCGCGGCGCAGTCGGAGCTGCTCGGCTCCCTCACAGCCATATTCTTCCATCCATCCGCTCGCACTTCTTCCTACCCTCCCCGCCACTCCCCACCCCCCGAGTCTTGGAGTTCCTCCCTTTTCTGTTGGGGGCGGGGGTGCGGGGAGGGTTTTTTTTTTTTTATAAATCAGAACTATTGACATTTCTGGTCCCGGCGTCGCTGCGGGCTCAAGTGATGTAGCGCGGAGGGGAATCCGTCGGCCGAGCGTCCCTCTCCGTGCCCGCGCCAGGTTGGCTCAGTGGCACCGAAATCCAGGGGCTCCCGCCCCTCGGGGTTCCTCCTCCTGCTTCCCAAGGAGACTGGTTGGCGCGAAGCGATTGGCGATCCGGGTCGCGAGCCCGGCCTTGGCTCCCCGCGCCGCGCGGGGTGAATGGCCGCGGGCGGAGGATCGGGAGGCGCCGGGCGCAGACCAATCGCGGCCGCCGGTGGGAGTATTTGTTATTCACATGGAAGACACTTGGCGCCGGCCGGGCCAGCTCAGCCCCCTCAGCCCAGAGACCAGCCACAAGTGCGGCCGCGGTGCGTGCCTCGCGCGGCGGCGGCGGCGCCGCTGACATGGAGCTGCGGGCCCCCCGCGGGCTTCCTCACCGCGCCCTCTGCGGGGAGCAGGGTAAGACGCGCCGAGCAGCCGAAAGAGGAAAAGCGGAGCAAGTGCCCAACCACGGGGGAGAAACGCCCCCACCCCCGAACTTCCCCCAAAGGTTCTGCTTGCGGAAAAAGGAGAATTCCCCCTATTTTATTCCCCTTGCTGTTTTCTTTAAAACCGTTCAGGGGACAGCCAGGTGCACCGTATCTTCTCCGATCACTTTAGTGATTTGTTTTTCCTGGGCACAAGTAAATGGCCTTGCACACCAGAGTCTGGGAGAGAACTGGTGGGCGGAGGTGATGGGAACGGGGGGCAAGGGGCTGGCCGGGCATTGGAGCTTGATTGGGTATCTGTTGATTTTACGTTGCAAAGAACAAGGCAGCCACCCCTCTTGTCTTCCCATGATTACATTCCAGTGAAGAGGTTCAGAAAAGAGGAAGGCTTAGCTTGGAACTCCCAAGGCTTGGAGATGTGATCCCCCAAAAGTTTAGTCGGCGAATGAGAGACTGAAGGGTGACGGGAAGGGGGCTGGAGCGCCTAGGGTGCTCTGATGGGGCGTGCGGCGGCAGGATTTTAAAGCGCTCTTCCTTGGATTGCCTGCCCGGGGTGACCTCCTGGACCTGCCCTGGCGGAATCCGGACTTGCCCCGCCGAGATGACGAGGTACCTCCGTTGTGCAAATCTAACGCGAGGGATTTCCGAAGTTAGAGGCTTCCGTGATGAGTTGGGGTAACCCCCGCCTTCTTCAGAGCGGGGCTGGGTGAATATCTAACGAAGATCTAGGGAAGACGGGAGTCGCGAGAGAAGCCTGGTGATGTGGGGGTTCTTGAGAACCCCTCCATCCCTGCGCCTCTGCCTTGAGTTTGATATTTTCCGAGTTAGCCCGGCGGGGTGGGGATTTCCGCGCCCCCTCCCCCTTTTGTGGCTTTTGGGAAAACACTGGAGTTCCCTGTCCTGTTGGGGGTGGGGGAGAGGAGGAATGGTTTCAGGGATTTTGAGTTTAAAGAGCAAAGGCAGATGCGCCCGACAGCTCCCCGGAAGCACCTGCCGCCAGAGTGGCCGCAGTTTCGGGAGGACCGGCGTGGGCGCGCGGGGCAGCCAGGTGGGGCGGAGGCGGAGGCGCTCCGGGTCTGGCAGCCCTCGGAGGCTGGATCCCCGGGCGTGCCTGGGGACTGGGGCGGCGCCGGAATACTCCAGCGGCGCGGGGAAGGACAGAGAAACCTGGTACTTCTAAGGCCCTGGGCTCTACCCAGAGCCCGGGTTCAACAGCCAAAGGAACCGAGAAGAAAAAGGAAGATGCAGCGGGAAAGAGGAGAGCGGGGGCGGGGTGAGCGGCTGCCGGCTGAGACAGAGGTAGAGAACCCTATGAGCCACGCGGATAGCAAGCCCATCTGCTCTGCCAAGCAGCTCGGAGATCCCGTGAGGTTCATACAGTTGGTGAAAATATAACCGAATCACCAAAAACAAAACCCAAAGCAAACAAAAAACCCGTCTGTCTGACATCCTCCCTTGGTGCAAATGAAATGCAGAGGGGTGTGCAAGTCGCCCAACTGCGCAAGACGGCACCCCCACGTTTCCCTGAAGAATTGTTTCTCTCGTGGTCCAAATTGCAGGGCCTGGGGTCAGAGAGGGTCTGTGCTCCCAGGATGGTGGGGGTGAAAATAGACCCACCTCCAGCCACAGTCACCCAAGCCCCTCAGTCCCCAAAGCATGTCCTGCTGGGGAAGGGAATGCCCTATTTGCCATTTGAGAGTGATCCTTCCCTACAGACCTGACCGCATGGGAGTCTCTCCAACACCTAGGAATAGGCTACCATCTCGGCTACTACCGCGATTGAATACAAATCCTGCCAACTGACAGAACTGGAAAGCAGGGCTGGTGGTGGAAATATTGACAAGATATATCGTAAGGAGTAGAAATGCATTCTGATAATAGCTTGTATTTTGCTTGAAGGAAAAAATAAGAAGGGAAAGAGCCACCAGCAGGTAGATCTTGGGTAAACAGCTTATTGCACTTGACTGTAATTTCCATTTTCCGTTATGAAATTGTTTGTCAATAATTGCAAATGGCTACAGAAACCACTTTAGTTTACCTTGGTCACTTGCTTGTGAATAATATCTTGAAAAAATCTCTGTAGGAGACAGAATCAGCTGTTTGAAAATCATTGCCCTGTTCTTGAAAATACGTGGTTCGATAATTTTGAAGAGAAAAGCCTTTTCCATTGGGGAAAATGAAGCAAGGTTTTTAAATGCAATTTTCCTATTTCAGAGTCAACTACAGGTTGCATCATACTTGAGATAAAGACAGCATTCTTGCTTTTACATCCCGGATATGGAGAGCAATAGCTCAGGAGAGTCTCTCTAGGAGAGGATTTACCCAGAATAAAGAAAAATATGCTGAGAACACAGCTCTATACAATTATTTAAGTTCTATTTGTTCTATTTGGTTTGTGCTGGCCAGTTCTTTCCTACCATGCTCTCTTTGCAGTTATGACTATCTGAATAATTCTAAAAACATCTAAATACGAAAGAATAGATAAAAGGAAGAGTTGAGCTTCTATAAGTGTGACAGAAAGTTAGAGGTCTAGAGATAATGTGCTTTTTTCAAACTTAACTGGGCAGGCTGGAGCTGCTAAGGGGCTGGTTTAATTGGTATTTATGCAGCAGACCACAGGCTGACATTCACGCTGGCAACACTGTGTCCCGATCTTTGTGTAAGGGTATTCCGTTGTCTTCAGGCATGAGGCACAGTATGCTGCACACACAGAAGTCTGCTCATGGTAGCAATGATGTTTTTCGTTCTGAGTTTCTTTCCTACTGTCTTCCTCTTGTAGTTGGTTAGAATACCCCGCACTAAGAGGACCTTGCCTTTACTCGGGAGAGTAGAGTTCTGTTTCAGTGTCTGAAAAGGAAGATGCTGCATGGTTTTATCTTTTAACTGGATCCATAACAAAGACCCAGCCACATCTCCATGCCTGTAGAACAGGCTGGCTTTTGAAGGCTCAAAAGGCTGTTTTCTTGGTAGAACTTGATTAGACATCACCAGACTCACACATGTGGTTTTCTTGCGAGGGACAGTCATTCCATGTTGTTCCAGGAGAGGATGTGAACAGAGTCAGTCAGCTGAATCACATTGTTTTTTTTTTTTTTTTTTTTAACACAAGAATGGGTTTTCTGTATGCTAGGAATTTAAATTTGATTTCCTTTCACTTTCACCCCTTCCTCCCTCTTTCTCTTTCTCTCTCTCTCTTTCTATCTTCTTTCCTTCTCTCTTTCCCTCCCCCCTTCCTCCCTCCTTGTCTTCTTCCCTCCTTCCTTCTCTGTCTTTCCCTTCCCCCTCCCTCCCTCATTCCTTTTTGGCTTAGAGAGATGTCTTTTTTGCTTTTCATTTCTACTTGGTGCTTTGACAAGTTGTGGTGAACTCATTCACTGACTAAGGACCTTGAGCATGATGTATTCTTATCCTAGGACCTGCCTTCTGAGTGGTAGGCATTGCTGTTGGAGTGATTAGAGGGACACTGCTGAGAGGCTACTGATTCATGATAACTCCTGGCTTTGACTTGTTACATTACTGGTCTTAACCAAGTTATGGATCTCTTGGATACTGTCTATAAATGCAGATGTTCCAGTTGGGGGATGATACTAATGCATCTTTAGGTTTTGATACTTGTTAATGAATTACCTCAGTTCCTAGGGAGGGCCAAAGCAATGGGAGAATCAGGTCTTAAGAGTGTGATTTATAGGACACATCAGCACTGATGGAGGGAAGAGATACAGGTCTGGGGGAGGAAGGTGCAGGGGAGCACAAGTGGGAAGTTATAGGAGAGCTTAAGATTGGAGATTATTGAGCATGTGTGTTGCCAACTTTATACCTTTCCAGGCAAGATTATGTCTAAAGATAGAAATCTCCCGGCTGTTTACTGGCTAACTTTTCCAGTGGTAATGACCCTTGTGGTTTATCTTGTACACAACTAGGAAGGTTTCCTACTGTCCTCTTTTTACTGCAGAAGAATATCTTGTCACCACTTCCTTCAGAATAGCCCTTTGGATGCTCCAAGTGTCCATGGCAGATGCTGCACTTCCATTGACTTCCTCTGGGGTCCGTCCTTCCAATTTTCCTTCAGTCTCTGATTCCTTAGACACGTGACTCGTTAGGGTCTGGCTGGCTCTGAGTGTGATGATAAAGTGGTTTTTTCAGGTCTTCTAAGCACAAAACACTAGTAAAATATTTGAGTTCCGGGACTGGTTGTTACACTAAGAGTAACCCTGTCCATGTTTAAGCACGTGGCAGTTTAAGTACTTTTATGTACATTATTAGATCATTGACCTCACAGTCTTGGGAGGTGACCAGAAATCATTCCTCAGTTTAGAAACAGAGAAACTAGTCCCAGGTGAGGTGACTTCCCAATGCCATATAGTAAGTACTGGGTGGATTGGGGTGGGGGAGGAGTGAGATTAGAATCAGGGACTTCTCGAACCCCAGGTTACCACAGTCGTGTGCACATTGTCTCTCGTGGTCTCCTGAACCTCAGGGGTGTGGAGTGAGGGAAAGAACGTAGAAGTAGTCCTGCATTTGAATTCTGGCCCAAGATTTTGGACATATTCATATAATCTTTCTGTTTGTAGGTTCCTCATCTCCCAAATGGGGGCGGTAATATCAATCTTACAGGTGTGGTGTTTTGTGAAGGAAATGAGATCATGTGTGAAAGCTCCAGGTGCACTGTGGGCATTCAGTAAATGTTGGTTTCCCTCCCTTTCCCTCTTATATGACACATACTGTAAGAGTAGCTTCTCATTACTTTAACTGTGGTCTTTTTATGCAGTAGCTATGTTATTGGAAAAAAACCTGCACAAATTGAATTCTGCTAAATCAGATTGCATTTTAAATGCATGGGGGATTTAGCTATTTAAAGGAAACCTGTGGTGAATTCTTTTGTAATGCAAATAATCACCGTCCAATTTATCTGTTTAGTAAGTTGAGCTTCTCATGTATCAGATTTTCTTAATATGGGGTTTGCTTGTACAGAAGAGTTTTCACAACCCTCTCTCACTGATGGGAAAAAGTCACTCAGCTTGCAAACAGAATCAGTTATTGTGTTCAGCGGGCAAAGCCTTGCCCTGATGTTTGAGCATAATCTCATTCCCTTATTATTAAATAATAGAATCTCAGAACGGGAAGCTGGAAGATACCTTAGAGATCATATGGTCCATCTCACTCATTTCACAGATGAGGAAATGGAAGCACATAGAGGTGGAGTGACATGTTCAGTGTCACCAGCCAGTGACTGTCAAGCAAAGATCCAGTTCCAGCGTTGTTAGGGGAGGGCTCTGTCTGGAGCCCATCCTCACTCTGGGACACACCCTCCCCCAAGGTTTCAGGGCCGTGTACACATGTTATCGCATAGGAGATTGTAGACAAATGCGATCCATTTCCCAAAACAGAAGGAGCTGCAAATATGGGCGGTTTCAGGTGAAATGGCTAGATTTGCAATTTTGAGTTGATGACAATATTTAGCTGAACCTTTTTGTTAAAGAGCTGAATGGAATCCAGCCTAGGGGTGCTGGTTGGCCTTTTTATGAGGGGAAAAAAAAATCACAGTTCTTGGCCAATGATACTCCTCAGTGAGGATTTTACCAGATGATGTCTTAAAAGCACTTGCGAAGTGCTGGAGGAAGACATGCTAACAGACCTGAAGGGCCCTGTGCGGGATGGCGGGTTTGTTCTCAGTGGCATCAGGCTGGCCGGGAAACCTGGTTTGGAGCAGGGGTTTGGACAAACTGTATTTGATATCCGCAGCCCTTCGAGGGATTTGGAAATTACTCTGCTCTAGAAAATGCCCCCAGATTGTCTCCTCCTAATTAGTCCATTATTTTTCTTAAAGAGCTAACCGTTGAAGATCTACATGTTTCCGAAAGATTTCAGTGGAGGGGAAGGGGCTTGATACTCACGTGTCAGCCAGTCTCTGCAGCACTGAGGGCTTTCTGAAGGACAGGACCCACCTTGGGGGCCTGAGGATTTTGACTGCGGTGCCATTTACTAGCTCAGGGCTTTGGGCCATACTCAACCTTTCTGGGCCTTCTTTTCTCATTTCAATAAGAGCTAATGATGGGTGCATGAAAATTCATGAGCTACTGTGTTACACACTTGGGTCTTTGGTACAGAGAAGGTACGTAGAAAATAAAGAGAAGCAGAATTCTGGGCCCTGGCCCTTGAGGAGCTGTCCTTATTGCTGGCCTTTTAGGTAACAGAGCACTCTTAGGAGGCCTCAGACTCAAGTTCCAGCCAGAGGCCTCCTCCCCGGGCTAGCCCGGACTTTTGGTGAAGTGCTAATGATGTACGATGTTTCGAGTACCTAACCCTGGCCAGGAGGGAAGAATCTGTAGGGCTTCTAGGCTTAATGGTTAAGTCTTCTCACAGATTGTGAAGCCCTTGCTGTGGATTCAGAAATAGTGTAAGGCATCTGCTCTCCTCGGAGGCTGATTTCAGGATTGCAGACCTCACACCTCTTTGAAGAAGTCCATTAGCACGGGCGAGGTTTGTACCCATTCCCAGAGAAAGGTCCATTTGAGAGAAAAACCATTTTATTCTAAGTCAAGCACAGAACGCGAAGGAGAGCTATTTAGTTCTGTCGTCTGAGAAGGTCATTATTTCTTTAAAACTCATTGACTCTAAGAAGGACGAGTTTAGATTAAAGCTTACAAGAATTGCATAAGAGTAAGATTAGGCAATGTAAGATTATACAACGAAAAGCTGAAATTATGTGGTTTTCCGCAGAATTTGAAATTTATTTGTCCTTAAAATTTAAAAGGGAAACTAAACCTTTCAGTTGTCGAGAGTCTGATTTTTATGACGTCAAATCAAATTTTGAAATAACTGCAGCATTTCAGTATTTTATAAGTGGTTCTGATTTTAATTTAATTTTTTAGAAGATTTTATTTATTTATTTGTCAGAGAGTGAGTGAGTGCACAAGCGGGGGCGGGGGGCAGGCAGAGGGAGAAGCAGGCTCCCTGCCAGGCAAGGAGCCCCACATGGAACTTGATCCCAGGACCCCAGGATCATGACCTGAGCTGAAGGTAGACGCTTAACCAACTGAGACACCAAGGCGTCCCCTGATTTTAATTTTAAAGTGACAAAACTCGGTAAAAACCTCACCAACTGGGCAAATATAGAAAAAGTGGCTCTGCCTTAGTGGAAAATGAGTTACAGACTAGATCAGCAATGACAGCTCTTGTTTACTGAGCACGTAGCCTGGACCAGGTGCTGTGTTTCTGTGTGTGCTGCGTGGCAGGTTCCTGGTCCTGTCATCCCTTCACAAACAAGAAAACCAAGCTTTCGAGAGGTTATGCACCATGAACTCTATGTTGCAGGGGAGGGAACTTAAGCAAAAATTCAAATGAGCTGTCCAATCAATAATAACCAAAATGGAACATCTTATTTTCCATTTAAATGCATTCATCCACTAAAGACAATGAATTCCTGCCTCACTGCTGCTTATCCCCAGCCTTTCCTTCACTTAAAGCTCTAAACAGACCTATGAGAGGCTAAAGAAACTAAAAAATTATTACAAACACAAATACTTTTTTTTTAAAGATTTTATTTATTTATTTTAACAGAGAACACAAGCAGGCAGAGAGGCAGGCAGAGGCAGAGAGAGGAGCAGGCTCCCTGCTGAGCAAGGAGCCCAGTGTGGGACTCGATCCCAAGACGCCGGAATCATGACCCGAGCCGAAGGCAGCTGCCCAACCAACTGAGCCACCCAGGCGTCCCCAAACACAAATACTTTTATAAGAAACTCAATTTTATTCCAGGATTGTACAGGGAGTGGAACTAGGTTAATGCCACAGAAGCAGGGAAGGATGATTTGTAATTAACAGATAGAGTTTTTATGTTTGTATAATTGAAACCATTTACTCTTTTAAATACATAGGAGTGGCTTGGTGTAATGAAGAAAGGCTGGTCTTTGGAGAACAACAGGTGTCATTCCCCTTCCTCCTTAAACATTTCCCCTTCACATGATCCATTTATTCTGTGCTCTGTCGGAAAGGCTATGCTAAGGGTCAGCCTAGCCATGTGGACTTGGTCTCAAGCTCTAAATTAGTGGTCAGAATTAATGAGGTTTTACTGTCTTATAACTGGTCTTCCTTGTGAATCTATAAAACATAGTCCTACATCTCTTAATGGGTGGTTGATGTAATTTATGGTCCATCACTTAAATGGTTTTATCCAGAAAGTCAAGTTGACTCTCTGAGTGTTTCCTTTTGTGGAATGCCTAAGGTCAGGCTCTTGTCAAAGCACAGATTTTCTGAGGAAGAAGCAGCTGCTAGGAGAATTGAACATAAGGGAATATCAGTCAAGTGGTGAGAAAAATCAGAAAGGGACTATTTGGGGGATAGAATAGAGGGAATCTAGGGCTTAGCCTGTGCCAGGAGGCAGGGAATGCTTGTCATAGGCAGAATAAAACCATCTCAGCAGAGTGGGCCACTGGCTGTATTTCTGAGTATACTCCAGGTGTATGCTCAGAAGTCCAGGCCAGTGGGCTATGATGAGCCAGTCCTCTTTTCTAATCTGAAAGTGAAAAAAGTGCAGCTTTCTCTGAGGGCTTTTGGACATGTGTTCAGTTATCCTCTAGGGAGGCAGTATCCTTTCCTTTGGGACAGGGAGGATGGAAGGAAAATTTTACGAACTGGAAATTAAACAAGTGAATACAAAATACAACCCGATGTTGGTTGGCTAGGTTTGAGGAGATTTATCCAAATTTCAGGTTTCAAACATATGTATATGTATATATATATATTCAAACCCTATATATATAGGGTTTCAAACCTATATATGTAAATAGGTTAGAAACGAGTCTTAGATGAACCATCCTGCCAAAACAAGTTGGTGCTGTTTATTTGCTTAATTATAAATGTGTTTCAAATATCAGATTCTCTTATGTTAAGTCAGTTCTTGCTTTCAGTTAAGCCTCCTCAAAAGCCCTTTGAAAGAACCTCATGGAATTCTTTAAGACTGAAGGTCCTAAACTTTTTCTCTAGATTTGCTGGTTAGCCATTTCAATTTTAGGTTATTTCTAGCCTTGATGAAATAACTGGTTTTCCCCCTGAGTCAGACAAAATTAAGAAGCTCTTCAATTGATCTCCAGCTCTGATTTGCTCCTAGTGATCCTAGGATCAAAGAATGTTTACTTTCAGCATGTGAGAATACCCATTGCTTCCACCCCAACAAATTCATAGGCATATCTTCACATATAACCCTCCTCATGTGTCTCATTTTCAAGTCTTTGTTAGCAGAGAACAAGAAGATAATTTATACAAAATAGCTCACATTTTATGTTAAATCTTTTCACAAGCTATAAAATGTATACATTTTGGGTTTTTGACTTCCCCTTTCCTTTCCTTTTGTCTTTTTTCTTTTCTTTCCTTCCTTTCCTCCTTTCCTCCTTCCCTCCTTCATTTCTTTTTTTTTCTTTCTTTCTTTCTCTCTCTCTCTCTCTCTTTCTCTCTCTCTTTCTTTTCATTGAATAATCACTTTTATCCCCACTGGGAAATCTGAGGCACCAAAAAATGTCATTAACAGATGACTGGCTTGTTGAATACATCACAGAAAATAAACTTTCATTATGATTTTGTGGACAATATTTAAATGCTAAATTCAGAAAGCTGTAAAAAGTAAAAACAGATTTGAAAAAAAAATAGTGCCATTAATCACAGGATTTTTACCTGCATGGAAATTGGATTTATTGAAATAAAATGGTAAATAAAAATACTTGTGGCTTGGGAGAATCAACCTAGTTTCTGCTACTTTTCTGTTTCCCTTGCTCCAAAAGTGTCATCAATCTCTCTGTTTAGATGCAATGCAGCCAGGTGTTCAGAATCATAGGGGGACAAAAACATTAGTTTCTTACTGAATAGGGGAAATGAAACATACAAACAAAAAAAAAGAGGTTGGTATAAACGGGGCTTAAAAATATGAGAAATGTAGACCCGTTGAACTGAACCCTTTTTTTCCCTTCCCCTGCCCCCCCAGGAATAATTCTGCTACAGGGCTGACTTCAAGGACGTGAATTGTTGACCTCATCCCACCTTCAGAACCTCAGCTGTTATTCTAATTTTTGCACCATTCCAGGCAAGTTGACTTTGTATGGAAATAAAATTGAACCTTAGGGGTCTGATGGGAATTCACTGTGACATTCAAATCAAGAAAACTTGCTGAAACCCACAGAGCCTTTTCCCCCATGGGCCCTGATGGTAGCCTCCAGAAGGTGCAGCCTCTGGTGGTCCCCCTTCTTCTGTGGCAAGAATAAACTTTGGGTCTTGGGTTGCAACACCACCTGTGGAGAAAATGGTATGCGAGGGAAAGCGATCAGCCTCATGCCCTTGTTTCTTCCTCCTGACCGCCAAGTTCTACTGGATCCTCACAATGATGCAAAGAACTCACAGCCAGGAGTATGCCCATTCCATACGAGTGGATGGGGACATCATTTTGGGGGGTCTCTTCCCTGTCCATGCAAAGGGAGAGAGAGGGGTACCATGTGGGGAGCTGAAGAAGGAAAAGGGGATCCACAGACTGGAGGCCATGCTTTATGCAATCGACCAGATTAATAAGGACCCTGATCTCCTCTCCAATATCACTCTGGGTGTCCGGATCCTTGACACGTGCTCCAGGGACACCTATGCTTTGGAGCAGTCATTAACGTTCGTGCAGGCATTGATAGAGAAAGACGCTTCCGACGTGAAGTGTGCTAATGGAGATCCACCCATTTTCACCAAGCCTGACAAGATTTCTGGTGTCATAGGTGCTGCAGCAAGCTCCGTGTCCATCATGGTTGCTAACATTTTAAGACTTTTTAAGGTAGGTAAAGGCCTTGTCTTTCTGACCGTTGTGAGAAGACAATGAATTGTTCTGACTCCAAATGCAGGTTTAAGAAGAAAGTGAACATGGTGAAGATGTTCGTAGACCTTCTCCAGGTCACCCAGTTTCCTCAAATAGAGGATTCTGTGACTGGGTTTATATATGTGTTGATTTAGTTAGTTTAGTTAGTTTGAATTAATTGTGACTTATTTTTTTTCTCCTGAACAAACAGGTGATAATTTCTGTGGAGTCCTTAACATCTTTTGATATCTTCCTTATTGATACTCATTGTAAGTCAAAGCAAGTGTTTTAGAGGGTATAATGAAATCTTAGCACATTTTTCATATAAACCATTTCTATGGTGTTTGAGATATAAGATAATTTACTTGGTAAAGCTTCTTTAAAGTGGGATGCTCTGTTATGACAAAAGTTCCTGTGTGAAGAAACAGTATTTATTACTAACGTGTAGACGGGAGTGACATCCTGGGATATAATATGGCCATAAAATTATCGGGTTTATAATAACTACAATGGAGCAGAACCTCATTAATTCAGACTTCTCTGATGCAGACTTGGAATAATTATATTTAATTCTTACTGAGTTAAGAGTTCAAGTTTAGCAGGATAATTTAAGCCTTTCCGATATAGATTTGATGATCTACTACCCATAAATTACATTTATATATTGAATAAAATTGGCAAAATAAAATTATGGAATAATACTTCGAAAAGTAGGAAGTGCCATAAAAATAAAGTTGTTGTGACTCCTCATTTTGCTTGTTAATATCTATTATGTAGTGTTCTATAACAGATAATTTTTTAAATTGAAAATACTTTTCACTGGTTTCTTAGTGGGACATGACTTTTCTAACTTAATCTGAATTAATGAGGCTTTGTTTTGTATTGTGAAAAACGGATCCTCTGCATATTAGATTTAAAAACATTAAAGGAATATGGAGAAGTTGGACAGGTGACAGCTATGGTGACAAAAATGAACAAATTGATGGAAAACTTCACAAAAAAGATGAAAGGAGTTGAATCAAGGACTCTTGGTTTGGAAGATATCTTGGGGCACCGTGGAGTCTGGCTCACTTTGTATGCTGGAATCTTATTTGTAACCACCCCCTAGGTGGCTGTCGAGGTTCTGGATGAATCCCTTTAGTTTAGAGGACAGAATGCTAAGAGGCAGCTTAATGACTATTTTCAGATTGATGAAATTTTCTGAAATGAGGATGCTGCTGAGCAGAAGCTCTCTGTGTCTAAGGGGTATTGAAGACGCATAGAATGCTGGAGACATTTGGAAGGACATTAGGAAGAATCTCTTGGCAATGAGAAGGACACAAGATTAAAATAGGCAGCCAAAGGTGCTCTAATTCATCATTTCTAGAAAAATTTCCCTTGGGCTAGCTGACCCTTTGCTTGGAGACAAGATGAAGACCAGGATTTTCCAGATGTCTCTCACCACATCCTGGGATCTAGAATTTATCTCACAAGTCTCAATTCTGAGCTATATGCCATTTTGTGCTCTGTGATGGTGTCTAATTTCAGCCACTTTCCCACCATCTTTTTCCTCTCTGACTTGATTTCTCTTCCCACTTGCTCCAAAGCATCTCTTTTCTGTTCTTTACTCAGTGACTGTTGCTCAACAACATCCACTTACATCTATCCAGATTAGACCTTGGGTGGCTGTTGCTTCATTAGTGTCATTTATAGAAGATTTTATTTATTTTTTTAAAGCTTTTAATTTTAATTCTATTAACATACAGTGTTCTATTAGTTTCAGGGGTATAATATAGTCATTCAATAATTCTGTACATTACCCAGTGCTCATCATGATAAGTGTACTCTTTAATCTCCATCACCTATTTCGCCATCCCCCTTGCCCCTACCTCTCCTTTGGTAACCATGAGTTTGTTCTCGATAGTTATGAGTCTATTTCTTTGTCTCTCTCTCTCTCTCTCTCTCTCTCTCTCTCTGTTTCCTTTACAACACGCACTTTTAGAGAAGAGAGAAACCTTCATGAGAATCTTCTCCCTTCTTTCTGGTTACCCTTCCTTTATACACTAATTCTTGTTCCCATCAGTCCCATCATAATTCCTATGAATCCCATCTCCTTCCTGTAGTCTGGTGGCCAGCCAAATATAGACAAGGATTTGAGGAGTAGAGTATTGGTGATAATTGCTTCTCTGAGCTTTTTAAAGCATGTTGATATTTATTTTACATTAATAGAATCAGCTTATCTGTAAAATGGGGATAAAAATATTACGTTAGGTTTTGGATGGGTTTAATGAGAAAATGCAAGTGGAGGGTTCCACCAGTACCTGCTCATGCCCTTCACCTCCTTGAGCTGCCAAAGGGACCTTCAGGCCACCTGAAGGGTGGGTTTGGTTTTTATGTAGTCTGGATCTGGCTTCCCTTTGTCATTCTGTCATCGACTGGCCAATTCTCTCTTTACTGTCTCGGGTAGTTCTGGAGGAACCTTATATGCCCAGGGGGGGAGATTTCCATTGACTCTTTGGGCAGAGCCCAGTGTTGCAGGTCAACCCTTAAGAGAGTGGTTGACACACAAGAGGGCTGCTCTTGCCACTCTGGACCAAATCACAGAGAGTGGCTGACTTTTAGTCAGAAGGGGATATTGGCTATGGTAACTATCATTAACTAAAATCAGTACACTGGCACAGAGTGAGCATTTATTATGTGGAAGCAAATGTATTTATTAACCAAATTACTGGGGTTTGAAATGTGTGTCTTTCAGAAGAAGTGAGAGACTAGAGGTCCTTAGCCTATCTTACAGCTGACCCTAGAACCACATGCATGTGAATTTGATGATAACTTTTATTGTTTTGCTACTTTAATTCACTTTGATGATTTACAATGAGACTCCAGCCAGCACTCAACACTGATATTAATCATGAAATGATGATAATCATTCTTGGAATAGAAAATGTTTCACTTTATGTGTGAATGTATTCTGTTTAAACATGTATGCTAGGATTGCCATGAAATATTAGCATAGTTAGCAAAGGAATATTTAGCAAATTAGTGCATTGGAGATTGGCTTACAATTTCTTTTTGGAAAGTAATAGTGTGATAAAGCCAAATGCTATGACTTAAATAAAGGTGAATATTTAGGACAGTTTTTTGGAGTTTGGGCCCTTTCAGGATGGCATAACACCCATAGAATCTAAAAAGATGGACACATATCAATATATTGCCACTTATTCCTAAATTAATGGAGTTAAAAGAAGGTGGTGCATTTTGGCTTGAAAATACACAAACAATGAAAAGTGATGATAAAGGATATACAAGGTCTTTTTTTTTTTTTTAAAGATTTTATTTATTTATTAGAGAGAGAGAGACTGAGAATGAGAGGGGAGAAGGTCAGAGGGAGAAGCAGACTTCCCGCAGAGCCGGGAGCCCGATATGGGACTCGATCCCGAGACTCCGGGATCATGACCTGAGCCGAAGGCAGTCGCCTAACCAACTGAGCCACCCAGGCGCCCCACAAGGTCTTAGTTAATGAACTTACTCACTGTGCTGGCCGACAATAAACATTAGTTGAGGTCTTGAGAGTGTAGCTGGCACCTGTTTTAAAATTCTAGAGAAAATACTTGTGACAAAATTGGAAGTAATATCCAGATGTCTTAGTTCTCTTTTTTTGGACAACCCTGGAATAGCTTTGTCTTCACCTGCTCTATCTGCCTGGGCTAAGCTGTGTAGGAGACAAAGGCCTTCAGGCATCTCTCTCTTTCTTCAGCCTTGTTCTTCCTGTGGCAGTTTCTCCTGTCCCCTGTCTCCTTCTATGTTCTAATTGAAGCCTGGTTTCAGGAAAGGAGCTCTGTATTATCAGTCATCTGCATATAGTATGTCTATGTTTAAGTCAAGAAGATTCTATTTTCTGCACGATCACTAACAGTGGGATGAAATGATTTGTCTTTATGAGGGGGATTCAGGCATCGGTTGGAGAGGTTCATTCAGCTCCCCCAGCAGAGACTATACCTCGTGGCTGGCCACCTCCTCTCCCAGGAGGACAGCTGGCTCTGCTCCTCTCTTTCGGGAAGAGATGTTGTTCTATTTTTGCTTCTCTTCCTATCAAAACCCAGAGACAAATGAAAAAAAAATCAGCCTCTAATTTCAAAGGAGAGTTGGACAGGGAGCTAGAGCTAGACGCTGTCCTGTGGTCTCTGCCCATAAGACAATGAATGCTCTACTAAACCAATGATTTTTACTCCCATGAGCTGGAGTTGATACCCTTCTCTTTCCTTATTGCCCCAGTGGAGTGTGTTGGCTTATCAAAATGATCTCAGAGGCTTTTCAATTATAGGTAGGACCCAGTGTGTGAGTATTTGTCTCCCCCAGCCCCTTGGGGATCATTTCTGTGGATTGGAGTGTTTTGCATTTTTAGGTGTGTTGGGAGTGAAAACAAGTTGGAGAGCCACAGATGAGGACTTTAAGGATCTGAACTTTTTAGAAGCACTGCTGTGCCTTAAAACGCACAAATGTCACAAATGGGTTACTATGAGGGCAGGGTGTTCACTTAGGTGACTGTTTAATCCTTATGGCAAGTTAATGGTTTTAGGTAATAGTGGTATCAGTTAGGATAATGTGACCTGTAACTACAGAATAGCAAACCCAGAACTGCTCCCCCTTACGTATCCAGACGTGAAAATGCCACCCCAGTGGCTCTTGTATTGCAGAGAGATCAGTGAAAAGAGGGGCTGAGCTCTCAGAGACTGTGTAGTTTAGAAAGAACTAAAAAAGAATGAAGGGGCCTTTTGGAAATGTTGACTGGGAATCCCATAATCTAAATTTTTAAAAAAGCAAATTTGAGGAATTTGCATATGTTTTTATAAAGAGCTCAGATTTTTTCTCCCCTTTCTAGAACATTTTCTACCCCCTCCCTTAAATTAGAGCAATTCTGTTCTTCAAAACACTAGTCATATACTTACTTTGAGCAAGGATTGAAGATTCTAAGTTAAAAATTAGCACATCAATGCTTGGAGGTAATGACTCACATGAATGTCCACATAGATGCACCTGACTCATAAAAGGGCAATGTCAGATATAATTTCTTTCTCTCTTCTTTTTCTAGTTAACTTTACCTAGAGAATGAACTTTCTACTCTTGAAGGACAGGGTTTAAGTAGTTTTTAGTGGATACTTCCCAAAGCAATCAAATGAGACTTAAATAGAAACCCACTTGTGGGTGGGATAGCTTCTTTGCATGTGCAAGTGGTCCAGTTATAAATGGCTAACATTGACTTTAATGTTAAGTAACTGAAGTACAGTGAAACATCCCATTACCCTAGAAGTCTTCACTTACGTTGCTATGTTTACAAAGATATGTTTCTTTCAAGAGACTCTACTGTAGCAACCACTTCCATAAAGCCAAGCATTTTGGTGAGTAATTTATTGCATACAGTGGGCTTTATTAACTGTAAACTCGGATGAAGTCAATCTGCCATATTCAGGCTTACTTTAGGTAGATGGACAGATATATGAGCCCAATCAATAGATCTCATTACCTTAGCAGGAGGTATCATTTCATGTTAAATACTACTTGATGGCAAATAGAGAATGGCAAATTGAAAGATGAACTCCTTAAGTCCATCCTTTGCCATGGTAGCAAGCTCTAATTTAACTTTGTGAAGAGCCCATTCACCTCAGATGAAAGATGATGAGTAGTCTCTCTTATAGTGGCTCTAAGTGGGAGTACTCGGGAAGTGAGCATTGTCCATGGTCACTGGACTTGTAGCGAGATATAAATATTTATAAAAAAATATATAAAATTTATATCAATCAATCAAATGTGGACTTGGTAATGTCACTTCCCTCCTTAACGTTCTTTAATGGCTACCATTAACTCCAGGATGACGTCTACCTCTACTTTGGGAAGTCTTTTCTTGCTTCTCTTGATGAGATTAAGTTTCCTTGTTACATGTACAGAGTTCCATTAGGGCAGGATGATATCTTGATATATATGAGGGCATGTATCTCTTGTTTGTTGCTGTATCTCCAGCACCTAGCATGGACCTAAGAATCCAATAAATGTTGGCCCAATGAATGAATGAATGAACTATATCTCTCTACCTCCTTCATTTCTACTCTCTCCCTCACCCTAATCCCAAACGTTGGAAATAATCAGTGTTGGGTAGATAGGACAGAAATGGAATTTTATTTATTTTACTTTTATACTCTTTGAGAAAAAGGAACAGAAGGAGGAAGAAGGGGGAAAGAAGGAGACATAGTATATTTCGGGAGTTACTATTTTCATGTGCTTCCTCATTTTCCTACAAATTCACATTTTCTCTAAACAGATTTTTGAAATTAAAAAAATAAGTAAAAGACGAGTACATTCTCATTTTGAAAAGTTTAAGAAATGAATAAGTAAATAGCGTAAAACAGAATGAGACCATATCTAAACTCATTTTAATAAAATTATATACACAGACACATAATTTTATTAAAAGATCTATGTCTTGTGACTTTTTTCATGTAATGATACATCTGGGAGACATTTCCATGTTGGCTAATATAGTTCTATCTCAGTTATTTTCAACCCTGACTGCATGTTAGTGTTACCTGGATAGCTTTTAAAAAAAAATGTGGATGCTCAAACTGTGGCCAAGACCAGTGAAATTGGGGTGGAACCCTGGTATTGGTATATTTTAAATAATTGCTAGGTGATTCTGATATTTTTATAGGATTGAGAGCTAGGAAGCTTTTTTTAAATAGCTGCTTGATTTTTTTATTATATGAACAGACCTTTGTTTATTTCATAAATTGCTTAGTGATAGGTTACTTCACTTTGATTTCTTAAGATGATTTATCATTTGAAAAAAAGTTAAAACAATGCTAGAGGCTCATCTAAACACATCAGCTCCAGAGTGACTTTTGGTATGATAGGGCCCCTTTATGGAGCAGCAAAGGGGCTGGATTAACGAATTACCACAACACCTGGCTATAATGCAGACTCACGCCATCAGAGACTGTGGCTCTTTATGACACGAAGTAACTTGGAGTCAGTGTAGGGGTCATGTGCTGTAAACACTCAAGGAGCATCGTGACTCTTGTGGGTGAAACAGATTTTAAACTTGGTGAACTTAAATTAATCTTACCTTTCTTTTCCTTAGCTGTGAACAGTCTGAAATCCTACCGTGAATACTGAAGGTATCTGAAGAGCTTATTTAGTGATTAATGCCTATCTTTTGAGTGTTTTAAGTAATGAGATTGTTTTGAAAATAGTGAGGAAGGGGGCAAAAAAAAAAAAAAAAAGAAAATAGTGAGGAGTCTTTCCACAAGAATGGCTTGTGAGTGGATGCTATTTATTATTTTTTCTGTCTGTGAATATTTGTTAAGCCACTCCAATATGCCCGGTTAAGGTTCATCTTCGCTGTGGGGATAGAGAAGGAACAAGAAAAGTCTGTGTCCTCAGGGAATTTACATTCTGGTGGGGGGTAGAAAATACGAGGTATACAAACAAATGGAGACAGCCAGTGGCAATGTCGTAAAGAAAATAAAGCAGGTGGGCAAAGACAGGGCATGAGCTCGGGTGATAGGGAGGGCTTCTTTGAGGTCATATGGAATGATAGGACAAAGCCAGTCCGTAAACAACTAGGAGAAAAGCATCCAGATGGATTTTTCTTTTCCCCCAAGCTCTCCTCAACCCATGCCCTGGTCCAAGAGAATCTCCAAGGAAACCAAATCCTGGAGAGTAACCCCCCACCCCATTTATTATAGAGGTTTTCAGAGCCAGGATAGACCTGATACAGGAGACTGGGTGGGAAAGGGTCTGCATGGCCCCTTTTCTCCCTCCTGGATGTGGTGCCGCAGGCTTCCTCTGGCCAGGGGCACAGGTCTGACTCCTTGCTTTTTGAGAAACCTGGCCTGTCTCCCTCACTCAAGGGGCCTTCAAGTCTCATGCCAAGACAGACCCAAGGGCTGAGCAAACAGGTGCAACGATGTCTTGTGCTCATACAGGCCTCTTGGTGCCCCAGGAGCCCTGCCCGTATGGGTGGGGCCTCCTGAGCATCCTTCCTGACTTGAAGTCCAGGTCCTTGGGAAACCCAGGGGTGTGACTGGCCCTCAGGATTTTCAAGAACATGACCTCACCAAAGAGGCTGACCTCCACCCCCGCCCCCCATCCCAGCCAGCAGGCCAGACAACACATTAGGAAGATGTGAGCCTGGGACATTGCAGGAGGGAGAGGAAAGCCGTGCAGCACAGTGAGACTCCTAGGGCGGGTAGGCAGTCAGGGGCTGGAAGCTTCTTGCACGGTTCGCCACGTCCAGGCCAGCCATGTTGCAGGTGGCTGTGACAGGTGGACGACACTAATGAGAGACTTGAGCACCGTGATAAGGGCGGTGATTCAGAGGCCTACTCGGAAAACCCACGGAGCCAACTAAAGTTCCCTCAGAGACCTTGAACAGGTGGAAAAGGCAGTAGAACTCATTTCCAGCACAAGGGATAAACAGAGCAGGCTTGATTAAGGGCTCGAGCAGCGTGTCCGTGGAAAGCGTCCAGAAGTCTGCTGAGCAAGTAGGAGGAGGAGGCCCTGAGGGGGCAGCAGGGCATGAAGGAGAAAGAAACCATGGTAAAGGCAATCCGGGCATAACCTGGGATGGATGGGACAGTCAAGGTGGGATCAGAGAGCCTGCTCAAGGCCCCTTGCCCTCCCTTTGGGCCCAGGTGGCGGGGGCAGCACACTCAGGATGAGGTTAGGCACAAACAGGAAGATGTTTTCACTTGGCATTGGGGCAGCCCCCTTGCACCCTCTGCACCCCACCCCCCCACTGACCAAAGGTGGCATGAGTCCCAGCTCTGCCACGAGGCCTCACCCTCCATCCTGGTCCATCAGGCTGTGCCAGCAGTGGGCAGACCTCTGCCACCCCCTGCCCTGGATGCGATTTATTTATTTATTTTTATTTTTTGAGATTTTATTTATTTGACATAGAAAGAGAGAAAGAGGGAGAAGGAGAGGCAGAGTCCCAATGAGCAGAGAGTGGGGCTCGATCCCAGGACCCTGAGATCATGACCTGAGCCAAAGGCAAATGCTTAGGGGACTGAGCCAGCAGGCTTAATAAACTGCCCTGAATGCAATTTATTAAGAACTTGTCTGAAAACCTTTGTAAAGGAAGTCAGGATATATATATATATATACACATATATCTGTGTATATATATATATACACACATACACGCACACATATATGTGCATGTGTATGTATGTGTTGTGTGTATATATATGTGTGTATATGTATATATATGAATACATATATGTACACATACACACAACACACACATATGTGCATAAGGGAAGTCCTATGCTCTTTCTACTCATTCACCCTAAAAATTGTGGTGGTTGGTTTTAAAAAAGTTTTTATAGACTTTTTTTTTAAAGGAAGTTTTAGGTTTATAGCAAAATTGAAGATGACACTGGTTTTATTTGGTTTCAGGACAGGTTTCCTCCCAGACTCTTCTGAAGATAACTTTTTGCAATGGAAGGTGTACTTTTCTAGGAAGACTTAGAATCCGAAGGCTGTCCCCTGGCTCCTGCCCAGTAGTTCTCAAACTTTAGCATGCATCAGAATTACCCAGAGGACTTGTTAAAACAGATTGCTGAGCCCACCTTCAGAATTTCTGAGTCAGTAGGTCTGGGTTAGGGTCTAAGATTTTGCATTTCCAACAGTTCCCAGGTGATGCTGATGCTGCTGTTTCACAGACCGCACTTTGAGAACCACTGCTCCATCTAAATCACTTGCTGGCTGACTTCGCAAGTCAAAGTACACAAAACAAAAATGAGATTGAACAGTGTTCTGTCTGGCAGCAGACTTTTTTTCCTTTTGACTCATGCCTGGTTGGATTTCTGTTCATATTGGTCATAATCACAGCAGCTGCTGTATGGATCTATTTTTAATTGTGTGCCCTTTTGGAAGTTGTGTTCCTTATTAAATAATGCATAGCTCAGGAGTAATGATCAGCATAATGGTCACTTGAACATGATTCCTAAAGCAGGGTCACTCAGATTACCACTTTTACTCATTTTTACTACCTGTGACAGTAGAGCAGACTGATTTAAGAAACTTAGACTGTAAGATACACATTAACTGGGAATTGAGAATAGTAAAAGACGAAAGAGGCTATGATTTGTCTCAGCTACCAGCAATTTGTCTTCAGAAACCACGATAGCTACATCCTGATTCCCATTATGCAATGAGATTGCAAATAACATTCCACAGCAGTCTTAATCAATAGAGGGTCACAGGAGGCCCTTCTTTCCCCATGGTGGGGGAAAAAGGACCTATTTACCAACTTACGTGATAGAACACACTCTCTGGCAAATGACAGAGACATCTCTTTTAGCTGTAATTAGGGATTTTCCTTATCTGTAAGCATTCTTAATAACATAGAAACAAACACGTAATCTTCATGTATTTTAAGTACATAATGAGCACCAGACTGATGGGGTGGGAAGGAATCCAGGTAAAGCGTCATCCAAAGCCACCTTTATCTGTTTCCAGAATGAGGCCAATCTCTGCTGCTTTACTCCATTAGGCTCAGCAAACTAATGGGCATGTGTTTTCAATATTGGTCCGTAGTTTCCTTCTAGGCCTCTCCTAGGCTTCCCCCTGTGCTTGGGAGACTGAGTTCCTTCATATAACATAGTCCCAGATCTCGGTTAGGACCAGCTCCCAAGAGGTCACGGATGTGTCTCTGTGTCCCCCACACAGCCACGCTAGGGCTCCCTGGGGATGTGAGAACGGTGATGTATTCTTGTGCCAGGTTCTCACCTTTGCTTCCTTTCACATAGATTGAGATTAAACTCTAGCTTTCATGAGTGCTTGTACTATTTCTCCCACTTTAAGTATTCACTTTGTGGCAATTCTATAAGAGTTCTCAAAGTAGTTTATCATCTTAGCTCTGAGAATGTTTGAATTTATATTGTTTATAAAACAAATGGCATTTCGTACTTAAGAAGATTTGTTGTGCAGGCATTTGTGGCATATAGATATTTATCATGAGGAGCTGTCTATTCGAATTATAGATTATCGTAATATACTTATCTAGTGGTGCTGATGCTCTTTGAGTAAAACAGATTAATATGAATTATATGAAATAGGTCAAGCTCTGAAATCAGACTGCCTGGGTTCAAATTCTGATGTAATTCTTATTAGCTGTATTACCTTAAGCAAGTTGGTTAATCTAAGTCTTAGCTTTTTTTTTTTTTTAATCTATAAAGACTATGTTATAATAGTATTTCCTTCATAAGGTTTTAAATGAAGATAAATAAGATAAAGTGCATTGAGTCCTAAGCTAGATCCTTGACTAATAGTACCGTAAATGCTGGCTATAATGATGATAATGAGGAGAAAGATACTGATGTCCACTATCAGTAAGACATTCATTTTGAGTTATACCTCTTTTCCAGTTTCTCAACTGTTCATCCTTACTTGCCTTATTTTGTGAACAATGGCAGGTTAGCATTAGCTGTGTAGTCATTGCCCAAGAAACAACACAATTAATAGGTCCAAATAGGCCCTGGCATGGAGAAAGGCTATCTAGTTTTTCTGAAGACTGGACATGAGACTGGGACCTAACAGACCCCATGCTCCAGCCAACTGAACTAAAAAAGTGGTGGTACTGTTATTTTTTGCAAATACATGTGTTAGGTGGTAAGAGTCTGTTTTATTTAAGAAATAAAACCAAGGGGAGGATTGGATGACCCAAAGATAAGTGGTGCTAAATTTTAATGTTGTTCCAAGAACCAAACAGAAGTGCTACTTTTGAAAAAAAAAATAATGAATTTTTGCTCCTTTGGATTCTTTCCCAGTAACCCCAGTTTGATGATATAAGAGGTAGCGTTGTGGTTGAGGGGAAGCAGCTGACTAACCCTAAAGCTGGATGGCAACTTTTAAATGTGTCTTTTGGGTTGGACTTTCCTTTCTTTTCCATATTTGATACAGTGTCCAAATGTAGAAACACAGGCCCACTCTGGACAAAGAACACTATGTTTTTATTGACAGAATAATGTTTCTTTCTTCCAGGGATGAACTGTGTAACATTTATACCTATCACTTTCCGATACAAATGTCAGAAATGTAAGCACTGAAAGAACTCATGTACTTTCTTTAGAAGTCACATTCATTTTTGGATAATTGGGAAACTGTTGGACCTAAATATATTAAATTTTGACTCACACTATGACATATATATTTCTCCACCTGTTTATTAACATGTGAATAATTTAGTCAAACACATATCAATTATACCCTGGTAAATTTTCTTTCTAATCAAACATGGATAATTTACTCACATATAAAAGGGAGAAAGAAGTGATATTTTCATAATGCAGAATTCTTAGTAAGGTCTAGTTAGGAAGGGCAGAATCCTATCAGAGGGTTATAAGATGGTGCCGAATAGTACTTGTATAGTTTTTTTTTTTTAAATTTAATTTAATTTAATTTTTTCAGTATTCCAAGATTCATTGTTTATGCAGCACACCCAGTGCTCCATGTAATGCGTGCCCTCCTTAATGCCTACCACCACTCACCCATCCTCCCATCCCCCTCCCTTCCAAAATCCTCAGTTTGTTTCTCAGAGTCCATGGTCTCTCACTCTCACAGGTTCGTCTCCCCCTTTGATTTCCCCCAATTTACTTTTCCTTTAAAGTCAGTGCTAAATCTTTTTTTTTTTTTTTCCTCCACCAAGAGAAGCAGAATAAGGTGAAGAAATGCCAGGTTGTATCTTCTTAATTTTATAAATGAGGACTGTGGCTCAGGAATAAAATATTATTCACTTATTCTCCTTCTTTAATAGGTGTAACAGGTAGTAATAAATCAATCCCCCAGCAGGGATTTATTCAGCATCTCATAAGTATATGCATAAGTGTGACACTCTAGGGAACAGCTATGAAGGTAGATATTAAGCCTTCACATTACTTAGATCCAATTGGGGAGAAATATGTAAAATAACAACAAACAACATAAAGCGCTTTAAGAAGGGCTATAGTGTGGTGCCAGGGTTTTGAAGAAAGGCCAGCCTCACCTGAGGAAGTTTTAATTATCAGCCTTTGTATGGTATCAGTCAGGGTCTTTGTAGGGTAATAGAGGGTTGGGCAGGCCCCTGAGGGATGAGTAGGAGCACATCAACCCAGAGGCCAGGGCTCTTCCAGACCTAGGGAATCCTATGAACCTTTGACCTGATGTCTGGTCCTGTTTAACTATGTGAAGATGGAAGTAAGTGAAAACCTTGTTCTTCATAGCATCTCCTATGATAAAACCTCAAAAGATCAAGCATCTTCTAGGAGGATTTAAAATGAGGAAGATTGGAGGGCTAGTTCCCTGTTCCCATTAAATACAAAACTTGGGACCTTTGCTAAAATCCAAGCCAGGTGTGTACAGAGCATCAAGAGGACAGAATGCTAAACCCTCAGTCAGGGTAGGCATAGGTAAAGGAGGTGAATTGCTGTGGGATTCAAGCAAAGAGCTAGTGGACTTAGGAAAAGCCTTACCCCCATTTCCCATTCTTTGCACTTTGGAAATCCACAGAACTTAAGATCCAAAAAATTTTTTTTTATTTGTCATGTGCATATCTTGACTGTTTATGTTATTCTCATTAAGCAGAGATATATAATCAATTGTTGAGAGAGAAATGAAATACATTATCAGTGAATTGATTTTATTTGCCTCATTCCAATAAGCAAAACCACTGTCCTTGAGAGGCCCACGGTTTCTTATTTCTATCTTATTGACCCCTGACTAAACTGGAAGGAATTGTATCTGTACTTTCTCTGTTTCACAAAGTGGTCATAGAGCTTGACAATGTAAAAATTTGGAGAATTTACAGGATTCTCAGTGTTAAGTGTTTTGAATGATTTGGAAATTGGTTCTGTATTGAAGACGGCACAAATGATTATTTTTCTTTTTAATGCTGCAGTACCTTAACTTGTAATGTCTACTCTTATAACCCCGCTGATTTAAATGGGAGCTAGTTATAAGAAGTTCTGTTGTCTTTGAAACCACTGGGACGGAATTTTAAAGCCTTGTATTTTTTCCCCCCTCTGCCCGAGGAAAAGAAGATACTGGAAATTCCATTTTTTAGTTTGGATTACTTTATTTCATTTATATTCATGCAGCTAAAGTACCTAGTGAAGTTTTACATGTGTATAAATTAGTATTTACAGGTAACACCTTGCTGAAAAAAAAATAAATTAAGTGGAGAATATTTTTCCCACAGCTTCCTTCTCTAACGAAAATAAAATAACCCAGCACCACTCCTTAACTGAATGCCCCATCTGTCACCTCCATTCTGCTCTGAGCCTACACTATCCTGGGAGGAGTATGGGGCCAAGGGTCTGCATGCGAAGCTGGATGGGTTTAAACACATGCCGGCAGAATTGGCATTTGAAGCTTCAGACTTATATTTACTTTTAAGTATTTTTTTGAATTACGAGGAACTAAAATGAAAATCTGTGTTTTTAGACTATAATTACAGTTAAATTTCAGCCTGTCCTGATCAGTATTAGGCATAGTACATGATAAAAAAAAATAGATATTAAATCAGTGATCTAAAATATTGTAGTGGTCCAAGGTTGATGAATAAATTTTATTTTAACACCTTATTTTTAAAGATTCATGATGTTTAAACTAATAGCATTAATATTTCATTCCAGCAAAGTGGTACAAGTTTAGGATTTGAAGTAAAATAAATGTAAAATGTTATAAATGTGCTGATCACATCTACATGATGAGAATTAGCCTTAAAGAATCTATGCCCTGTTAGAAAGTGGTTCCTGTGAAGGAAAAAGTATATAGTTTTGCATTGTACTTTGTTTTTGGTAACTCAGTTAAATTCATTAGTGGAGTTCCACTGTTTTCAAATATCATACCCACTAATGGACATTAAAAAAAAACAACATTTTAGGCTTGGTGCAAACTAGTTTATTTTTTCTAAAGTTGTTTTTCCTAGTTCTAATACTTGCCATTATGGAACCTTAGAGATGGAAGGAATTTCTGAGATCTTCCATTATAGCTTTTCATCCAAAGCAGACTCTAATCTATTAAGACCTTTGGTACCTAGTGATTCAGTGCTGCCTTTTGCTCCTCTTAATTGTGTTAAAAATGTCTCCATCCAACCCTCCTCTAGAATATAATGTTCTTGACAGCAAGGAACTCATCTTCATGTTCCTGAGAGTACTTGGCATGGACCTTGGCACACAGTAGGTACCAGGTGAAGGCATTTTGAGCTGGTTTAATACTGTCAGTGATGGGATGTTTATAATCTCACAAAGTGCCCACTCCATTTTGTAATGGCATCATTTTTTTTTCTTTATTCTGAACAGAACTATTTCTCCCCATTGAAGAGTTTTAAGAATGGTTTGAATTCCAGAAAGGATGGGGAAGCCTGTCTAGCCAGTTGGAATCCTGATGCTTAAGAGGGGAGCAGATGTCATGGTCAATCACTTCTACCCATTGGCCCTGCTCCTGTCTTCTGACGAATTTCTTTTTCATAAGACAGACATTCCTGTGAATGGGTTCTTTAGGCTGAAAGATCCTATTGCTTTACCTGCTTCTACTAGTAACAGCACAAGAGCTAATGTCTGAAAGCTTCTTATATACCAGGATCTGTGCTAAACACTGAACATGTTTGATCTTTTTTGATCACAACTCCATCAGATAGGTATGGTTTTCAGATGAGGAAATGAGGCTTATGTAACACTGATATATAAGTGTTATATATATGTTATGTTATATATATATGATATATATGTGATATATATAACATATATGTTATATATATAAGTGATATATAAGTGTTACTTATGTAACACTGATACATAAGTGATGAATCATTAAATTCTATTACTGAAACCAGTATTACACTATATGTTAACTAGAATTTAAATAAAAATTTGAAAAGTAAAAAAAAAAAAGCAAGTAAGTGGCCAAGCCATGCTTAAACCTTGATCTGACAAATGCGAAAGTTCATGCTTTGAACCATTGGTTTGTATAACCTTTCGTACAGTACAATTTTAAATCCTTTCTGTTACAGTTTCCTTCCCCTGAACACAATCCTGCTGTTAGTATAACCTTGTTCTTTTTTTTTTTTTTTTTTTTTTAAGAGAGAGAGAGCATGAGAGGGGAGAGGTCAGAGGGAGAAGCAGGATCCCCGTGGAGCAGGGAGCCTGATGTGTGGGACTCGATCCTGGGACTTGATCCTAGGACTCCAGGATCATGACCTGGGACGAAGGCAGTCGCTTAACCAACTGAGCCACCCAGGTACCCAGTGTAACCTTGTTCTAAGTTAAGTCCATTTTTTTCCCTTTCTATTCTAAAAGATTGCCTTTGAGGAGAAGAGTTAACACACAGGACTTCAGCTCTATAGGCCTTAGACTGTAAGCCTTGTGTGGAATGGTGGAATGGCAGATGGGCTGGCCAGCACATCCTCAGTGGGCAGTGGCCTCAATGCAAGGATTGAGTCTGACTGCCCATGAACCCATATGGCTTCTCTGCTCCTGGAGTGGCCACACAGTTCTCTGGGAAATGTTGGGAAACGTGTACTCCTTTAGAGTGTTGATGGGAGCTTTCTTTTGTTATAGATGTTTTTCCAAGAAGTATACTCAATGGGAAGAATTTATATTATTACAGATGGCCAGAGCACTTTATGTATCAGGAAGTTTTCCATGGAAGGACTAATGTATCCAAAATTATTCTTTGAAGTTAATGGCAGGATGTGGTAAAACTACTTGGACTTCAGAAAAACAATGAGAACATCAAAATAAATACATGTGGTTTGCACCTACTCCTTTCCCAAACTAAAATAGGACCCATGATAGCATTTCCTCCACACATGGGATCAGATTCTAGATCAAATGTAGAGATGATAAAAATGAGTATATTTGTATTAAGGTTCTTTCATTGAGTCTTCATTTCCATTGGGTCTAGTTTAGAATGGTTGGGTAGGGATATTGGGACCAAAGTTTGCGTGATATCAAGGTCAGAAAAACAGACAATACATTTTCATATATGTGGAGAGAGAGCAGAGTTCTAATTCTGTTTCCCGTACCTTGGCAGAAAAAGAGAACTGGGTTCTTTTAGTCACTTCTGGGGACAGACTTGGGCAGCAGCCCTGCTTCTCCATCAGTTAACCAGCCCCAGAGCCTCCCAATGCTCTGTGCATTCCCTGTCATTCTCCCCACCCAACTCTTTTTTCCCCTGCATTATTCTACCCCAAGACTTCTTTAACCCAGCGAGGATGTATTTGGTTATACCTTTACTTTGAAAACACTTTTGATCTTTTTAGAGTTCCTCTTGATTTTCCTATTAGATAAAAACAGCTTTTAATATCTTTTGTTTCCATGGTAATGGATTCCAGAACTACTTGAGAAAACTACGAGCTCCGTGTGCCAGTGTGTGCCAGTGGAAAGGTGGAGCACTGCAGACTAACACAATAAAAAGCAGCCCACCTATAAGAGCAGAGCAAGCTTGATAGACACTTGGAACCATGGTCACGAGACGATGTGAACATACTTAAAATGAAATAAAAAGTGAGCCCTGCATTGTGGACAAATGGTTTGGGAGCATTGGCATGAAATTTAGTGTTCACTAATCAGCCGAGGGCAGAAAGAACTAAACTAACTTGAGGCATAATTTCAAATTTGACAGTATATAAGAAGACATAGAACCCCATTTCTGAATTTTCAGAAACCTTTGAATATTTTGCAAGGGCCATTTCTGCTCTTGGGAAGTTGGAAGAGGATATAGGCAGAGGAGAGCCTTCCTGTTGCTATTTGCTTTTGGTGAAAGGAAGATTGTTTCTGAAACCTTAAGGGAGTCTACTTGGTGTTGTCAGCAAACATTATCTTCTAGTAATTTGGACATAAAAACAGAAAAAACAGATATATTTCTGGGAGAAATAGAGCTACTTTTATGAACAGTCTTAGGTTTCTGAGTATGTGGAAGGAGAAGAAATAATCAGATTTTTGAGGTCAGCCCTGTTTTTGTTATAAGGGGGAAGAGTGAGAAGGAAGAAAAAAGGCAGAGGGAAGAACAAAGGAAGGGAGGGTAGAAAAGAAGATCAGAGGTGTGTGCCAAGTTGATCATGCCTATTTGGAAGGAGAGAATGAATCAAAGCCCCTTCTTTCCTAATGTGGATTTTAATATTTAAAATTACACTTGCCATTATTGATGATATTAAGATGCTTTTATGTTGAACTGATTAAAATTACATTTGGAATAATAATGTCATGTAATGTACAAATACCCTCCCAAACACCTTAAAAATTTTTTTAAAGCATAAAAATTATAAGCAACTGTAATGGAAAGTTTTCAGAAGCAGTCTTCTAGAAGACATAGGTTTTGGGGGACCAGGAGCACAGGGCCAGCAAATCTTATGAAATGGTTTACTAGTAAGATTGGGGGCTCTTCACCTGCCTGGAAGGATTCAGGACAGCTGCTTCTAATGAAATTAAAAGGAGGTTGAACTACTCTAGAACTCAGTATTCATTTTCTTTTTAATATTCCAAGATTGAAGATGCCTCTTAATATAGGTTTTTTATATATATCTGGTGGGGAGCATTTACCAAGGCTGACTGATTTTGAATCTAGCTCATTTCTTTAAGCATTTGGAGCAGGGGATTCAAATGATCATACTTGTTTCTTCCCCTTGTCTAGACCTTCATCAAAGCCTCTTTAGTTCCATTTTTTTTTTGTTTTTTTTTTCCCAAAGGCATGGGTTGCACACAAAGTGGGGCTTTGCCTAGTAATTGGAATGTAAATGTACCACCTTGTCTAAGGAGGGTGGCTCCACTGTGCTGAAGGTTAGCTGAGACACAAGGCTTAGCAAGGAGCCCCTTCAGGTGTGAAGGCAGGTCAGCCTGCTGGCTTTGAATAGAGCCTTCCACATTACCAGTACAAGCATTCACCAACCCACTGTAATTCCTGAGGAAAAGCCCTGTGGAATTTCCTGGATGATTCCTTTCTTTGTCTCCACCCAAAATGTGTACCCAAATAGCAGACAGACTATTCCCCTGTGGAAAAGGTCTAGTTAGCTCTCGTGTGATCCTAGTGTAGGAGATAGAGATGCCTCCACTGGCTCCCACTTTTCTTCTCTTCAGTCTCTCTTTTGCCCTTTTCCTGCTTTCTTGTGAGTTACTTGAACATTTTATAGAATTCCATTTTAATTTAGAGTGATGTTATTTTGATTTGATTTGTATTTTAGAGTATGACTCTTTAAAAAGCTTTTTTTGTGGTTCTGTGTATAACATTTGTATATACATAACTTATCAGTCTACTGGTGTTGACTTATTACCAGTTCTGTTGAAGTATAGGAACTTACATCCCTTTACCCTCCACCCTTTTATGATTCTTAAAAATGTCCCCTTCATACCTTGAGAACTATAATAGACAGTGTTATGGTTTTTGCTTTAATTGTAAACCATATTTAAAAAACTAAAGAGAAGTGAAGTCTGTTGTATTTACTCATGTTTTTGCTCTGCTATTCTTTCTTTCCTGATGTTCCAAGATTCCTTTTTTTTTTTAAATCGTCTCCTTTCTGTTTATAGACCTGTCCTTAGTCATTCTTTAAGGATTAAGTGTGTTAGTTTTCCTTCATCTGAGAATATCATTCCTGAAGAATATTTTCTATAGACTCAGAATCCTGGGTTGATTGTTGATTTTCTTAAAATACTTGAAAACTATTGCACCACTTCCTTCAGGCCTCCTTAATCTCTTCTGAGAAATCCTCTGTTACTCCATTTGTTTCCCCTTTGTAGTTAATATATAATTTCTCACTGGTTACTTTCAAGATTTTTATCTCTGTCTTTAGTTTTCAGAAGTGTGATTATGATGTGTCTTGGTGTGGATTTCTGGGTTTATTCTGTTTGCTGTTCACTGAGATTCTTGGGTCTGTCTTTTGCCAAGTTTATGAGGTTTTCAGCCATTACTTCTTTAAATATTTTTTCAGCTTCTTCCCTCTTTTCTCTTTTCTTCTGGGAGTCAGATGATATAAATTTTACATCTTTTCTTATAATCCCACAGGTCTCTGAGACTTCTTTTTTTTTAATCAGTGTACTTTCTCCCTATTGTTTTCAATTGGGTAATATCTATTTTTCTATCCTCAATTCACCAATTCTTTCCTCTGTCCTCTCCGTTTGCTGTTAAGCCTATCCATTGAAGGTTTTTTTTTTTAAATTTCAGTTATGGTATATTTTAGTACCAAAATATCCACTTGGTTTTTCTTTGTATCCTCTCTTTCTTTGCTGAGAATTCTTACTTTGCCAAATCTTTCTAGTTTTTTCATTTGTTTCAATAGTGTTTGTAATTGCTTATTGATGCTGGCTGTGTGTGGGAGGTGGTTTGACACTGCTGGGGGTTGGCACTGCTGAGTGGTGATGGGAAAGTCCTGAATCTTCCTGGGCTCCTCTGATACCACCTCAGAGAAGGAGTGCAGTCAGCAGAGATGAATGTCCTGTCTCCCCATTCAAGCTTCTCTAAAATCATCGTGAAATACCTTGTTATCTAGGCCTTTGCTGATGTGGCAGGGGTGGGACTACAGTTTTTTTCTTCAGTGTTTGGCTGGAGTAGAATGATTATTTATCTAACAGTTTTCTATCTAAAGGGGCTAAGCTAACTCCTTTCCTGGTTCTTTGGAGAGAGGGGCTTTTCCTCCCCTCCCCCCCATGCCTATTATAATTTCCAGGTTGCTGGATTCTCTAGTATCTAGTCTAAAATATATGAGGAAAAAAGAAAATCTAGCGACTCACCACCATGTTATTCCTTGGGTCCTCAGGTCCTTTTCTTGACTTCTCTTTATCTTTCAGAGTCTTCTTAGCTTTGTTCTAGATGTAATGTCCATGGTTTTTAGCTATACCTAAGGGAAGAATAGGGAACAGTATGTTTGCAACTTCTTCCTGTCAAAATTGCTTTTGATACTTATCTTTATCCATTCCAGACACCCTTTGTATTGTTTCACTCTCAGGGTCAGAGAATGTAGTATAGTTTTGAGAACATCCAATAATTCTGGAGGAAACGTTGCTTGGAGCAGGAATTGTTGCAGGATAGAGCCTGCCTCTGGCACTTCAGCAATGGCAAGGACATTTTGGGTAGAGGCCCAGTCACATGTTTTGTGGTTAGATGAACGTGCTTTCAAATCCTATTTCTACCATGTAATTGTTACATAACATTGATACATTTTTTACTCTCCTCCAGCCTCATTGTGTCTACCTATTGTGAGTAGAAGTGGCATATTTCTGGTGCCTGGTACATATTGGTACATATTAGGTGCTATAAAAGAAATGCTATTATTGCTACGAAGCCCGTTGTATATTCTCTGGGTATTTTGTCAATAATCTGACCTCTACCAGGAGAGAAACAAGTCCAAACTCAGGAAGCTGTTTAATGTAAACAAGTCATAGTTAAATGATCCTCAGAAATGATGTCTTCCTGTCCCCAATACTGCATCCAGTAAGAACATCAGTTAGAACATGGAGCAAGTGCAGTGATTTCTCTAAGAAAGTAGAGTAGAATCATTTCAAAAGCAATGGGTGGCTTATTGTTAAAGTTAATGCTGGGGCGCCTGGATGGCTCAGTTGGTTAAGCAACTGCCTTCAGCTCAGGTCATGATCCCAGAGTCCCGGGATCGAATCCCACATCAGGCTCCCAGCTCCATGGGGAGTCTGCTTCTCACTCTGACCTTCTCCCTTCTCATGCTCTCTCTCACTCTCTCTCTTTCCTAATAAATAAAATCTTTTAAAAAAAAAAGTTAATGCTGTGATGAGATCCCCATTCTCCATTTAAAAGATCTTACAGTGCAAGAAGCAAATTAAGGGACCTCAGGGAAGGTTTTTCTGCTCCCTAAGAATCAGAACTGGAAGAATGAGTCATTGGTAGTATTTTTAGGCAAAGTTCAGTTGCTGATAACCTCAGCTTGATTGTTTACTGACTTCAGAATGTGTCTTTTACCTCCTAGCTATAAGCCAGGTGAGATCTGAGAGGGCAGGAAGGAGGGTGTTGGCTTTTCCTAGGGGAAGAGTAGATTTTTTTTTTAAAGATTTTGTTTATTTATTCATGAGAGACAGAGGGAGAGAGAGAGAAAGTGAGAGAGAGAGAGAGAGGCAGAGGCAGAAGGAGAACCCGGGGATCATGACCTGAGCCTAAGGCAGATGCTTAATAGACAGAGCCACTCAGGCACCCGGAAAGAGCAGATTTCTAAGCTGGAAGGGACAAGGGGGCTATTCCTGGCTTTCTTAGTCACTGGACTTAATGTTGTTGGGTTCTAGATAAAGATGGTCTATCGAGGCCTTTTGACCATTGTGGAGACTGAGCTGATATGCCAGCTTGGAACACTCATGGGGAAGTATAGCATCTGGTCAGTGTCCCCAGACAGGGGATTCTTATAGAAGTGATTTATTAAAGAGCATTCTTAGGAGAAAGGATGTGCTTTCAGGGGAAGCTTAGGGTCAACCTGACTCTATGGGATGCTCTGTAACATCAATCACATCAGAATCTAATCTGTCCTGAGGTACAGAAGTGGGGATTTGATATCTTTGCACCAATCAGTTCTTAGCTAGGGACAGCCTAGCCCCGAGTTAGGGTAATTCCCAGGCACCTTTGGGCAAGGTGGCTCTTCACCCAAGGTCTGTTCTCTGGGGAAATTTACAGGTGTGAGGGAACAGTAACATTAGCAACTGCTGGAGGAGGGATCTCTGGGAATATGGGCATGGCTTCACAGGGCTCATCATGGCACCAAGTAAAAACCGTTGGTTTGGGTTACAGAAGGCCTGGCTTCTATGCCCTAATTTGCTGTATGACTTTGAGCAAATCATTCAGTCTCTCTGCTTTACTTGTAAAAAAGGATTTGGCAAAGGTGAACTCTTAAGGCCCTGTTGACTCAGATGAGTTGATTGAGAACATTGGATTTCGTAAGAAATGCTGGCCAATGGTCCATGGAAACAAAACCTTCAAGAAGACAAAGGAGGCAACTGTGAGGTTATTGTCACAGAGCCCGAAACCCAGGGAGGCATCTTTGGGGGCCTGGAAGGGACAAGGGTACCTTACCTTGGGGGCTAGGACCTACACAGGCCTCAGGTTAGGAGAGGAAGAGCTGCATGGTTTGGTGACCAAGGGGATAGCAAGGAAGTCCACATTAGTGACTTAGTCTAGAAAGTGGATTCTGGTTGGAGCAAAGGCTCCTTGCTTCTTGTCTAAGTGGTTGCAGTGGGAATCTACTCTAGTAGATTTCCAGTAGAATCTATCCAGTAGATACCAAATTTGGTATCTGGACTTCAGTTTGGGTATCTGGACTTCAGTTTCTTATATTTTATAAACTTTTTTTTACCATCCCTCTAATAAGAGCCCTTTTCATAATTTAATTACATTATTAGTAACATTTTGCAATGAGTCTTTGACTTATTGCAGTCTGTATGCTGGTTAGGGGAAGAGGCTGTTCTTTCTGTATTTTCCTATGTGCCCATAGGCAGAAACTGGACAGCTCTAGGGAGTAGTAGGAGCAGGTGAAATTAGGGTTGGGTAGAGTGAACCCTCAGTAATGTCAGTCCTGGGGAATCTCTCAGGATAGTGGAGCTCCTCCCTCTAATGCAGATAGTTTCCTTCTGTAGGACAGAGGTTGCTAATGAGGATATTTTATTGTAACATGACACAAGCAGTTGATACTTTGCTGTTACCCTTGTTGAAATACAGCATAGATTCTGTGTTGGGCTCTGAAACTTCTTGGTGGTTTCAGGAAATTATATGTCAATATCCAACAAAATAAACTTCTGGGGAGGCTCCTTTTCTCTTGCAGGTCTTTTGATTACAAAGGTTTTGTCACTCTCAACTTTAGCTCTTCCTAGATACCCTCCAGGCTGGAATGCCTTCACCATGGAGTTGAATCTCAGACCAAATTGATTGGCTTCGTAGTAGGTTAGGAGGAAACCTTCAGCTGGCATTGTTTTGAGGCATACTGTTCCAAGCATTTATTGTCTGGGGTTGGGAGTTTCTAAGAAGTTTTTAAACTTGGCTAATTTATTAATAAAAATACTGCATTCTTATGGGACCATTATTTTCCCCCCATTTTCCAAAGGGTTCTGCAGCTGAGAAAGCTTCAGTCCCTTTCAGAGGGAGGAAGGTCTCAGCCTGGTGCAGCAAAAGGAAATTCTGCTGAGGAGTGAGCTGCCTGTTTACGTGGGTCTTGCTACATTTGGGAGTTGCTTAGTAGCTTGACTTTTCTAAAGGAGAAGTCAGTTTATAGCCTGGTCAGCAGATCTGTCTGTGGTCTGCGGGGGCTTGTGCACCTCAGATGTCTCATCTCCTCTGGGTGGAGGTTTTGAGATGGACATGGAGGCTCACAGGAGTATTACTGGATTTGCATGAGGATAGTGTGGCAATGCTGCTTTTCCTGCTGACTCTCCTTTCTCTGCGCTCTTGAAATATCTGTATTCATAAATAGTGGCTTATTTAAAATTCAAGCAAAACTGTAAAAATAGTTTCATTTAGAAAGAAAAATTAATAATTTTAAGTACCTCCTTAGGAGATTTAGTAAAAACTTGACTTAGGAAATAATTTTTGCCATGGAAGAAAAAAGTCTTTACTACATTTCTATATTTCAGTCTTATAGTCATTGACATTTTAAGGATGAAACCTCCATGGCTGAGATGTCATCTGGACAGATATCACCATTTGCTGCTAATGATGATTGATGGTAGTCAGAAAAGTTCTTCTATGTCAAGAGGGCACTTGGAAGGCAGGTTATAAAGAGCAGTTCTCACCGTCTAAAAGCATTTGTTATCACTCATGCTTTGATGCAGCAACACATTGCAGTTCTTGGCATAATGAGAGCCAGGTTCCAGGAGTTACTGCTGCAACCAACTCTTACCTGCCAAACTATAAAGACAAACTATTTTGAGGATTAAAGGATGGAATTCCTTTGTGCTTTGTTGAAGCAGAACTGAAAGGTTTATAATGACAGACAGAATCATTAGGAGGCATGAAAGAAAAAGAAGCAGCAAAGCTGAAAGTGTTCTGTGCTAGAAAGGAGTTGACGCCCTTTGAACATTTAAGTTCAAATAATATGCTGTCCTTTATCTCTAGAGAGCACACTACTGACCCACTGTTGGTGGAGCATGTGCTATGGGTTGTTTTCCAGCAGAGGGGATAGATTTTCTTCAGATCTGTCTCCTTATACTTGCCAGAAACCTCCGCTGGGACCAGTGACAGGTGCCGAGGAGCCCGAAAGCTAGAGAAAGGGGAAGCTGGATTGTAATGGTGAATGCTTATTGAGTGTGTGCAATGTGTCAGGCTTCTTTCTAAATGGTCGACACGAATCACCTCAATTATTTTTCACAAGCAACCGTGTATGGAGTAGGATTGCTTAATAGTCTCACCTTACAAAGGGGAAATTGAGGCTAAAGAACTTGTCTATGGGCACACAGCTAGAAGTCGGTGCAGCTGGGATTTGCACGTATCATGGATTGTGCCAGGGCGGCAGGTCGTAAGCACCATAATCTGCCATAGTCTAGTTAGCCGTTGAGAACGTGGATCCTGGAGTCAGAGAAACCTGGGCTCAAATCCTGACTCCCTCCCCTGATTGCTCCTTGAGCTGGCGGAGGTTATGTAACACAGTTGGGGCAAGAAAGGCAGTTAGTCAGAGAAGCCTGCTACAGATCCTGGCATGTGATAAGCACTCAGTAGATGTTGGCCACTCTTATTGTTAACATTTCGTTTTTGCCACAGAACAGAATGAAGCTAAGAGGTGGTGGTTCTGCATTTGCATCAACATGGATGGGACCGAAGGGAATTATGCAGAGTGAAATAAGTCAAACCGAGAAAGACAATTATATGGTTTCACTCATATGTGGAATTTAAGGAATAGCACAGAGGATCATGGGGAAGGGAGGGAAAATGGAATGGGAAGACATCAGAGGAAGATAAACTATGAGAAACTCTGGACTCTGGGAAACAAACTGAGGGTCACAGAAGGGAGGGGGGTGGCAGGATCGGGTAACTGGGTGATGGGTATTCAGGAGGGCACATGTGATGATGAGCACTGGGCGTTATATGCAACTAATGAATCACTGAACACTACATTGAAAACTGATGACGCGATATGTGTTGGCTAATTGAACGTAATAAAAAAAAAAGAGGTGGTGGTTTTGTACTTGAGAGCGCCTAAGAAAGAATTCTCTATGCTATATTTAAGAATAGGTACAAGAATATACCTATAATGAGAATTATTGTTCTTATTAATAGATTTCTGGGCTCCACTCCAACTCCACTCCAACCATTCGGTTGGATCTGAGGGAGTGGTGGGTCATTGGACCCACAAACCTGAATTTGTTTCTCTTTTCTCTCTTTAAATTTTTAATTTTAATTCCATTACTGTTAACATAGTGTTATGTTAGTTTCAGGTGTACAATATAGTGATTCAACAATTCTATAATTACTCAGTGCTTATGGTAAGTGTACTTCTTAATCCCCATCACCTGTGTCACCCATCTTCCCCCCCTCACCTCCTTTCTGGTAAACATCAGTTTGTTCTCTATACTTAAGAGTCTGTTTCTTGATTTCTCTCTCTCTTTTTTCCTTTTGCTCATTTGATTTATTTCTTAAATTCTACATAGGAGTGAAATCATACGGTTTTTGTCTTGCTCTGACTGACTTATTTTGCTTAACCTTACACTTTCTAGCTCCATCCGTGTTGTTGCAAATGGCAAGATTTCATTCTTTTTTTTATGGCTGAGTAATATTTCATTGTGTATATATATACCCCACATCTTAATCCATTCATCGATGGATGGACACTTGGGTGGCTCCCATAATTTAGAACCTGAGTCGTTTTATTTATTTATTTTTATTAACATATAATGTATTATTTGTTTCAGGGGTGCAGGCCCGTGGTTCATCAGTCTTCTCTAACACCCAGTGCTCATTATAGCACATAACCCTCCCTGGTGTCCATCACCCAGTTATCCCATCCTTCCGCTCCTCCTCCCTTTAGCAACCCTCAGTGTTTTCCTATAATTAAGAGTCTCTTATGGTTTGTCTCCCTCTCTGGAACCTGAGTTTTTAAAAAGAACTTTAAGCGATATGGAACGACAGGTCTGCAGATATCGTGTTGTGAAGCTCTGTGGTGTAGGAATCACAGACCTGACTCTGCCTCCGGCTCTGTGCCCATCCTGGGAGGCTGTCCGGCCACAGGCAGTTTGCACGACAAAGCTCTAGAACGGACCAAAATCCGGAGCTGCGTTTCATAATTGATTTACGCATTGAGCCACAATCAAGCAATGGACTGGAACACACACATTCTGTGGACTCTCTCTTAATCATTAAACACCACAAGTAAGCCACCCACAGAATTTAACCATTAAAAGGACTTTGTGTTTCACAGTATCAGTATCGGCAATTTTATAATGTGTGCTGGAGCACAGGCATCACTGGTGGGTTTTGAGAGCTGGGCGTAGCGGGGTTGGGGAGGCCCCTTAGAGACTCTCGAGTCACACCCTGATTACTGAGATGCTGACACCGACGATGGAGGGAGAAGCAACTCGCTTATAAATTGCAAAGTTTCTTGGCAACAAAGTCCACAGTAGGACACCTGCCTGCCTCTGGATGAGGGGCCACGCTCGAACCCTTTGGGAAGTTCTGTAGTCTCTGAATTTAGGGAGACAGCATGAAGGAAGGAGGAGTCTCTCACCTGCTTGCCACTGCATGTGGTCTTTTCCTGTCCAGATACACCTTCTCACCATGTCTAGCCAGCATCTGCCCACTCGCTCTTTAGGGTCTTTTGTTGGCTGCCTTTTCTGGGACAGTTTCTCTGATATTTCCCACACTCGCTCCCGACAGAGTTCACTGCTCTCTCTTTAGCTACAACTGAACCTCATAGCAACTGTTGCCACTAATTGGAAGTTTTTGTTGCTTGTCTTATTTCCTGGGATGCAATTAGGTGGCACAAGTGGAAGCAACTGTCCTATTTTTACACTTGCAGGCATCATTGATTATTTATTCTACTCATTCTCCTATATGAAGGGAGCCCCCAATATATATGCCAACTTCATTTAGAGAATACAGAGAAGAGCAAAGAATGGACTTCATAAATGAGAAGATACATAAAAAATTAGATATTGTATATGTGCTGCCGAAGCGAGCACAAAAATTAGATATTGTAAAACACCAATATGTACTGTGAAGAAACTAGGAAAAAGAGTGGTGTAATAGGTATATGATACAGAGTGGTCAAGGAAGGAGCTTCTCAAAGGATCTCTTAGTTGAGCTGAGACCCAGATGATGGGACTTGGGGTCCATATAAAGATCTCAGAGAAGAGTGAATATTCTAGGGGAAAGGAAGAGTGCATGAATATGAGTTAAATTGAGAATGACCCAGGCATTTTTTTTTTTTTTTTAAGATTTTATTTTATTTATTTTAACAGAGAGAGAACACAAGCAGGCAGAGAGGCAGGCAGAGGCAGAGAGAGGAGCAGGCTCCCTGCCGAGCAAGGAGCCCGATGTGGGACTCGATCCCAGGACGCTGGGATCATGACCTGAGCTGAAGGCAGCCGCCCAACCAACTGAGCCACCCAGGCGTCCCTGACCCAGGCATCTTTGAAGAATGGAAGGAAGCCAGTGTAGAGAGAATGGAATGAGCAAGAAGAATAGTATAAGAAAGAGTAAGAGATAAGCAGGGGCACATCCCAGAGGGTCTTGTAGGCCATGGGGAGTTTGGTTTATAGTCTAGAAGCAATGAGAAGCTGTTAGAGGTATAATTCATATTTTTAACAAGTCACTTTTATCTACTGAACTTTGACTTGTTCTCAGACTCTTAACACTATATGCTGGGCAGTCTTTACTTTTTGATGAGTTTGCATTTAAGGTGGGGAACCTTTTAAGGAATTGTTACTAAACTCCTTGAGGGCTGCCTTCATGTTTTAATTACTTCTGTGTGCTGAGCGCTTTGTACTGGGCCTGGCAAAGGGTAGGTTCTTAGTGAATATTTGTTGTATGAATGAATGATTTTTGAATTATTTTATTCTTTGGAATAAAGAAGTAGCAAGGTTCTCTCTGTTGGGTGATTTTTTTTTTTTTTTAAGTAGGTCTACTAAGTGGTAGGTGGTAGCATATTGTGAAAATTAATTGACATCCCAACTTATTTCAATTCACTTCAAACATTTTTTAGTTCTATAAAATTCAGATACAGTCAAGCCAGGAGGTGACAGAGAAGAGCCTCTCCAAAGCCCTGGAAGTTACAACTATATTGTTTCACTAGCTTTTAAGCATCAGGTGGAGAAGGCCTGGTGTACATCTGCCTCCGGTATTATGGTAGACTGAATGTTTCGAGAAACTCTCCTAATTACGCACACTGAGAAATGCTGTGTATCATACAAAAATGTGTAGCTAAGCTCATAAAAATTCAGGGTAAATTGGGCTAAACAGGGAGAGCTGACATCAGGGTGGTGAGTGAGCACCGAAACTATGGCCTGCCTTGGGGGTATGTGAAGATAATGGAAACCTGGAGCCTCAGTTTCTGTCACACAACAGAGGGTGTGTTGCTGGGGATGGGGAGTGTGGTAGAATAGGAGACAAGGTTTTGGATGCTACAAGGTAGTGACTCAGGCCTGAGTAAGAGCCTGCAAAACCAGAAGGCTTGAAGGTCCATATGCTCTGTGAGAAGATGGACTGGCAAAGAAAGTTGCTGTGAAAAGTTGCTTGTTCTAGCCTTGGCTGGAAATGGGGTAATAAGAAGAGTCCTGAGAATTCTGACCCCGTGAAGATTTGGGGTTTGAATTTATGTTATCCACATATGCTGTCCAGGAAACCTCAAGTCAGAGAATAGGGTTAAGATGATTCTAGTGGGAGACTCAGAATGCCCAGCAAAATCAGATGAGGATCCCCTTTGGAGGAATGCACCCACAATTGAGGCTCTTTAGGAGCCCCACAGACTGAGATCAGCCATATATGAGTTCATAATAAAACGTTACTAATTACAGAGTGCACCAGTTATAAGCAGAAACAAAAACAATAGAATTAGACTTCCCAAGGACTTCAGTATAAGGATTATCAGAGTCAGAATATAAACTAAGTATCCTTAAAATATTTATAGAAAAAAAAGACAGCATTTAAAACATGAGCAAGAAGAAGAGGCTGTTAAAAAATGACTAGTCAGAATTTGAAAAGAACCAAAATGAAACCCTGGAAATAAAGAAATATATATATATATATATAAATAAAATTATAATTTATATATATATATAATTTTAAGTGTTTATTTAAATTCTACCTAGTGTATAATTTCAGGAGTATAATTTAGTGATTCATTACCTACATTACCTACATTACCAAGTGCCCTTCTAATCCCCATCACCCATTTAGCTCATCCCTGCCCACCTCCTCTCCAGCAACCCTCAGTTTGTTCTCTTTGGTTAAGACTCTCTTACGGTTTGCCTCCGTCTCTCTCTCTCTCTCTCTCTCCTCCCCTATGTTTACCTGTTTTGTTTCTTAAATGCCACATAAGTGAAATCATAGGGTGTTTGTTTTTCTCTGAGTTATTTTGCGTAGCATAATACACTCTAGCTCCATTCACGTAATTGCAAATGGCAAGATTTCAAGGACTATTATATTTTAAGTTGAAAACTGAGAGGGGGAACAAAAAAGCTTTAACCACCAGGTTTTTCAAAAATCTGACTGATAAGGAGTTTGGATTTATAATATTTTAGAAAAGTCTTACACACAGAAAACTGCCTGCTGGTGGGTATTGAGAGGGGCATGTAATGCATGGAGCACTGGGTGTGGTGCATGAACAATCAATCTTGTAACAGTGAAAAAATAAAATAAACATATTTGGGAAAAAGAAAAAAAAGAAAAGTGTAAACACCATAATTATATAACCTGATGAATTTTCACAAATTATATGCACCATGGAACTAGTATTCAGCTTAAGAAACAGAACCTTATCAGCATCTCAGGAGCCCTTTTCATGTATTTTTCCAGATAATCTCCCTATTCCAAGGGCAACCGCTGACCTGAATGCTAATACTATAGTCAGTTTGCCTGTTTTTTTTAAAAGCACTGAAAAATAAAGTAAACATATTTGGGAAAAAAATAGCAAAACAAAGATAATTGCAAAAAAAGTAAAAGCATTTCATAAATTTATATAGGACATACTTTTTTGGATATGATTTTTATCTCTAAGCATATTAAAATGATAAAAATATGAAATTCATTCACATTTTTCTATATAGTTTTAGTTTGTCTCTTATTTAATATAGTATTCCACTGTGTAAGTATATCACTATTTACTCATTCTATTGCTTGGAATTTGGGTAGTTTCCAGTTATTATTTATCTATTTTTCTTGGTTTATACCTAGGAAGGGAATTGTCAGGTCAAAGGATATGCATACATTCAGCACGAGTAGAAACTGCCTAACAGTTTTCAACCTGTTTCTAACCCTGGTGAAATCTTATGTGGAAATTCAACAAATAAAACCATATTCAAAATGTCAAAACAGACATACAGGGTATGTCTGGATGTCAACCTGGATGGCTCAGTTGGTTAAACATCTGCTTTTAGCTCAGTCATGATTTCTGGGTCCTGGGATTGAGCTTTACATTGAGGCTCCCTGTTTAGTGGGGAGTCTGCTTCTCACTCTGTCACCTCCCCGCCCCCTGTGCTCTCTCTCTCTCAAGTAAATAAATAAATCTTTAAATGAATAAACATATGAAACCTAATGGAATGGCTGGATTAACAGATTAAACCCAATGAAGAAAGAATCAGTGACTTGGAAGATAAATATGAGACATACCCAGTGTATGCAGCTCAGAAAGACAAAAGGATCAAAAAAGAGATTAAGAGACATAAAAGATAGAAGACTAATGTCTAATTGAAGAAGGCTCAGTGGAACTGAGTCAGAGAAAGAGAGCCTAAAAATTCCTAACTCACCATTCTCAAACAGAAAAGTAATATAAACCACACATGTAGAAATTTTTTTATAATTTCTAGTATATGTGTTTTATTTAACCCAATATATATAAAATATTCCTATTTCAACAGGTAATCAATATTAAAATTATCGAGAACTTTTACATTCTATTTTCATAGTTTTCAAAATCTGGTATGTGACTATATACTTCTAGAACATCTCAGTTTAGCCACATTTCAGGTGCTCTGTAGCCCCATGTGGCTAGTGACTACCTGATTAGACATAGCAGGTGGAAACAATGAAGGTATATAGGGAAGAGAAAGTGACCACAGGTTACTAGGCATCTGAAGGAATGAGCCAGTTGAGGCAGAGTGATGTTTTGTGAAGGTGGGGGAATGTGGGTTAGTGTAACATCACAGAGCTGGCATTGGGCTTTGAGTTTACACATAATGCATAGCCCTCTGTACACTTATTACATCCTTCAACATCCAGCGAATTGCAAAATTACAGCTGTTGAGTAGTTTAGAGCAATAGTAAACAATAGCTTAGTACAAGAAGAGAAATCTATCATATTTGGAACTGGGAATTTAATTATCCACATGCAGATTTGACCAGAAGCCTAAAGTGAGCATGTCTGACATTTACATCAAAGTTCACCATGTGTATTAATAGAAGCAGGCAGGTTGGATATGGCTTTCATTTCTTTGGCTGTAATGATATGAAAACTTGACAATGAATACAAGTAGGTTGTTACCGTGGTTTTTATGTCTCAGTTAAAAGATAGCTCCATGTCCTAGTGTGCTCATACAACACAAAAGCTATATTATCAGGCTTTGAATCAAATACCTTATGAACTTGACCCAAATAACCTCAGACTTCCTGGGAAATTCTGTTCGGGAAGATACGTGGCTCTAGTCAGTTGGGTCACTCTTGCAACAGCTTCAAAAGCAGTGAAGCAAGGTGCCTGGAACCTCTGTCTAGCCTCTGCCATTTGAAAAGTAGTAATAAGATTGAAAATGCATTTTTGTCTTTAAAAACACCTCTAAAGTGCTGTATTTATTTGTGTAATGATAACACTTTTTATGCTGGCTCTGCCCATCCAAAAATAGGGGTGTGACTGTTATGTAAGGCATGCCATTATATAAGGTTGTGATCTTTATGATGGAAAAAAGTCTTCTTTTTCCCATAGTCTAACTATGAGACCGACTCAGCCAAATTAAGTGCTGCCATATGTTCGATTATGAGGCTAGCAGTAAAATTATTAGTTTAACCCAATTATCTAGAATGTTCTGTACTAACTTTGAGATACTCTGCATTGGTTCCAGAAGTTTATGAAACAGTCTCAGTCTAATGTAGAACCTATACTAAGTTGGTTATCTTACAAAATATATGAGAGCATATCCACCAGATATTGAGCCTTTTATTGTGCCCATTACCTATGAAACCAAAGGGAACTTTTCATAACTTTTCATAAGTGTCCTCCTGGGCTATGAGATTGAGTTTACTAGTGATGCTGAAGATCATCTAGTGGAAAGTGTACTAGGAGAGTTTCTGATTGTGTGACTGGAGGAAAGTCACTGATCACTTTACTTTTGGGTGCAATTGAAAACGGATTCCTCATATACCTTAGGATTGGAAGAAATCTTAGGAGTCATTTATTCTTACTCATCACCCAAATTACTAGAACTCTCTAAAGCATCTGTGACAAATGACCATCCAGCTTTGCCTTGAATGCTGGACCAGAGTTTACTCCCTTATGACATCATTTGCTCTATCATTTGATATTTCAAAGGGTTGGACCATTCTCCTTTGTATTGAGAGCTAAAACCTTTTTAGCCAATGCCCAACTCATAGGGTGCTTGGGAGGTAAAGCATCATAAATATTGAAAGTTATTGTTTTTTAAAAAAAACAAAGTTAAAAGACAGTATATAAATCAGCAGATATACATCACTATTTATAGAGGGGAGCGTACGTGAATGGAGCTAGTCTAATTCATAAAGCCTAGATCCTTGCCGTTCTTTCAGCAACTCCCCAAACTAAAATAATCGACATCTTTGTGGTGCGACTTTATAATTTAGGCATTGAGCTACAGTGGGCGTCTCTTGGAAGTAGGGAAAAGAATTCTGCTTCTCTAAGGTTGACCAGGGACCCTCACATTTTTTTAAAGCTGATATCATGCTTATCCTCAGGGTCTAATGTCTAAACTCTTAGCAGGGTTAGGAATTCTTTCACTTCTATTGCTTGCTAGGACTCCAAAGCCTTGTAGCTTTTTCCAGAGTGGAGATAGTGGGTGAATTACATGTGTGGGATCTCTTTGGTTCACTCTACACTTTCCACCCTGGAAACACTGAATCCAGCTCTGAAGGTTTGGAATTTAGACTTGGGCAGGATGGGATGTGGGAAATAACAGAGCGTAGAACCAGACAGAGGACACGGAATTCTCAGGGTTTCTGGAGGGGATAACCTTCTGTCTCCTCAATATTCTCTTTCACTGAAAACTCAACAGCTGATGTCTTGGCTGGGCTTCATCCTAGACAGCATATTCTTGACTTTGGAAAAGGTGGTGGGGTGTTAATAAGCTTCTTTTCTGATTTGGCACTTAGTGCTGGTTCTAGGGTAATTCCTTCCTAACAGCTGCTATGTATTCCTGCTCCTTCTCAAATGAAGTTCCAGGGGGATTTACTTCTTCAGCAGTCTCAGAGTGCAAACTGAAGGCCCAGTGTTTTGTTCTAGGTGCTAAGTCTTGTTGGCGTAGAGAGAGGGGAGAAACGTACACTATATTTAAAGAAACACGGTAAGACCCTTGACTCATGGTTGGCTGCCCTTGGTTTCTTGCAGCACCAAGCCAAACATCCATTTTTAAGTATCTATATCCCTGATGTTGAAACAAACATACTCTATTAGACATTCTAAGGTTAAAACTTCTGTGGGAAATGGAATTGGGATGTATCCCCAAGGAAAAGTTGGGCATTCAGGGCAAAAACTCAAATAACAGGAAAAAGAAAAGAAATTCATGTAGCTTACAAGCTGGAAAACTCAACGAAATGACTGGAAACCAGGGACAATTACAGGCAGAGTGAGCTTAGGAAGAAGCTGGTGACAATAGATCATGTCAGGTGCACTGACTGCAGTGGTTAGAGGCCTGGAAAAAGGCAGATCTGTGAGATTTGAGGTGAACAAGTAAGGTGAGAATTATAAAAGCTTTATAACCATTTGTTTGTGAATCTGCTTCCCGAAGGGATCTTGGGCTCTTTGAGGAAGTTGTGGTATAGCAGTCTTAGTGTTGGGTACAAATCCTGGCTCCCTACCCATTATCCAAGTTTCTATACATGTCTTTCTCTCAGTTTCATTGTCTATAGATAAGTACAGCTATTCCAATAGTGTCTTCTTTGCAGGGTCACGGTGGAGATTGTAATGACAGGTAAAGTAGTAGCATGGTGGCTGGTACTTCTCACATGTCAGGCATTATTAGTATCTACATTTCTATAGCTCAGAATGATATTTGGCTCATAGCTGGCATTTAATAAATGTTTGTTGAATAAATGGGTAAGCACTTATGATTAGTGTTTTAATAAAAGTTTCACCTAATTTAATTACTTCATTTAATGACTTCCCTCTCTTGCTGGTTAATATTATTTGGTGTCGTATTAAGACATATAGAAAACTTTGGAATAAAGGTTCTGAAATTAATAGAGGGCCAAATGGATGTATAGTAAATACCAATATTTTCTCTTAAATAAGAATATAAGCATTTTATAAATCAAAAATGTATTCTTTTCCATGTGCTTCATCATTTTACAAATATAAATTAGTATGCAATTAACCATATTTCTCTCCAGTTTCTCTTCCTATTGTTGAGTAAAAATTGGCACCATTCTCTCCAGCATGTAAGCTAGAAATCTGGGAGTCATCTCTGCCTCCTCTCCTTCCCTCATTGCCCATACCCATGCATGTTTGCGGGCATATAAGCCATTTCATCTCCTAGTTAGCTTCTGAATTTGTCCTTTGTGTTTATCTCTGCTGTTATTGCTATTATTAGTCTAGCTATTGTCATCTCTTGTCTAAATTAATATCATAGTGCCCTGATGGATAATTAAGGAAAAGTCTTCTAGGAATGTCTAAGGCAACCAGTATTTGAACTTCCTGCTGGCAAGCTCTCTGGAGTTCATGCACATAGGATTCATGAGACTTAAGCAGCTTGAATTTCTGTGGGTTTGCAGAATGTTGGTGCTTGCTTTCTCTCCTATTGAATTATGTACAAGGCAACTGCTGCTGAAGCTAGTAGGACATGCGTTTGCAGCGCACAAGCCTGGAAGTTTTTCTGAAGTTTGCTGTTACCGTGCCATATTAATTCCAAGGAAATATAGCTTCTCAGGCTTACAGAAGATCTATCTGTGAAAAAATTCACAAAGAGAGAGAAACAATTTTTATGTGTATTAGAAAAACACAACTTATTTAATCCAAATTTATTTAGCAAAGTCTATATGTATCTTCAGGCTACTCTACTTAGGGCAGTTGATAGCCAGGGAAAGTCATACAGGACTATAGAATCCATCTTTCAGAATTCAGAGGCTCAAAGGTTCTATGTTGATTAGGAAAACCCATGTTAAGTGGATCAATAATCTCAAGTCACTTGTTTTAGGAGATGACTTAACCACCTTTGGGCAAGATTATTGACAACCTTACCAGAATGGTTAGGGAATCCAGCTTTGCAGGAATCATAAAGCACCTTGGTAGATTGGCATGACTGCACCTCACTCATGAGATCCAAGTACTCTAACTCTGTAGGTGGACGTAGGATCCAGCAGTTGGGTGGAGAAATAAATTTGTCAGGAAATAAAATTGAGTGGTTTAAGAACTGGTTCCCATGCTCGTGTCCCTGATGCCAATGGCTCTCGGTTTTCTCGTGTATCCATAGCTGGCAGAGCTTCCTAACAGAATCCAGCATGGGTTATGGCTCTCAGAACAGCAAGTTAGTCACTCCTGTGGGGATGTAGTTGCCTAAAATGATGGTCATAACAGCTTCTGTTCCTGAAGGGAAAAGAGGGACCTGTTTTATGCGTAAGTGCCTAGAGAGAGGTAGGGAAAGAGATGAGAATAAAGAGGATTATACAGAGTATAGCTGGAGGCGGGTAAAGGTCAGAAGGGGAAGGAGGAGTGTCTGTGAAAGACCACGTGAAAGTGAGCATGAAAGCGAGCTGACCAGTCATAACATTAGCAGGTGGGTGAACCTCCATCATTTTCTCCTCCCCTGCTGTAGACCCTAAGGAAGATTTGCCACCCCAGATGCTCCCTATGCCCCTGGTAGAACACACTGGATTGCTGCAAAGCAGCAGTAGAGAGGAGAGCTCCAGAAAGCCAGTTATCTCCTGGTGGCCCTGGAGACACGGCAGTGTACCAGCTCTCTTTCCTCCTTATGAGGAGACGACCAGCAAAAAGGTCAGAGTAGAAAAACATAGTGGTTGGTTTTGTGCTTACTGAATGTGAAGTGACATCTGATAGTACCCCCAAAATAACCGAGGGAGGCTTCAAAGGAAGCCTGAGCCCTAATAATTCAGACGTTAATAGAAATGTGACTACATTTGTTTTCATGGGCTGGTGAAACTCGTCAATATTTGGAATACATACAACACATTAATGCTAAAATGCTATGATTATGCTGTATTTAATAACATTCAAACATATGAGATAAAAAATTACTTCACACGAATCTGCAAATGAATCACAGAATTTTTAGCCAGAAGGAACTTTAGGAATCATCTACTTCAACTTCCATGTTGTACACATTATTAGAGTCAGAGAGCAAAGAACGGGAAGTGGGTGAGCTCTGTGATGTTGGGCATGTGAGAGGCAGAGAGTACCGTATCCACAGTTCCTGGGTCCTAGACCTAGCCATTTTAGAACAAAAAGGAAGAGAAGAAATGGAATAAAAAAAAATCGGTAAAGAATACCAAGTACTACTCAGTTACACATCAAGTTAGAATTCCAAAAAATTACATTTTAACTATAGTTTCATACCAAACACATTAGTTGTTCTCTGAATAATAGTGTATATTTAAGAAAAACAGGTTCTGAAATTTTAGTGGCTCAGAAGGGGACATAGGCCTCAAACAGGCCAGCTTGCTCCCATCTAGAGCCTTGCTGTGCTTATTTCCTCTACCTCAAATATCTCCCTCCAAATCATTCTAAAACTGTCTCCTTCTCATCTTTTATGGTCAGCTCAAGAGTCACCTCTCCTTATCCTCCTCCCCTCCCCAGACTGGTCATATCAGTCTCCAGTGGCTCTCAACCGATGGTGATTTTTGTCCCCCAAGAAACATTTACCAATGTCTGGAGACATTTTTGACTGCCAGGACTGCAGTGCGGGATGCTAGTGGGTTGAGGCCACTGATGGTGTTAAATATCCTATAATGTACGAGATAGCTCCCCACAACAAAGAATTATCTGGTCAAAAATATCGGTAGTGCCAAGGTTGAGAAACCTTGCTCTAACCCATTCCTTTAGCTCTATTTTTCCCAAGGTTGTACGACAGTCTTCTTTGTTTACGTGCTTTCCCGTCTCCTCCCATCCCACCCCCTTGAATGAAAACTCTACAAGTCCGGGAACTGGGTTTCATTCACTGCTATACATGCTTCCAGAACAGTACTAGACACATGGTAGGTGCTTCATAAATAGGAGTTAAATTGACCGAATGAATGACCCTGTTGTTACGACTGGAAAGATAACGCATAGGGCCAGCTGGACTAGGGGTGCAGCATTCACGTGGATGAAAGACATCGAGGCAAAAACGCCAGGTAAAATGGAAGGGCTTTTTTCTTTTTGGTTTCATACAATCGGGATCAGCACAATTTTGTCTTTCAGAAAACCAACAAAGGAAAAAAGGTGAAGGTTATTGAAAACGCGTGGGTACGCCTGGGGGACAGCTGTCAGTATAATAATCCTGTGGCTCCCATAATAGTGGTTATCGAGGCTCAGACTGCAAAGAGGAATGGAAATGAAGCCATTCGTATGTAAGCTACATTTGGCAAAGAGTAACAACTTATTGATTCAGGCTGTCCAGGAAGGCCATGTTTCTTCTGCATGCCTTTTCATTCCTAGTCTGGGTTGAATGGAGAACACAAATTCTACTCAAATGTATTAACAGCCTTCTAATGTAAGCTATTGGTCATGAAGAAATGAAAAGAATTATTTGAAGCACTCACAATAGGCCAAAGTTTCAAGATGATTTATTTTACCTGGTATGCTATAAAAAAATGAAAGAGCAACCCCGTGCTAATGCCAAATTAGAGATGCATCAGTACAATTTTCTCAATAGAACCGAATAATAGTGAGCGCATCTAACCAGCAAATGCGATCAGGAGCATCATGGAAATAAAGACTGAAAAGTGCCTTAACAGCTTTAAAATTCACAGATGGCAAATCAAGTAAAAGATCTGTTTATCACCCTCTGAGCACTCTGTAAAATGCACATTCGAAGGCTAGGAAGTTTCTAACGGCAACTGCTGCACTTTTAGAAACCTCAGTGGAACCCTTGGCTCCCTGATATTAAGCTCCGCTAGTGTCTTGCTGCAGAATGGGGAAGCTGCTTTCCTGACCACACAGCTTCTGTACGATGTAACTCTGAAGACTGTGCTTGGCTGGCACTGTCTGAAGGCAATAGTGAGAGTCAGGTTATGGATAATAATGCATTGGAGATGGTTGTGCCATGTCCTGTGTTTCACAAAGTCTTGCACACACAGCTTGGTATAGAATATTACAGAATAGGAAAAGCTGCTTTCCTGTGTTTGCTCTTTCTCTCTGCAATTCAGTGAATGTTATGTAGGTTCTTTGCATACCTTGGCTACCACATTGTTTTATGCTATGAAAATATAAATTAATTAATGAATTCCATAATCTATTAGAACTCTATTACATGTTGACAGTGACTCATATTTAGTAGTTGTTGATAAAAGATTAACTTCCAGGACGCCTCAGTGACTCAGTCGGTTAAGCCTCTGCCTTTGCGTCAGGTCATGTTCCCAGGGTCCTAGAATCGAGTCCTGCAGTAGGCTCCTTGCTCAGTGGGAAGCCTGCTTCTTCCTCTGCCTGCTGTTCCCCCTTCTGTGCACTCTCTCTCTCTCTCTGTGACAAATAAATAAATAAAATCTTAAAAAAGGTTAACTTCCTTTAGCTCTCTCTCATTGTATCTGTAAAAAGAGACTGTTTCAGGGTGAATGTATTTGTGACTGTCAAATGAGACAGTATGAAAGCAATTTGTAAATATAAAACACAGTATCAGCATAATCAATAGAGATGACAGATTTTATGATCTTAGATAAGACAAAGCTATGCATCTGTTGAGAACCTGATGAGGATTCCATATTAACTTTGACTTCCTTTGAAATTCATTAGTGATGGAGAGTTGAGTAGTTTTTTGCATCCTATATATTACTGGGTCCAATAGTGTGCCCCCAAATTAAGGTCCACTTGGAACCTCACAATGTGACTTTATTTAGAAATAGGTTCTTTATAGATGTAATTGGTTAAGGTAAGGTGAAGTCATATTGGATTAGGATGGGCTCTAATCCAGTGACTTCTATCTTTATAAGAAGACAAAACTGAGGGGCACCTGGGTGTCTCAGTGGGTTAAAGCCTCTGCCTTCTGCTCAAGTCATGATCTCAGGGTCTTGGGATCAATTATCGGGCTTTCTGCTCAACGGGGAGCCTGCTTCCTTCCCCTTCTCTCTCTGCCTGCCTCTCTGCCTACTTGTGATCTCTCTCTCTGTCAAATAAATAAATAAATCTTAAGAAAAAAAAAGACAAAACAGAGACAGACACACAAGAGAAGGCTATGTGAATATGGAAACAGAGATTGGAGTAATCCATCTGAGAGCTGAGGAGTGCCAAGAATTGCCAGCAACCAATAGAGTCTGGAAGAAGCAAGGAAGAATCCTTTCCCAGAGCCTTCAGAGAAAGTGTAGTCCTAGATATCTTGATTTTGGACTTCCAGCCTCCAGAACTGTGGGAGAATTAACTTCTGTTGTTTCAAGCCATGCAGTTTATGGTACTTTGTTACGTCCCCCCTAGGAAACTAATACACTATACCTCCTCTCTTTTTATTGGTTAAAATCTTGCAAAATTTAAAAATAATGTAACGATTGTTGCTTTAACTTGAACATAAAAGATTGGTAAAAAGTCTTAGAACTTTACTGAAATTCTGCTGCAGTGGAAATTAGATCTCACATTATCTACATGTTAGAGCTCCCAAAGTATTGATTATTTTTGGGAATAAATATTATTATTTTGCCCAATTGTTTTTATTATTTGCCCAACTCTGAGTTGGGGCAAATCCTTGAACTTCCAGTTGGCCAGTCCTATCCGTTTGCTAAACAGGTAAACTTAACATAGACCAGAAATGGTGGTGGTGGGGTGGAGAGTCTAATGAAACTTGTTAGGCAGATTTTCATAATGGAATTCTCCTTTTTAAATTAAAATTATATTCAGTGTTTTGGCCAGGGCCACGTAACTGATCTGAAAGTTCTATATTACATCCCAAACAATTTTGGGCTATCATGTGGGTTGCAGAAGGTAGGGAAATTAGGCAAGTTTAATCTCTGACTATGCTGGCAGTTCCAGGGAGAGATTCTATTTTCTTGTGGATATACCCCCCAAAGCAAGTGCAGGGTCTCCCCCAGGCCTCTGGTAATCATTTGCTGAATCAATGTGTGGTTGGATATAGGGAATGGCAATGGAGTTGGGTTGATACTTCCTTTGGGAATTGAATCACGCATTCAGAACATCTCAATTACCACTCAATTTTAAAGTGCTATGGAAGATCAGATAAAAGCACAAATTTTGGTGAGGTTTACATTTGTGTAGTCTTTCCATGTTTCCTCAAGCTCACAGCACCTGTGATTAGTTAGTATCAAAGCTATTGCCTTCTCTTCTTTAGGAAAAATGTACACTTGATAGAACCTCTATATGTAACTGAAAGCATTCCTGGTTATTTGACCTACATCTACAAAAAAGCAAAGCTGAAGTTAAATATTGTATAAAATAATTAGTATAATGAACTGAATAATATTTTGTCTGAAACCCCCTTTTTTTTTTCAGTTGTTTTTCCGTTTAGAGAATCTTTCTGCCACTTAATACAGGCACTGCCACTGTCGTCATCCTCCTCTGGCTGATTAAGATCCATGCAGAGCGTGGACTCCAGCAAAACAGGGGAGTGGTTTATGTTTTTTTAAGTGGAGGCACAATTTACATCTTTTAAACAATAGGTAGTGTGGTTTCAGACAAGGCCGCTAAAGGTAGAGGGATGGCTTCAGGATGGAGTAGAGAGAAATTCTACCCTCATGTACCTCTATTCTCTCATAATGCGGCACATTATTTGGAAACGAAAGCCTGGAACTGCCTCTAGTTGTGATCCTGAAGGGGAGATCAACATCTGAAGCATCCGAGCCTGGCTTTTATCATGTGCAATCTCTGCAGAGACTTGATGAAGAGGTCTTGTTTCTCATGTTACATAGAAGTTCACATCTATAAAAAAAAAGGTGGGGGGAGGGACTGTCTGTTAGGAGTGGTTTCAGGGTACTTTGTCACTTTTGTAAACTTACAGGAGACCCAACTTCTTCATTGATGATATGTTCTCATTTTTTTTTTTGAAAGCAATTTTAATTTCTACTCAGTAAGCATTGAACTGGTTGTCCACTAGCCATTATCTTTTTTTAAAGGTTTTTATTTTAATTCCGGTTAGTTAATATACACTGTTATATTAGTTTGAGGTATACAGTATAGTGGTTCACTAATTGCATACAACGCCCAGTGCTCATCACAAGGGCACTTTTTAATCCCCATCACCTATTTCATCCATCCTGCCACTCACCTCCCCTCTGTAACCATCAGTTTGTTCTCTATAGTTAAGAGTCTCTTTCTTGGTTTGCCTTTCTCTCTGTATTCCCCTTGCTCATTTGTTTTGTTTCTTAAATCGACATATGAGTGAAATCATACGGTATTTGTCTTTCTTCGACTGACTTATTTTGCTTAGCATTATACTCTTTAGCTCTGTCCATCTCCTTGTAAATAGCAAGATTTCATTATTTTTTGTGGTTGGTAATATTCCATTGCATATATACCACGTCTTTATTTGTTCATCAATATGGACACTTGGGCTTATGTATCTTGGCTATTATAAATAATGGTGCTATAAACAGGGGTGTGTGTATCCCTTTGAATTAGTGTTTTTGTATATTTTGGGTAACTACCCAGTAGGGGAGTTATTAGATTGGAGGGTAGTTCTATTTTTTTATATTTAACTGTTTGAAGGGACCGCCATACAGTTGTACACAGTAACTGCACCAGTTTTCATTCTTACCAATATGCTCAAAGGTTCCTTTTTTTCCACATCCTCAGCAACACTTGTTTCTTGTGTTTTTGATTTTAGCCATTCTGACAGTGTAAGGTGATATCTCATTGCAGTTTTGATTTGCATTTTCCTGATGATAAGTGATGATGAGCTTCTTTTCGGGTGTTTGTTGTCTATTTATATGTCTTTGGAGAAATGTCTGTTCATGTCTTTTGTACATTTTTAAATTAGATTATTTTTTGGGTGTTGAGTTTTATAAGTTCTTTATATATTTTGGATACTAAACCTTTATTGGATATGTCATTGCAAATATCTCCTCCCATTAAATAGATTGTTTTTTAGTTTTGTTGGTTGTTTCCTATACTGTGCAGAATGGTTTTATTTTGATGTAGTCCCAATAGTTTATTTTTTCTTTTGTTACCCTTGTCTCAAGGTACCTATTTAGAAAAAAGTGTCTATGGCCAATGTCAGAGAAGTTACTGCCTTTGCTCTCTTCTAGGTTTTTTAAGGTTTCAGGTTTCACATTTAGGTCTTGCGTCCATTTTGAATTTTTTGTGTGTGTATGGTGTAAGAAAGTGGTCTAGTTTCATTCTTTTGCATGTTGCTATTCAGGTTTTCCCAATACCATTTGTTGAAGAGACTCTCTTTTTTCCCCATTGAATATTCTTGTCTGCTTTGTCAAAGATTCATTGGCCATAAAATTGTGGGTTTATTTCTAGATTTTCTATTATGTTTCATTGATCTATGTGTCTATTTTTGTGTCAGTACCATACTGTCTTGTTTACTACAGCTTTGTAATACAGCTTGAAGTCCAGAAATATGTAACCTCCAGATGTGCTTTTCTTTTTGAAGATTACTTTGGCCAAGCAGGGTCTTTTTTGTTCCATACAATTTTTGGGACTGTTTGTTCTAGTTCTGTGAAAAATGCTGTTTTTGGTATGGATTGCATTAAATCTGTAGATTGCTTTGGGTAATATAGACATTTTAACAATATTTTTTCTTCCAGTACACGAGTATGGAATATCTTTCCATTTCTTTGTGTCATCTTCAATTTCTTGCATTAGTGTTTTATAGTTTTCAGACTCTAAGTCTTTGACCTCTTTGGTTAGGTTTATTCCTAGGTATCTTACTGTTTTTGGTGAAGTCGTAAATGGGATTGTTTTCTTAATTTCTCTTTTTGCTGATTCATTATTGGTGTATAGAAATACAGCAGATTCTGTACATTGATTTTGTATCCTGCGGCTTGACTGAATTCGTTTATCAGTTCTAGCAGCTTTTTGGTGGAGTCTTTAGGGTTTTCTATATATAGGGTCATGTCATCTGTACATAGAGAAAGTTTTACTTCTTGGATACCTTAAGAGAACGTGAAATGAAAAATAGAATGCATCTTTAGCACTGGACAATATAAGCCAGACCTTGAAACCTAGAATAGGATAATGGGCAAAAAACCAAACCAACCAAACAAACCCAAAATAACCCCAAAACCAAACTTCCCCAAAACCCCCAAAGCCCTAAACCCAAAACCCAAAAGCAACTCCAAATCAAAAAACTTCATATAGTATCTGAATGAGAAAAAACAATAACAATAGCTAGCATTTATTAAGGGAATGCTCTGCACCTCGTTCCTGGATTCTTCACATGAACTAAGTTGGGCTTCCCAGAAGCTTATGTATAAGGACATACAATTTTGTGTATGTCCTTGCTTTCATTTTTATTTTATAGGAAGGTGATATTCAAATTGGTTCAAAAACTTGACCAAGGCCACAGAGCAGACAGTTTTCAAATTCAGCACGACTACACACAGTCGTGCTCATTAGGACATAAAGATCGATTGATTTTTTTCCAGTTTTCATGAATCATGTGACCTGTGCCTGAAATTGCATAAATATTGGTTAAACAAATTAACCTTTCTTTTTTCAGTCATGAATCAAGGAAAATCTCATAAGGTCCAGAGAAACAAAAATAGCCCTTTTGGTGATTCCATATCTAGAAAGCAAAAAATGTATAGTATCCATATAATTAAGAGTTTGGATTTCAGATGCTTTCGGCTAAAGAAATAGTACTGAACCTAAGTGCGAGTATTACTGCCCAGAGGAAGTGAATTTATAAATGTTTCCTTTGCCTACTTTCTGTGCCCCAAATCTTTTATTATTAGGTGCGAAAACAAGTAATGTTGTCCCCTTTAGTTATGCCAAGTTTCTATTCTGTTCTCACTAAGTGCCCAACACATTTGGTTTCCACAAATAAATGCGCAATATCAAAGAAGCTCCTGGCATATTTTATTGTTTTCCTTCCTATTGTTTGCTCCTTTCTCTGAGAGATGTATTCTTTTTCCTATTTTCCCCCTTTTCTTTTTCTGACAGACGTTTCCTTTCTGATTGTGGGAGATAAAAGAAACTGTTTTGTTTAGTGACAGCAAAAAAAAAAAAAACAACAAAAAAACCCCACTTAACAAAATACACAAGTCCATGAATTTTGAGTTGTGAAGCATGTTAGGAAAAATTATTGTTTCTTTAGTCACACCCTCTCCCTCACTAGGATGTGCATAGAGATGGTTAATTAACAACTTTTCTGAGATGCAAAGCTTAAAATAAAATCCAAAGTTTGGGGCCCTTCGAATTTCTTTGACAATTGTCTGCACAGGTTGTTGAAGTTTTGTGAAATTATTTTCTTAAAAAGTAGTTTCCAAGTAAACATAAAATTGAGGAATTTTGCACATGAGCATTTAAAAATTGAATTAAAAGCCCTTTTGGAAATTGTCTAGAAATCCTGCGAATTTGTTCTAAGGAAGTAATCCTACCGAGGCGAAACCAACTAACTAACCAAAGGACCAGCCTCAAATCCACATAGATAAGCTATCTAGGAAAAACCTAAGGGATTGACATGAACTCATGATTACAAATATAATAATAATTATTATATACTATTATTTCTTTATTATTATAAAGCAAATACCCAAATGCTTACCATATATCAAGCATTCTTCTAATCACTTTATATTTATATAAATATATATATGTATTTTATATATATATCTACTCATCACACTTAACTCATTTAGCCTTCACAAAAACCTGATAAAATGGGTATTACTATTACCATTCCTGTGTTGTGGATGAGGAAACTGAAGCATACAGAAGTTAAATGACTTGTCCAAATAGCTGCAAAATTAGAGGATTCAAACTCAGGCCATGATGCTCAAGGCTGTGCTGTGAAGCACTTACTTTACTGCCTTCAAATTATGATAAATGAATACACAGGTTGTTTGTTACACTAAAGATGATAATTATGAAAAAAGGGTAATAATGTGGACCACATACAAAATACTATGTTAATAGTCAAAGGATATTTATGGCTATCACATTCCATATGCTTCTGGTATGCAGTATTTATATGGACAGGGATTGAAAAGTATTATGCAGTAATAAAGTGGTGGTTCTAGGAGATGAGAATTACCCCTCAAATTCAATGTCGTTATTCCTTCATAAATGAGTAAATTATATTAAAGTGCTAACTATTCATACTTGTATTTGTTTTGCTACAAATACTGTATGTGATGTCATTGCATATGTGCCCCACTAAGTAAGAATTTATGACGATGTAGATAGAGATTTATCAAATGAGTGTCTCTTTTAAGAGTTTTTGTTTTTGTTTATTTGCCATCCACTCGTTTATTCAATATTTATTGAAAATGTTGGGCTTTTTGTACCAGGTCCTATTTAGGTGCTAGGGAAGACAAAAGTGTATAAAAAAAGCCATGAATATCTGCTTTCAATGAAAAAAAGCAGTCATTTTTTTGGAAGGAGGAGTGGACAGGCAACTACACAAATGACCTCAAAAGAGTAGCATGAAGATCAGGAAGAGGGAAGTTCAGAGTTTGGCAGCAGCCTGGGGAAGTGTTCTTCACCTTTTCTGCTTGGGTTTATAGAAGGCATCCCAGAGGAGACAGCTTGAATTAAGTCAGGATGGAGTAGAGTAGGAAGTGGTCACAGGAAGATGGTGGGGAAGGGCATACTGCGTGAAAGTGAGAGAAAGGTGAAAGTGCAAATGTCCAAGGGAGCGAGAAATCACTACATTGAGGACTATTTAAGTAATTCAGTAAGTGCAAAGTGAATAATGAGGATTGTTGAGTCCAAAATGGTTTGTCTCCACAGGGCAGAATTCTGTAACCTTACAGAATTTTAAAGTTAACTAATTTTGTCCAATCTGAGCATGAGAATCTTGACTAATAATTAGTTAAGATTTTCTCCAGTCCATAGCTAGAATTTCTGAAGATGAAAACATTTGTTTGCATCTGAGACAATGCTCCATAAGGAAGACTACATATAAAATAACATTTTTGAAGTTTATTTTGGATTCATAAGCAATAGAAAATGGGACTGTTAATGAGTTGTGTTGAACATACTATACTAGGCAGAACAGTGGCCTCCCAAATATGTCCATGCCCTGCTCCTTGGAGATTGTGAGTATGTTACCTTTTATGCCAAAGAGGACTTTGCAGATGTAATTAAGATTAAAGTTTTTGAGATGGGGGAATTAATCTGGTAGTCCCAATATAGTCATGTGGATTTTTAAAAGCAGAGAACTTTTCTTGGCTGTAGTTAGAGAGAGATTGATGAAATAAGAGATGCAATGTTGCTAGCTTTAAAGATGGATATAGTGGGGGTATGAGCCAGGGAATGTGGGCTTCTGGAAGCTGAAATGGCAGGGAAATATATTCTCTCCCCAGAGAGGAAGACAGCCTTGCTAAACACTTTGATTTAATCCTGGTGAGATCCATTTTGGACTTCTGGTCCAGAACTGTAAGGTAGTAAATTTGTGTTGTTTTAAGTGACTAAATTTGTGGTAATCTGTTATAGCAACATAGAAAACTAATTCATATATTGAAAAAGAATATCTTAGAGATATTTTTAGAATCCTGTCTTCTCAAGAGAAATACTCTATTGACTACTTATAGTACATCAGATTACATCATTTATAATTAATTTTATCAATGAAACTATCTCCTGCTCTAGTATCTTATATATTAATTTATTAAATTAAAAATTACATATATAATAGTTATAAATTAAAAATGAATTTATAAGTTACCACTTTTTTTAAAGCATTGATATATTTTTTCCCCAAATATGTTTATTTTATTTTTTTCAGTGTTACAGGATTAATTGTTCATGCACCACACCCAGTGCTCCATGCAATATGTGCCCTCCTCAATACCCACCACCAGGCTCGCCCAACCCCCCACCCCAATGATATATTTTTTATCATGGAAGTATAATTGTAATACAGTTATATATTAGTTTCAGGTGTACAACAGTGATTCAACAATCTATACATTATTCAGTGCTCACCATGATAAGTATAGTCACTGTCTGTCCCCAAACTTTGTTATTATAATATTATTGACTATATTCCCTATTGCTATACTTTTCATCTACATGACTTATTATTATTTTTTAAGATTTTATTTATTTGACACAGAGAGAGAGATCATAAGCAGGCAAAGAGGCAGGCAGAGAGAGAGAGGGGGAAATAGGCTCCCTGCTGAGCAGAGAGCCCGATGTGGGGCTCGATCCCAGGACCCTGAGATCATGACCTGAGCCGAAGGCAGGGGCTTTAACTCACTGAGCCACCCAGCTGCCTCTACATGACTTATTATTATAATTGGAGATTTGTACCTTTTAGCACCCTTCAGCTATTTTGCCCACCTTCACCTCTCCTGTGGCAAACACCAGTTTGTTCTCTGTGTTTAAGAGTCTGTTTTTTTTTTTTTTTTGCTTCTTCGTTTGTTTTTTAGATTGCACATATAAGTGAAATTTTATGGTATTTGTCTTTGTCTGACTTATTTCACTTAGCATAATACCTTCTAGGTTTATCCATTTGTCACAATTGCTTAGATTTTTTTTTTAATGGTTGAGTAGTATTCCACTGTGTGTGTGTGTGTGTGTGTACACCGCATCTTCTTTCTTCATTCATCTATTAATGGACACTTGAGTTGCTTCTGTAACTTGGCTATTACAAATAATGCTGCCATAAAGATAGGAGTGAATATATCTCTTCATTTAGTGCTTTTGTTTTCTTTGGGTAAATAGCAAGTATTAGAATTACTGGATCATATGATATTTTTATTTTTAATTTTTTTGGGAGCATCTATACCGTTTTCTACAGTGGTTATACGAGTTTACATTCCCACTAACAGTGCAGAAGGGTTCCCTTTTCTCCACACCCCCACTAGCATTTTTTATTTCTTGCCTTTTCCATACTAGCCGTTCTGACTGCTATGAATCAAAACCACTCATTCTGGTTTTGATCTGAGGTGATATCTCATTCTGGTTTTGATATGCATTTCCCTGATGATTAGTGATATTGAGCATTTTTTTTTTATATCTGTTGGTCATCTGTCCTCTTTGGGAAAATGTCTATTCAGTTCTGCCTATTTTTTTTTTAAGATTTTATTTATTTATTTGACAGAGAGAGATACAGCGAGAGAGAGAAAACACAAGCAGGGAGAGTGGGAGAAGGAGAAGGTGGCTCTCTGCTGAGCAAGGAGCCTGATGTGGGGCATAATCCCAGGACTCTGGGATCATAACCTAAGCCGAAGGCAGTCACTTAATGACTGAGCCACCCAGGTGCCCCAGTTCTGCCTATTTTTAAATCAGACTTTTTTTTGTTTGTTTTTTGTTGGTGTTGAGTTGTATAAGTTCTTTATTTATTTTGGATATTAATCCCTATTGGATATATCGCTTACAAATATCTCCTCCCATTTACTAGGTTGCCTTTTTGGGCTTTTTTGCCGTGTAAAAGCTTTTTATTTTGATATAGTACCAATAGTTTATTTTTGCTTTTGTTTCCCTTGCTTGAGAAGACATGTTCATGAATATATTGATGATGCCAATGTCTAAGAGATTACCGTGTCTCCCTTTATGAGTTTTATAGTTTCAGGTCTCATTTAGGTCTTTAATCCATTTTGTTTGTTTGTTTGTTTGTTTTGGTATGGTATAAGAAAATGGTCCAGTTTCATTCTTTGGCATGCAGCTGTCCAGTTTTCCTAACACCATTTATTCAAAAGACTGTCCCTCATTGTGTATACTTTCCTCCTTTGTCATAGGTTAATTGATTGTATAAGTATGGGTTTATTTCTGGGCTCTTTATCCTGTTCTCTTAATCTATGTGTCTGTTTTTGTGCCGGTACCATCCTGTTTTGATTACTATAGTTTTGTAGCTTAAAATCTGAGCTTGTGATACCTCCAGCTTTGTTTTTCTTTCTCAAGATTGTTTTGGCTATTTGACGTCTTTTGTGGTTTCATACAAATATTAGGATTATTTGTTCTAGTTCTGTGAAAAGTGCTATTAGTTGTTTGATGGGGATTGCACTGAATTTGTAGATTGCTTTCGGTAGTATGGAATTTTAACAATATTTGTTCTTCCAGTCCATGAGCATGACATATCTTTCAATTTGTTTGTGTCATCTTCAGTTTCTTTCATCAATATCTTATAATTTTCAAAGTATATCTCTTTCATCTCCTTGGCTAAATTTATTCTCAGGCAGAGGCAGAGGGAGAAGCAGACTCCTAGCTGAACAGGGAGCCTGATGTGGGGCTTAATCCCAGGACCTTGAGATCATGACCTGAGGTAAGGCAAACATTAAACCAACTGAACCATGCAGGCACCCCTTTTCCTTGCCAATTTGGTTGCTTTTCATTTCTTTTCCTTGTCTGATTTCTGTAGCTAGGATGTCTGGCACCATGTTCAATAAAAGTGATGAGAGTGGGCATCCTACTCTTGTTCCTCATCTTAGAGGAAATGCTTTCAGTTTTTCACCATTGTGTTAGCTCTGAATTCTTCATATATGGCCTTTATTATTTTGTAGTATGTTTCCTCTAAACCCACTTTGTTGAGATTTTTTATTATGAATGGATATTGTATTTTGTCAAAGGCTTTTAACTGTATCTAATTATATACCTTTTATACTTCCATTTGTTAATGTGATGTTTTATTTTGATTTGTGAATATTGAATCATCCTTGAATCCCTGGGATAAATCCCACTTGATCATGGTGAGTGATCCTTTTAATGTATTGTTAAATTTGATTTGCTAATATTTTGCTGAGAATTTTAAAACCTGTGTTCATCACAGATATTGGCCATTTGTCTTTTAAATCATCTGTAAAAACAAATTCTAAACAGTACATTATCAAAGGGGATTATTTCTCCATATCATTATTTCCCAATTTAAAGAAATTCTACCTTTTGACACCTTTCATTCTTTTCTTGCACCTCCATTCCCACCTTTGGCAACTACCAGTCTGTTTTCTGTATGAGCTTGTTTTGTTGTTTTTGTTGTTATTGTTGTTTTGAGATTCCACATATAAGAGAGAGAATACAGTGATTGTCTCTCTGACATATTTCATTTAGTATAATGCCCTCAAGATTAATGGAAAAATTATACACTACCAGTTTGGATGAGATGAAATATAATTTTAAGCAATAGTTTGCTTTTACTTTTATCCATTTGCAAATCTAAACAAAACTTTTTTCTCTTTAAAATTTGATTAATTTACTCTTTTTCTCTTTATGAGATTTTGTTAGCTTAGAAATTGTTTTTCTTCCATATTTGTCTCAGTGTATTGATCATTTCCATTTTTTGGGTGGGTTGCCATAAACTTAAAAGCATCTACCTCTAAAGGGCACATATCTTTTCTTGGCTGGTTCCTTGGATTCCACATGGTTTTTAGTGACTTTAGGCTATACCATATCCCAGAGCCCCAGATTCCCCCTCTAATGGTTTTGGCCTCTGGGAAGACAAGATTAATGCAGGCATTGGGATGTGGTATGTGGTAGAGTTAACAACCAGTGTTGACCTCACTTCTGGTACTATTCATTATTACATAGAGTCAGATCTATTACAGCCCAGAATGTATTTTTCCTCAAAAGTAACCATACATGGTAGAACTGCAGTTTAACATGGTTCTGCTACAAGGCAGGTGTTAGCATCATAAAAGGTTTTTGTTGATTTTTCTTTTCCAGAGGCCATTATTTTGCCTGAAGCCTGTCTTAATTATTTCAGAATTTTTGATTTTTGACACTACAATATGCTGAGAATAATAGTGTTTTGGGGGTTTGACATGCAAAATCAACATAACATGAGCTACACAATAAATCTCTTTGGGGAAAATTTTGTCATTATCATCATCATCATAATAATTGGCCATTATTGAAAAGAAAAATGTAACCTCTCATCTATTCTTTGATTAATTAATTGCTTTATTCAGGAGAACTCAAAGAAACATTGAAAGCATTGTGGTGATTTCAAAGAAGCAGCAAACAGTTTTTATCCTGTGAAGGTATATTTCTGTTGAGGGAGAAAATCGCACTGAAATAGAGTATAAATGAAATAATATATGAACAAAATCACTGATCGGAAATTTCCCTGTTATGAAATTAGAATACCAGAGACAGTGCTGTAGGACAATAAGGCTAGGTGAGCAGAATTAGCAAGAAAAGGCTTTTATGTGCTGTGGTGAGCACTGGGTGTTATATGCAACTAATGAATCGTTGAACACTTCATCAGAGACTAATGATGTACTGTATGCTGGCTAACTGAACATGATAAAAAAATAATAGGCAAAAGTCTTGAATTAGGTCTTAAAGTGACGTATTATGAAACCAAGAGTGCATTACATTTTCTGATTTCAAAACGTATTACAAAGCTACAGAGGTTAAAACAATATGGAATTGGTATAAAGACAAATGAAACAAAATATAAAGCCCAGAAATAAACCCATGGATGCATGAGCAACTGAATTTCAACAAGGATGCCAAGGATACACAATGGGGAAAAGACAATCTCTTCAGAAGAGAGTGTTGGGAAACTTGGATATCCATGTACAAAAGGATGAAATTAGACTTTTATCTTATACCATACATAAAAATCAACTCAAAATGGATTAAAGACTTAAAGACCTGAAATTAAAAATCCTAGAAGAAAGTATAAGGAAATACCTTCATGACATTGATCTTGGCAATCATTTCATGGATATAACACCAAAAACAGGGAACAAAGGAAAAAATAGACAAGTGGGATTATATCAAACTAAAAGGCTTCTTCACAGCCAAGGAAACAATCAACAGAGTGAAAAGGCACACTACAGATTGGGAGAAATATTTGTACACTGTAGAGCTAACAGGCTAATCTCCAAAATATATAAGGAACTCCTACAACTCAATAGCAAAAACCCCAAAGGTTTATGGAAGGCAATAAATACCGCTTGTTTATAACACTTGTTTATAACAAATGAGTAAAATTTATATGTAATTTGTTTCTACAAATTAATGAACATTTTTCAAATTTTCTTCCACAACCACTAAGAAAAGAGGCATATTTTTTTCTTTGATCTCTCAGGGAAAAATTTTAAGTTAGTAGAAATTCTGTGGCTTTCTCTTGCTCAGATTAACTACTGCAAGGCTCAAAACACCTCATCAGGAATGTTTTAATTTTCTAAACTGGGAAAAGAGTACTGGTTACTTTGATAAATGTTTATATTTATCTTTTAAATATTTTTTAATGCTTTGCATTTGAAATATTCCCCTAAAAACAGCTAAACATAATCTGATAAAATATCTCTAGTTCCTCAGGAAGAAGTTCTGTTCTTTTTTTTTTTTTAAAGATTTTATTTATTTATTTGAGAGAGAGAGAGAGAATGAGAGAGAGGGAGAGGTCAGATGGAGAAGCAGACTCCCCAGTGAGGAGGGAGCCCAATGCGGGACTCGATCCCAGGACTCCAGGACTATGACCTGAGCCGTAGGCAGTTGCCTAACAACTGAGCCACCCAGGCGCCCAGGAAGAAGTTCTATTTTGAACAAAGTAAAATCTTTATTCAGTGCCTTGCTATAAAAATAAATAGTATTTTCATTTAGCATGTTCAGTGTTTTAGAATCTGACTTGGATTCATTTCCCTTGCTACATATAAATATATACATTCTTGGGGCACCTGGGTAGCTCAGTTGGTTAAGTGTCAGACTCTTGATTCTGGCTCATGTCATGATCTCAGGGTTCTGACATCGAGCCCCTTGTAAGACTATGTGCTGGGCATGGAGCCTGCTTACGATTCTCTCTCCCTCCGTCTGCCCCTCACTTGTGCACTCTCTCTCTCCATGCCTTCCCCCATCAAGTTACATTCTTGATAGATAATCTCTAAGAATTTATAAATTCAATGAGATTTAGTGTCTAAATCTCCATGTTACCTGGAAATCCCTGGAGAACATGGCTTGACTTGTGTTTATTAATCCTTTTGATACAAAGTCTCTAAAAATGTTTTTACTTTTTGTGATAAGGAGTAATTTATACTGATTTCCCTGGATATCTGCTAAAATCAGTCTCATTGCTTGGTATTCACATTTTCTATATCCTATAATGAGTCTATCAGGAAAGCTAGTTAGATGAAGGAGTCAAGACTACTTCTTATAGATTAACCATCAAGGACTTTGTTGAAGTCGGACTATTGTCCAAGTGTTATTTATGTTCTTAATTTTAAAAATAAAATGTATCTGATACAGAAGCTGGGATTCCCCAAAGTCAAGGTGCCTCACCTTTTCATTATGGTGCAAAGGAGCACTAAGGAGCAAGTTAATCTTTTTTTTCTTTTAATTTTAATTAAAATTTTTTTTAATTTAATTTTATTTTTTCAGGGTTCCAGGATTCATTGTTTATGCACCACACCCAGTTCTCCATGTAATACGTGTCCTCCTTAATGCCCACCACCAGGCTCACCCAACCCCCCCATTCCCCTCCCCTCCAAAACCCTCAGTTTATTTCTCAGAGTCCACAGTCTCTCATGCTCTTCATGGCGATGAAAGTTAGAGGCTGAATGGGGGCTTTCTTTGGAGCCTTCTACTATTACTTAATAAGCTGTTAGGAGTGGAAAATAACCTAATCTAACTCCCTTATAATAACAGTGCTGCTGCTGCTGATGGTAACAGCTGAAGTTTACTGTCATCCATAGATTAGTTTACCTAATTTTAACCATAATTCCATTATGAGAGCATTACTCTCATTGTATAGATGAAGAAACCAAAGCTTATAGAGATTGATTACAAAGTCAAGGTCATACAGCAAAGCAATGTCAGAGATGATGTTTGAAGCCAAGTTTGTTGAACCACCACTTTGAAGCCAATGTTCTTCACTGTTATCTTCCTATTGCTCCATCATACCCTGAGGAAACTGAGGCAGAGAAAAGCTAATTCCATTAGCAAAAGCCTAGGAATAGCTGCTTGCAGAGCTGGGGTAGAAGCTACGCCTTTGGACCAAGATTCCTTGGAGGAACTCTGAGTCCATGGGTCAGCTGGTGGTAAAAGCTGGTCTTGCCTCTCCCTGGGTACTCTCTTACGCCGGTGGGGGCTGCTCATCTTTGAGATGGGGGCTCACGTGACTTGATCCTGCTTCAAGTATAATTCATGACAGAGATAGGATATTAATGCTCTTAGGATTTTAATTAAGTTGTATCCTTTCTCTGTTTTTGTTTTCTGATGCTTGGATAGATGATTAAAATGTTTCCTGAAAACAAATATTGAAAAAGAGCTTTTTGGTTCGGCTGGGCTCTAACATTTAGAGATGCAGAAGTTTATAGAGGCAGCTGCTGAAACTGTGATAGTATTTTTTTTTCCTCCTGTCTTCTCTGCAAGTTGCAAGACTATAATATTTGAGAAGGTGATTATGAGGATATATTCCATACCCACTGTTCTTGACCCTGAGTATTAACAATTGCTCAGGAAAAGCTATAACCTCACTCTTTAAGCCTCCATAAAACTTGGAGCCTTTTGAAATGTCCTGGGAATATCGCTTCAATTGAGAGTTGATGGGGAGGGGGCGGGGGGGGGGGCGAGGCATATAGTACTTCATCTCACACTCTGGAGTCTTAGTCTGTGGAATTAACCCACTCCAGGACCCAGCATTTTAAAGGAAAGCAGGTTTTCATTGAATTGGGTCTTCCAGAAAATGATCTGAAAATTTCAAGCTTCACTATAGCCTGAAACACCTACCTGAGTCAATGGTGCAAGCTCTTCTTTTTCCATCAATTCACACTTTTGGATGGACATCAGTGAGGGTTATGGCTTTTACGTTCTCATTTACGTTTGAAGGTGGTATGTATGAGGATCGTATTATATTTATAAGAAGAAAATATAAAAATTAGAATATAAAAATATATTAAAAACACAAAAGACAAATTTGTGTTATGCATTTCCTTTGGGGAAGGCTCAGTGTTACCCATTTAGGGGCATAACTGAAAATTCTGACATGGTTTTCGCTTTACAAAATGTATAACCTATTAGGGAAATGGTGAATATTTACATAAGTCATTATGTAGCCAACGTGGATGGTAGGGAAAATTAAAATCTGTAATTTTTCTAGAGAGAGAACCTTCACTTTGTTTTGGAGTACTCAGGGAAGTCTAGGAGGTGGGAAATGAGGTGGACCTTAAAATATGGCTAAAATTTAGCTGTGAGAGGCTTGAAGGTGGGAGGCACACGATACATGCAGGGAGTATAGGGAATATGTAGGTCTGTCTGGCCAGAGCAGGGTCAGTGTTAAGGGTTCTTTGGGGAGGTAGGAGTGAGAGTGGGAGTTGTGTTCTGCCTATGCTCGCCTCATACCTCTTCTCCAAACAGGGCTTTGGGAAACTTCAAGTGTGAGTAGACATTTTGTTTTAATAACATGAAGAATGTGAGGATGGCAGCCCAGTCCCCAAACTTGTTCAGACCATGACCTTCATTTTCAGCACTTTCAGGGGTTCTTGCTATGCTGTAAATAATATAAAATGCTCCCTGGCTTGGTGTCAATATTTTTTATGTCTCTCAGACTTCCTTTCCTTTGTAAGCCCTGATGGGCTCCCAGAGACTGATAAAGCACAAACCTAGCGGGTGAAAGCAGATATGTCATAAATTAGTGTACAGGAGCTCAGAGAGCTTTGTTTGGAACAGTCTGGAATCTGAGACCACAGTTTGCAGTATCTCCCAGGAACAGATTTTAGAGTTCAGCTCCCTCGAGAAGCCATTCCACTCCACCCCACCCGCCTTGGGAATTTGAAAAAACTGCAAATGGACTAAAATTTAAATGAAGCTTTAGTACCTATAACACGCTTTGGTTAGCTCTTCAAAATAACGATGCATAATTTGGTAGCATAAAACATATGTTCTTCTTTTATGCATTTGTTCTATTTACTTCCTCCAAGTTTTTATTGGAAAAGGTACTTCACATCTATTCTGTGCCCCTGGTGGTATTTTCTAATCAGAATATTGCACAGGTCTTTTCAAGTCGAGTTGACCTATGATGTGGCAATGTTAATGATAACAGCAGTTGTTCAACACTATTTTACAGAAAAGGAGAGGAATGTGTTGCATCAGTTTGCTACCACAAATTGAAACATACATGCAAAACCATGAGTTTTAATAAATGTGACATAAGTTAACAGAGCGTGGAAGACAGAAGAATGGAAAATAGTGTCCTTAAATCAATTTAATGTGGTAACAACCCCAAACAAACAACAGATTGGGCTTCTTCAGCAAAACACACTAGAAAAACGAAGGTTGTCAGAAATTGTTCACAGTATATTCTTCATCAAATTGCAGAGGAGGTTATCTGACAGAATTAAGTACAGAGGCAGTTATGAGAGATTTGTCCTCTTGGTAGCTAACATTGAGAATATTATTTATTTTAACAGGCAAAATAGGTTGGTAGGACACCGGCAATTATCTAAATTTTATGGATGTGGTTCTGCTGATAAATCTGGGTAATGATGGCATCTCTCTTATGGGACTGTATTAACTTATGGGTTACCATAATTGTATTGAATCAAGGCAATGTCCACTTGAAGATTAAGGCATCAGAGAGATAACCACTAGCTGATGGACAGACAAAAAGGCTCTGGTCATCAACAACAAAAGAAACTTTCCAATTAACTATAAACAAATGTAATTTGAACACTGACCCCTTTTATATTCGTTATATTCTCTAGAACTATTTCATTGCTAGAAGGTTAAAGGATGTGAAATTAAAGGAGTCTCCTTTTTCATATGATAAAAACAATGTAGGTAGTTAAACTGTCAAGTGCACTGAACCCAGAAATAGAGATTCTGATTTTTGCAGAGATGTAATTTCATTTCAAGCTTCTTTTAGTTTGAAGCTTCTGATATCACAGAGTGATTTAGTCTGGGTCCTGATGTGAGTGAGTTGGTATTTCCAAAATATAAACTTACATAATTGAATCAGATGAGAAATACAAATCTAGGAATGAGATGTGCCTTTGGTTTGTCAAAACTGTGAAATGAAAGTATTTATTAAATTTAAAATACTGAAATAAAATTTTAATTTATTCATAATCTTTGTTCTGTCAGGTTATTTCATTTCTCCTTTTCTCCAAAACTTAGAAAAAAAATTAACTATTGCCATAGACTTACAAAAATGTTTAAAGTTTTTTATTAGCTCATAAAAATATTTTACCAGGTCACTTGAATAAAGAATATCCAGAGAAGAAAGAAATCAATTCATTTTCAGCATAAGTGTTACTTGCCTCAAGTGAATATTTAATTGTAATAACAAGATTGGAGTTAAAAAATAGTGATTGAACAAGATATTTATTAGAAAAAATAAGGACCTTCTATCAAGTTGCTTTCCTAGTTTAATACTTGCAAATATGCCCGAGTTCCATCTTTGTAATTAAAAATGCTGTAGTTTTTATTTTCATACAAATATACTTGTAGCAGACTGCATCACAGGCCTAACTTCCCCATCTCTCCCTATATTATTCCCTTTGCCATGTACCTTATTTCCAGTGAAAGCAGGACATAATTCCCTGCCCTTGGTTTCATATGGCCATATGGCTAGCCTTGGCCAGTAGAATGGGGTAGAGGTGAGGACTAAGCTTCGAGCATAGGCCTCAAGAGTCCTTGTGTATTTCTGGTAGCATGGTCCTACTCCACTGCCGTGAGCCATGACTGGGATAGCCCACTGGAGGATAGCAGACATGTGGAACAGAGCTGAGTAGTCTCAGTTGTCCTAGCCACGGCCAGCTGATAATGACCAAGAGCCAGTGACTGTAGACACTATAGACATATGAGCAAACCTGGCTAAGACTAGCGGAGCCATTTGGCCAACCCCAGCTGACTGGGGCAAAAACAATAAATATTTATTGCTGAATGCTGTTGATGTTTTTGTGGCTGTTTGTTATGCACTACTATTAGGACAGTAAATAGCTGGTATATTACTTAATGCTGATCTGTCTACCTTTAGAGGTCAAAATGCGCCGACTTGTATTTTTCCAGCAGTGGGGACGAGTTGCTCTAAACTGGTTACTCTCTTTCTAAAGGTCCTCATAGTAGTAAAATTCAGGAGGAGGGTGTTTAGTCTTTGAGGTGACAAGAAGGTCTTCAACCTTGTAGGGCTCGGTTGCTCATGAACCAGACATATGTAGTCTGTGACCTTGTCTTCTTCTCACCTACAATTACCAACTTCACCTCCCTCCCTTTCTTGCTTCTATTTTTTTCTTTGCCTTTATTGCGCTGCAAATATTTATTAAACATTTATTTAATGTCTTCTATGTGTCAGCGAGCCGTTGTGTGGCCTCACAAACTAGACTGAGGGAGGGTCTGTAAAATGCACTTTGTTTGAACCAATTAAGAAGAAATAATTTGGGTAAACCATCAACGTGGGGATATTTGCTTAATATTTATGCATGCGATTCTTGTAGAAGGATAAAGGAAAGGAGTAAACTAGACCTACCTCACAGGACAAATGAGAATTCTGCAGATCCTATAGCAAATGGAATGTAATGATGCCCCTCCCCCTCTGGCCGGTTCTAAATAAAGCCACTTCTCTGTGCTGGAGAAGAATCACTGCATTCATGATAAGGCCCTTGAGAATTACTGTTGTTTACTGAAAGCATCACCAGCAGAAAGGCTTAAGAATACCCCACAGTTAAAACATAAACACATTTACAATGACGAGTGATGGAAAATAGCTCAGATCTGCTTAGGTCTGCAGGTCTTCCCAGCACAGCCAATGTACTCGTGTTAGGTAGCTGGGGAGGGAATTCCACCACTAGGAAGCGAACACTGAAGGTAAATGTTTGACCGCAATCCAAATTCCTATAAAAGCACTTTGAAGCTTCTAACTTTTATGGCAGTTTTGGATTTACAATATCATATAAAAACCCGGGCAGTGGAACCATGAGAAAATAAAAGTTTCTTTCACTACTTTGGAGGCTCAGTGTTTATATTATCATTTAAGACAAGATACAAGTCAAGGGGGATCGAAATGTGGAGTGTTGACTGGAGCATTATTGTCAATTTAGCCCTGGTGGATTGATGGGGGGGCTCTGGCAGGTCAAGGTGAGTGAGTGTCCTCAGACTGATCTGCCATGGTTTCTATTTGACTCCCTGGATAAAGTGAATTGTTTGATTTATTAACAAACTTTGCTCGCTATTTGATAAGCACCATGCCAGGCTTGGCTGGAGGTACCCTTGACACATTGGTTGGAGAGATTAAACATGGCAATGAGAACGAGTTAGAAAAAAATAATGTCAGATATGGTATATGTACAAACTAACAATCTCATCATGTACAAAATAATAAAACACAAATAGGAGTCAATTCAATGACTCTGATGGCTCTTTGGAGGTGAAATGTTGGGCCTTCGCACAATGCCAGCTGAAGATGGAGATTAGTCAGCTGAGAGTATATGATACAGGCTCCAGAGGGGACCATTACATTGGCACAAGTGGATGCGGGGGAAGCATCTTGGAGCTCATGTAACCCCTCATGCTGGAAATCTTAGCAGAGCTAAGATCTTTTTATTCATTATTTTATTCATACTTTTAAACACAAATGTTTCACTGTAATTGTTTAAGAGGCAGTATCATAGAGGATCCAACTATCTAGGTTTCAATCTTGGTTCTGCCATTTACTTGTTGTGTGACTTGGGCCATGATAACCAGTGTGTCTCAGTTTTTTCATCTATATAATGGAGTTATCAGTTGTGCCTCTCTCTTATAGGGTTGTTGTGAGGATGTAATGAGCCCTGTTTAAATACCCTATGTAGAAGTGCTCAGAAAATGGTAACTGCTCTTACGTGTCAAGGGCAGGGAGAATTTTTGTATTCCTAGAACTCAGCACAGTGCTCTTCCTATTTCAGGCCCTCAGTAAATGCTAGATATGAGAAGGACCAATACCAAGAGGCCAAGTGACAGGATTATTACAAGAGCTCAGATGAATTCAGTGGAAGAATGATAAAATCAGAGCTAAGGGAGCTCGATGATATTGCTTAGCCCCATCCTATTATTTTTTTTTAAAGATTATTATTTATTTGTTTGTTTGCTTATTTATTTGAGAGAGCAGGGAGGAACACAGGGAGAGGGACAAGCAGACTCCCTGCTAAGTGCGGAGCCCAACATTGGGCTCAGTCTCAGGATCCTGAGATCATGACCTGAGCCAAAACCAAGAGTCAGACACCTAATCGCCTAAGCCAGGCCCCCGCTCTTATGATCATTTTTACAGATGAGCTACAGGTCTGAGTATATTCATGTTAATCTGAGCCTTTTGGATGTTGCAGAAGGGAGAATGATATGAAACTACTGCAGTGGAGAAAAATTGGGCTTGAATGTAAAAATGAATGGAGTCAAGGTAGTGAGTGCAGAAGCTGTGGGCTCCAAGCCTTGGGGCAGGGAGAACTGACACAGAAGGGGCTATGAAGGAGGGAAATGTCCAAGAATCACGCAGTGGAAGGGTCCAGGAGTTGATGATGCAGAGGAGAAGAGATAAGAACACCAAGTGTGGATTTATGTCAAGGGAGTTGGAACTGGTTATGGTCCATAGGCTGATGGCTTTGGAGGTCATCTGGGCGCATTGCTGTTTGCTGTTTGTATGGAAAACCCTACATTTAATGTTATGACTTTAGGGGCTGAAGGCACACTTTGATTTTTCGGATAGACATGTAGTTCCTCTTTGAAATCAGACGTAAAAGAATCGCTCCTGCTTGCTTTGACATGAGCATTCTTCTTTAAAAAATAGATTCTCTCTCAAAATAGTTGGGTCTCAAAAATGGAAAAAAAAAACCAAGCTTATATGTTTAACATCTCAATGGGGTTGGGGTTATTATAACCTAGATGCTTTGGGGTTATTATAACCTAGATGCTTTGATATTAAATGATGTTCTTTTAAACAGTTTATACTTGTCTTTGTCAGGAAATTCAACTTGGCAGGTAGTTCTGAGTTCATTAATAAACACTGATTGTGTTCTTATTGTGTGTTCTCAATGAAAGTAAGAGATCAACAGATGTTTATTGAGCAGTGGGCTGGAACTAGGACTAAAACACCATGAAAAACTCTGCTCTGGATCTTACTATCTGACTGAAAAGAGAGGCCTCACTGAATTGTGCAACATCTGGCATTCTTGGTTGTACACAGGGGTGGAAGCCAACTACAGGGGCTTGAGTTGACATAACTCCAAGGGTCAGAGTTATTGTATTTTGGCATTTTTGTAATCCTCAGATTCCCTCACTTCATGAAACTCTCCTCAAATGAAGCCCTCTTGTGTAAGCTACTTTTGTGCCTACCACAATCTCATGATAATTATATGCTGTGCATAAAGAGTAGGGAGAGCAGAGAGGAAGGCATAACCAACTCTTCGGTTTGATAACTTCGCAGAGGAGGTGAATCCTATGTACATTTCTTTTGTGTAAGATCTATCTTGTTAAAATGAAAAAGTCTTTGTTGGCAAATATATGTTTTTATACATATATATTGCATATTCTCATGTGTACATGTTTTATACCCTTGTCAATAAGGATCTAGGCAGGGAACAGATGGGGAGAAATAAAGGGACTGTTTCAAGGATGTGGACAGACTTTCTTAAGGGAAACCAACAAGGAATGCTGCAAAAGTATGAACTGATATTCCTCCTATTACTAAAGGTGTTTGGGGAAGGACTGTAGGAAATGGCTTCCTTTCAGGATTATGGCCTTTGGTAGAGACATATGGCTATTGTCTACCCACAGCATAGTAGACTACTAAGAAAATACATAGTCTAGTTTCACTCCCCTCCTGCCATCTGACCTCCTGTGACTTGGCTTTCACAGGAAGCCACAGTGAAAGGCACCCTTTAATGTAGACCGTATGGTCAGACTGCTGGGGCAGAGTGGAGAAGGTGGACAGTATATCTGGGGAGGCAGTGAGGAATATCTAGCACAATACCTGTTATGTTTCTTGGTTCTTGGGGGTCATCTACCCCCAAGACAATAATGATTTGACATTTCTGGTTTATAACTTATTAATTGGTTTTTCTTGCTAAGATATCTGTCCTGGTTATCTCTTTAGCTATGGTTTATACTAGTTTCCATGTTTTTGTTCCTCATATCATTCCCTTCACTTGTCTGGCCCGGAGTTCTTTTCATTTTATGCTGTTACAGCATATTTATCATGATACTATACTCTCCATGGTACAAATATATACATAAGGTATTTTCTTTAGCTTCCCCCCCAAGGCTCAAATCAGTGCGCATTATTAATTAAGCCTCAAAATGCCCCAGTGAGATGGATAGTAATGCATACATAATAAGAAAGATGACAAGAGACAGAAATTTTATTAAGATGATTAAATAGGTAGTAATTTTCATGTGTGCAGGCATGAGAGATTAAAACACCCACACCATATTGTATACATAGATTCTTCTTGAGGTCACCTGCTACTTAGAGACTACATTGCTGGGGATCCTGGTTACTCTCCTTCGTGGTCCTTCCATCATGGCAAGGTCTCGTGAATGATTTCAGTAACTGAGCTGATGAAGTTGCCTCAGCCCGATGCATGGGTGGCTCTTTGGGTAATGGAACAGGATGGGGAATGCCTCAGAAGCCTGGCTGGCAA